>LNAC01000186.1:741481-834909 GCA_002007465.1 Ailurus styani
TTTTTTGAGAAAGGAAGGTCCCCCCCACCCCTTTTCAAAAACCACTTCCTTCGGCTTCTTCACCTCTAGGAAATCTCGGGGTTTTGCTCTTATCGAAAAGTGCTCGTCAGGGTGATTTTTGATGACCACAGTCCAGAAGTGCTGGCGTCCGAATGCATTTGCTTTGGCTTTGCCAAGAAGAGTCGTGAACTTCAAAACCCCCGACGCGGATTATCAATCCTGCTTTGCAGGAAAGGAAAACCCTCAATCCCCGGCCACCCGNGGATTATCAATCCTGCTTTGCAGGAAAGGAAAACCCTCAATCCCCGGCCACCCGCCACCCCTCTCCGGAGATTCTGCAATCGCCCAGGCGCTCAGAGCCGGTACGTAAATACTCGCTTTGGAGTCTCCTGTCTCAGTGTTGGGGTTTGGGGGTGTCAGGGAGATAAAGGGTCGAAGCGGTGGAACCGTTAACTAACCTGGTGTTGGGTGCTCTTGAATCCAGCAGAACCCGGCACTTGCTAATTTGGACGTGGCTTTTTTAAAAAGACATTTTTTTTAGGGTGATAGGGGAGGGCTCTCTCTGGTCTTTTTTTTTGGGGGGGGGGATGTTAATCCCCTTACCGAACAGAGAGGTTGGGCATCGGTGCCCCGGGCCGGAGCCACGCGCCGCGACCATCCGTCCAATCGACACGTTGCAGGTGAAGCCCCGTGCGCTGCACATCAGCGCGGCGGCGGCGTGAGTGTGCGCGGGGGTGAGTGTGCGCGGGGGTGAGTGTGAGTGCGCGCGCGGGGGCGCGTGCGCGTCGGGGGCGTGTGTGTGTGTGCGCGCGCGTGTCAGTGTGCCCCTTCCAAGAAATGCCCAGTGTGCACCCAGTGCACAATCAGAACCCATTGAGCACAAGCCCGGGGTGGGAGGAGGCGCTGCCGCTGGAGGCGATGGGGAGAGCGAGACAGACATGTCAGCAGCAATGCAGATGGGGCTGGGGGCCGCACTTGCTGGCGAGTTAAGTGGGGATTGTGTTCCTGCCTGTGTGTGAGTGTGTGTTGCTCCCTGGTGCCGCTTCTTCCTCCCTTCCTCCTTCCTCACCGCTTCCCTCCTTGCTCGCTCCCTCTCTCCGCTTCCATTCAGGTTGGCATTCCCACCTCTCATCCATGCCTGTCCCAGGAATGGTATAGCCAGACCTTTTCTGAATTATTTATAGACTGGTGCCAGCTGTTTTCAATTCCTCTCGTGTGCACTCTGTGGGAAATGCGGGGTTTCCTCCCCCTTTTCCTTAAAACGAATTGATATCTTTTTCGGAATGCATTTTTCTCACCCTCCGGGGACACTCGAATCGAACCCTGATCGCCTCTTTTTCCCCCTTAGGAAGGGGACGCTTTGGGAATGACCATGCTCCACGGAGGGACAGAGCCAGCCCCCAGCTTCTCTACACAGAGCCTCCTCCACTAAAGCTCCAAAAAGCAAAAACCGTAATTGCCAGAAGAATCATTTAAAAAATAGCCCAGCCACTAACCTCACATGCAAATGGAATAATTACTCTGGATTCTGCATTGTGAGCTGCTCTCCATATCCTGAATTACCTTTGAATTCAGTCTTTTTTTTTCTTTGAATTTGCATCTCTTCAAGACACAAGATTAAAACAAAATTCACGCTAAATTGGATTTTAAATTATCTTCCTTTCATTTATCCTTCGTCTTTCTTATGTGGATATGCCAGCGAGAAGAGGAGACTGGACATTCCCAACATGCTCACTCCCTTAATCTGTCCGTCTAGAGGTTTGGCTTCTACAAACCAAGGTAGGGCAAATTCTGTTTTATTTTCGTCTCACCTGGGGTAGGGATTCCTTGTTTATCTCTCTCTTCTAATCCCTCAAGTGAAATTTTTGGAAGAAAAGGCGACAAGATAATAAAATAATGCTGTTTTGGGGGGGGAAAAAGCTTATTACAAAGGGGGAAATCTCCCATGTTATAGCTTTCCTTTTCTCATCAAACAGGTTTTGGGTTTTGGGGAGGCAGTGGGGGTGGATGTATGAAGGGACGGAAGATGTTGGGTGACATAAGGGTCTATGTATGTAGACATGCATGGGGGAGACCTGTGTGATTTTTGAGTTAAATAGCATTTTATTCACCCAGGGCTACAGTTCTGATTTTTATGGGAATCTAGAAAAAAAAAATTTTTTTTTTCAGGCTAGCTTTTTCCCCTTGCCACTTCCATGCCTGTCTGTCTCCTGTCTCTACCTTCCTAGGGTTTTTTTTTTTTTAATGCCCTTTAAAAAAAATGAAAATAATGATTACTGTGGTTGTTGCCCTGAAGTCCACTTGCTGTCTAAAGCATTGACATGGGGCCCAGAGATCCCGGGAGGCCTACTGCAGAGGGACAGGTCTAGGTGGGGAATCTGGCTGGTCTAGGAACACCTGGAATTGCAGGATGCTGCAGGTTGAAAGGACTTCAGTCTTAAGCTTGGAAAGAAGGAATACTGTCAATATTCTTTTAGTTGATAATTTTTTCCTGTGCTATTATTTTTGAGCTGTAAATTTCTCCTTCTGTCTACACATCTATTTATACCCACACATCCTCCAAGCAAACTGTTACTTCCACACTCTTGCAAAATGGCTATCTTGCAGAGTTTTAAAATGCTGTGCATGAGGAAGGGGTGCAGAATTCGACACGTGAGTCTTTGTGTTAAACAAAGAGATGTGCCGTTTGCATGTGTTCATCCTTCAAAAGAGAATCAAGACCTTGTTATCCCCCCCCTACCCCGTCAATTTTTACAGTATGTGAAATGTGGCTAGGTAGTATTTTTTATGTACTTGAAATAGCAGGAGAAACGGAAAAGACTTAGCTAATGACTCTTCAGCTAGGCACTCATGCAAGGCAAGACAACTGCTGAGGCAGTCAGACCATCCACAGGCTGGAGGGCCATGATGGTGAGCTGGTGTGCTCTTCTCCTTGGTCCACTGACTGTCCACCCCCAAACTCTGAGGGTACCCAGATGCAGAAATCAGGTTGAGATGAAGATCTTCAAAATCCTGTAGCAGGATCATGGGCATCAGTAGTCTTTCTGAAAGTATTCTCTCCCCGAATCTTTTGTCTCTGGCATTTTTAATGACTATACTTAGAAACAGTCAAAAATACTAAAGGGATGTGGGGGAAGGAGAAGATCCTTGTCCCTCAACATCACACCAGAAGATAGTTCTTCATTGTCCAGAAGGGGTGGATATCATCCACATTCACTGCTCCCCTCCCCCCGGGTTTCATTCTTTTGAGCGTTTAACTGGTAACCATCTGTACTGTCAGCAGAATGGAAGAGTGGGATCCCACTTTGAACCATGTTCTCACGGTGTCTACAAATAGCTGAGGTTATCTGGTGTGTGCTCACCTTACAGACACCTGAGCTGATTCTCCATCTGCTTCTACTCCTTCAAGTGGGAGGATGTATTCTTAATTTTGCTTCAAAATAGAACAGAGGTATGGGTAAGAACAGCAACTCCATGTGCGGTGGTTTCCTACGTGCAGATGAGCAAGGTGAGGTGGGTGTCCATAGGGCATATGCCCCTTTTCTTTCTCCTGGTGCCTGCGATGGTGCCCTACAGGGACTAGACCCTTCGTCGTGTTGGTTGGTGTCCAGGTTGATGGCAGGCCTTTGGACAGATTCTCAGCCACAGTCTCCTAGAATGCTCATGGGATTAAGCCAGGTTCTAGGCCATCCTTAGTTGGCCCTAAAGCTAGACAAAGGATAAGAGGTTGAAAGGGGAGGGTGCTGAGGAAGAGGACTACTGGGTGGTGGGAAAGCTACAAAGGGAGGGAGAGACATTCCAACTGTTACTGGCTTATTAGGGTTCAAGGTGGAATCACCACAGGTGGTCTGTACCTTTACCACATCCAAAGCCCTGAGGAGGCAGGTCTGTCCCATCCCTGTGAGTGGTCTTGGCGAGGCCGTGACTCAGTGATATTCTGGGCTGTCTCTAGGCCACTGTTCTTTCTCTATTTTTCCCCTCATGGCACAAAGAGCTGACTGGGTTCTATTTTGTCTTCTCTCCTTCTGCCACCGCCCGCCCCCCCCAAACGTGTGGGTTACCTGAGGAAGAAATGTGTCTGCTGGTGGGAGGAAGAGCAAATTTAATTTTAGTTGAGCAGCCTCCGTGATATGCAATTAAGAAAAACAAACAAACAAACAAACAACAACAACAACAAAAACTAATGGGAAACAAAGACTTCTCAGGCAAGCCCAGCTAAGGAGTTTAGATTCGTGATTTGAAGGGAAGCAGAACAACATGGTTGCCTTCTGTCCCTGTATGTTTCAGGTGTAGCAAAGCCTGATGGGTCTGGGAACACAGAGCCCTGTGGCTACCCAGAGATACCTGTTCACGTGCAAATAGAGGAGCAGGGTGTGCCCCTAGATTGTCTCACTCCTCAGCCTTGGTCCATTCCTAGGAAGCGTGTCTGTCTCAAGAGTCTTGCTTTGCCCCTGCATGTGTGTCGTTTCTGGCAGGGATAGATGCAGAGAAAGCAAAGAAGTAATGAGGCAAAATTAAGGGAAAGGAGGAGGACCAACACATTTCTCTAGTCACTACTTTGCACGCCAAGTGCTTTTCTTGTAGGCTGAGTGCGATGAAGAGCGACTCCCTCTGGTGAAGGGGTGAATGGCAGGTAGCTCGATTTTGTATTCCTCTTCACTGCCAGAAGAATGGCTTCGAACCTTGACCATCTTCTTGGACCTTCATGCACATGCACCAGCCTGTGTGAGGAGGGGGCAGTGGGCACCTGGGTGGTGGACACATGGGCTGAAATTGGTTGGGGGGGGTGAGTGGTGCTAACGGGGAGAAACGGGACTGAGCTGATTCAGCCCTTGACCACATCATCATTGCCTTGTAAAACATTCTCTCATCTCTTCCATGAGTGTGATGAACCTGGGTTGCAGGGCTTTGTCCCCCTATTTTCTTGTTCGATAGTACGAAGATGAAGGTGACATATCCACCACTGCTAACAAGTTAGAGCAAAAATGTCATGAGTATTTATGGAATAGGAAATATGGCAGGCAAGGGAAAGGACAGGTTGTATGTGAAGAAACCGTAGCAAAAAAATAATCAGCCCCTAAAAGCCAGGGGCAGGAAGCAAGCCAGGGTGAAACTCACCATTCTAAAGGTTGGCAAACTTGTTCTGAGCAATAGCCTTTTCTCCTTCGTAAGGACGGCTAGGGCTGACAAAACCACTCATCGCATGTAACTTGTTGGGGTCAGGAGTGGAGATACTCTGGCAAGTTAGGTTCCTTTTCCCCACTGCCATTCTCCAGCCTCCTTAGAAATTCTAGAAATTTCTTCCTTTCAGTAAATTACGTTCTCAGTCTCTGCTACTGTGCATGCAATCAGATGTGAGTGCCGTCTCTATAAATAAATATAGATCAAAAAGAGTTACTGGTCTAATGAATTGTTCACATTTATTAAAGTGCATCCCCTCTTTGAAACCACAGAAGCAGTCTCTAGGGAGAGTAGATTAGTGGTTGAATTGATATTATCTTTCAGAAGGATGCTGAAGCTAGAAGAACCCAGTGCAGTCGGGATGAGGGAGTGGGCATGACTCAGAGGAGGTGGGCTTCTGGGGCTGTTCCTGTGGCTGTTAATGGTCTGTCTGTGGTCCTTACACCAAATCCATTGTGTGGATGTGCTCATGGAGTTTTGTGAACCCGGAGAGGTATGTTTGGGAACCTTTGGTTGGTTCGTTGATGTTCTCCAACTACCTTATTTTTGTCTTTTCACTTCTAGTGTTTGCAGCCGAGGTTGGCAGAGAAGGTTGGCATGGTGCATATGTTGGCCCTCTGTTGAAGTCCTGCATGACTTTCCCGAGCAGAATGGCTGCTCTACCTTCTGGGCCTCACCAGGGCTGGGCCATGATCATTACCGTACTTTGATCCTAATTTTGTTTTTATGCTCTGTTTCCCTAAGAAGCATGTGAGCTCCTTGAGGACAGGGAGGGATATTTGTCCATTCTGGAATCATTTGTTCTGAACACAGTTCCTGGCACATGACAGATGCTTGAAAAAAATATTAGGTGAGAGGAGAGGGGAAGGGAAATATTAATTAGCAAATAAGGCTATTTGTTGTTTGTTCAGGTGGGCATAGGAAGGATTTGAAGTTATGATGTTAGGTGAGATCAAGAAGGTCAGAGCTCCGTGACAGTTTAGAATGCATTTACTCTGACCTTCTCATTTAATAGATGAAGAAACTGAAATCCAGGGACGTGAGGTGATTGGCTTAGGTCATGCAGCTCCTTCTTGGTGGTCACGCTTCATGCCCCACACCACCGAACGAGACGCTGGGGTTATCTGTGGATGTCAAATGGCTACCTCAGAGTTTGTCAGACTTTCTCGTCTGTGGGAATCACCTGGGGATCTGGTTAAAAATGGACGCTCTGATTCACTAGGTCTGGGGTGGAGCCCATGATTCTGCGTTCCTGACTCTCTCCAGGGTTGCCACAGCTGTGGGCCTGTGTCTCCAATGTTCCTGAACCGAATTTTCTGTCATGGATCACGTTGGCAGCTCTGCAGATATGTTCTACTTTTGGAACTTTCAGAATTTCTGCTTTTTCTTCAAAAAGAAAAGATCCACGAGGAGCCTGTGTGTTTAAGTTCACCCGTGTCCCCTCTTCTGAGCGTCTCCCACCATATGTGTCTTTTTGCCTCTTCTGCTTTATCCTCTGTGTGTTCTTAGTCTGGCCCGTTTCGTCCTTGATTCTTCTCTTTTTGTATTCTTCTCTGGATAGAGTTTATGTATTTATTAGTGTCTCTTAGTCTCTTCTCTTTCGCGCTCTCTTCTTTTAACTTTATTTTTGGGTCTTTTGCTCCACGTTATTCAACAAACGTTTGTTAAGAACCAGTATTGGTCAAACATTGTGTCACAAGAAAGAATCAGCTCTGGTTTGTACCTTCCAGTAGCTCCTACTTGAATGGGGGAGACGAGTGTAAAGAGATTATCATCTACTTAGGTAAGCTCTTTGAGGAGGGAAGCCTGGGAAAATGAGGTGGGCTTCATGGAGGGGTTGTCATGTAAACTGTGTCTTTAAGAATAATTAGGAGTTTTGTAAAAGGGGAGAATGGTCAGTTTAGGAGGCCAGAGAGCAGATGGAGAGGCAAATTGGTGTAAAAGGGCAAGCCTTCTGCTCTTCCTCGTGTCCCTTAACGTGGGGAGAAGAGCAAACAGAAGTGTGCTGGTTCATCGATTAGGAATTTTGGATTCCAAATGAGGAGGCCAGACAATAATGTCAGGGTCTTCTGGGAAGGAAAAGGCAGAGGCTCTTATTTCTGCTTTAGTCATTCTACAGTTAATGCATCCCACCCCTGTTTATTAGGCTCGCCTTTAGAATGAGCCCATGATACAATTTTTATCTTAGACCACTGGATCGCAACTAACTTTGTTGATGGCCATTATAAAGAAAGGGACAGCTGTTAGTTGGTTTGTGGCCAAGGAGAGAGCTGGATCCTAGCCCAGGCCAAGCTACTCGAAATGAAGGACCAGCCTAGCCCCATGTATTTCCCACTAGCGAGGTTGAAAGTTGCTATGCTATTCCGACCCCGCCGCTTTCTTTAATGGCAGAAGCGATGGGAGAAGAGGGGCTCAGTTATTCCCAGGGAATTTACAGAATGCTTTTTGGTAGCCTTTTTAGCTGGCCTGGTGTTTTAGAAGCCTTCTTCATGGAGATGCCCGAGTGTAAAGGGGATGGGAAGCCACCTTCAGCATTTGATTGAACTGTAGAATGGGTGCCTCAGGCAGGATGGGTTTGACACGCATGGTCCTCTCAATTTTATTTGCACCTTTTTTCTGTTGCCCACCCCTGTACCCTTTCACCCTGTCCAACTTGCACCCATTTTCTGCGTACTGTGGTTTGTATTCCTTTCATTAGCTGAAGGATCCTAAACTCCCCTTGAAGACTTTTTAAGGAGAGTATTCTGAGTGTGAAGGTATGTGGATGAGCCAGTTTTAGCGCTGGCTGACTCGAGGGACATTTGTTCCCAGGCGCCCTGAGGGGTGGGGCGGTGGAGGCACAGTGACAAGGCTGTGTAACAAGAGGGACAGAGGGGAGAGGGGAGAGGGGGAGAGGGGAGGAGAGAGAGGAGACGCCAGGCCGGCCCCGAGGGATCGGGAGACATGGAAGGAAAGACGTGGAAGGAAAGAGAAGTACAGGCTTTGACCCTGCTTGGAGGCCACCTTTACAGGGAGGGGAACGTCTGGAGTAGACAGCTTCCTAGATTAGGATAATTTAAGGTTTTGACTAATTAACTCACTCGACTCATAAAAACCAGGCTGTGCTCCACATCCACACACGCCATCCTGCACGTCTTTGTTCCCGGCCTTGAGAAGACGGTGAAGTTCCTTCTTTAGAAAGAAATGTCAAGCTTCCATTTCTCATTAATCTTTATATAGAGCCTATCAGGGTTTCAGCTGGTTAGAATTTCTGAGGAAATCAGATCTCTTTTCTTTCTGAGAGGTGGGACTTCCAAACCACAGTGGGATAAAAGCACTGCACTGTTCAGGCCGGGGGAAGAGAGGCTTCGAAGGAACTGGAAGCTGAGGTGATGGCTTTTATCCTTTACTCCAGGCTAATTGGACTCTGTGACAATGTGTAGATGTTGCAAAGCAATCCCCCCACCTTCTAGGGACCTCAGTCTGAGCACTCAGCTGCCACAGTCGCTGGTGTCTTTGGGTTAGAAGTCGCTGTGTTCCGTGTGTGTCCCAACATGCACACACCCCAGGTACCCATACACTCTAGGCATGCGCGTGTGCGGGTGTATTTGCATAGTGACCTACCTACCAAATAGCAATAGGAAAAAATAATCTTAAGTGCATTGCATGTGTCTGCGGAGGTTAGATACAGTAATGCATGTCTCTCTGTGTGCGTGTGTGTCTGACGTGGGATAACAAGAATATCAATGCTGTGAGGCACCTTGGAGATGATCAGTCCTCCACAAGCACCATTTTAAAGCTGTGCAGATAGCTCCAAGGTGTAAAGGAAGACACACATGGGGCAGAGCCATATCCACTGACTCTCTTTCCAGTGCTTTCCCGTTCACCACTCTGCCCCTCGAGTCCCTTCGGAATGCATGTCTCTTCTGTTAGCCAGTGGTGGGCATTTGCTCATCCACATATCTTCAGAGCCCAGGGTACTCCTTGAGGTGTCTTCAAAAATGTTAGGGGTTTCTAGGGTGTCTGGGGGCTGCCTGAATGATAACAGAGGTAGTGGTGGCCTTGACGGTCAGAAGCTTCTTTTCGTTTCCATGCGTGTTATTTCACAGTGTGCAAGCCATTGCCTCAGGGCCTCGATTTTCTCATTTCTGAATCAGTGGGGCAGGCTATGCAGGCCTCCTGAATCCCAGCTCAATAACAGAATCACCTGGAGAGCTCCCACGAAAATAAACAGAAGCAGCTAAACACAACAACACAAGCAAAACAGTGATGTCCATGCCCAGGCCAGACCCCACACCGTGAAATTAAAATCTATCAGCAGGGGATCCAGGCAGGGGTCATTTAAAAATATTCCCCAGGGGATTCTCCTGTGTGGGCATATCTAAAACCAACCGGGCAAGATGATTGACGAGGCACCTGTTCTCTCTAAACATCACACAGTCCTCGTGCTTTATCCTACTGATAGAGACCCCATCACTGTCAGATGGTTGCGTACCTGGCAGAGGGTTCCTGAGCCAGAGAAGAAGGGGCTAGAACACGAGGGGGTTTAGCGTGCAGAGTGCAAACAAGGGATGCAGCCTGGCCCGGAATTAAGTAAGAGCAGGGCTGTATTTATTCCTGAGCTCTCTCAACCTTGACGGAGACCCGGTGTGCAAAGTTAGGAAAGTTAGAGAGTTGCTTTCCCTGACACCCCTGAAACAGGTGTGGCTGTGAACTAGGGCGAGTGGCCCTGGGTTCTGCAAACCTCCTCTGTTCCACTTAGTCCTTATTGAGGGCGCCCCATTTCTTGTTTCAGGGAGAAAGCCTCATCGCACTCCTTTCTAACACTGTCAATGTAGGAAAACTATTAATAAATGGGGCTGGATAAGCAGACCCTGATTGACTGGTGAGGGGTGTGAATGGTACAATTATCTTAGTGCTGGTTGGAATTCGCTAGCCGTGTCACCCTCCCTCTCAGTGCCTGAAGTAGAATATTAAAGGCACAAAGAGGAGGAAGAGGGTAGGAGGCATTGAGCTTCGTTCTTCTCTGACTGTAACTTTAATCACTGCTTATTAGGCTTAGCTGGGTTAATAGTTTTCTCACATGCTTCCTTTTTGGCTCCTTCCCTGCCCGTTTTAAAATAAATGTGAGCCTAAATGTAGAGGTAAGAAAAGAGCAGATTTATGGATCTGTTTTCCTTTAAAACAGACAGACCCGAGGAGAATAAAAACACTAGTTCTTTTTTGGACATCTGCAAATAGTGGTTGGAAATGCGAGAGAAAGGTCATGAGTGTGGTTTGGACTCCCATTGGCGAGGTGGGAGGTGGGAGGCATTAAATATTTAGGAGAAACCCAAGAAGTGTACTCACTGATCTGAATTTTTAAACAAATATTAGTTAGCCCTGTGTACAGAAAACATCCAAATCACTGAGATACTGCAGCCTTTCCCCTTTGTACTTGTTATGCCGATCAGCTTTATCAGCGAGTTCTGGGGGGGCCAGAATTGGTACCTTCAGGGTTCATGACTCTCCTTTTTATCACCTCGTTAGAAATTCCGGGATTGTTTCTGGGCTTAAAGGGGGAAAGGGAAAATTTTCGGTCCTTATCTGGTTCTTTTTATGTCTGTTCCCTGGTTTTCTCTTCAACTCCCATAGGAAGAAGGACTACAGAAGAAATCCCACCCTGGCCAAATATGGGTGCTCAGATATGGAAGGTCTTTTGGGTTGAAGAATGTTGGTCCCTTGGCTTTTTGACGAAAAAAATACTGAATGGGTTTTCCTAGAACCTGCATACAGAAGAGAAATCACTTTTGTTTGTTGATGAATTTGTCATTTTTCTATGAGAACAAGATTCATGCTTTATGTCACTTTATGTCCTCAGTGCTTAGCAGAATGCTCTCTGCACTTGGGCAGTGCTCAGAAAATGCTGGTTGTCGATAAAGATGATGATGAAAATGAATGTGCATTGAGGATGAAGTTGACATATTTATACCTTTTATGTTTCCATTTCCTTGCCATCCAAGCACGTCTTGATGCTTTGGGTGAATTTAACTAAAGTTGAAAGGATGAGAGTATCTTTTATGCTAGCTATAGGCTGACAAAATGAAAATACACCCATTTCTTAGTGTCTCCTCTCTTTGATCTTTATTTTACATTGTGTTCAATGAGGGTGTTTCTTCAAAAAGCTCTTACTTGGGCGCCTGGGTGGCTCAGTGGGTTAAGGCCTCTGCCTTCGGCTCAGGTCATGATCTCAGGGTCCTGGGATCGAGGCCCGCATCAGGCTCTCTGCTCAGCAGGGAGCCTGCTTCCTCCTCTCTCTCTGCCTACTTGTAATGTCTCTCTGTCAAATAAATAAATAAAATCTTTAAATAAAAAAAAGCTCTTACTCGTCATTAATTATACTTTTCCCCTTTCCTTCAAATTCCGTGTCAGTACTGTCCATTCCTCCAGTCCATCCCATAGGCTGTCTCACCCATGAGGTCTTGCTTGATCTTCCCAGATAAGCTCTCCCAGGTTGTTGGTTCACATACTATTTTTATTTTCCCTTTGTTTGTAGCCCTTTTCTTATGCTGGCTTTTGGGGCAAATCCCTTGCAGGCTTTTTCATCTCTATCCCCCAACCACCTTCAGTGCACTGTGCTTTCTGGAACGAATAAGATCATGGTTATTCACCTTCTCCACCTCTCCTTTCTATTCTGCACTATTTACAAAGGTGCTTTGATTTCAACATAAAATTCAAGGTTGACTCTGAAACGTATGAATGATGTTTCATTTGCTGTGGTGAGGAATCTAGTTTATTGATAAATCTGCATTTGTGCGACTGAAACAGAGGTGAGGGAAAGGAGCGAGAAGGTCCTGGGATGAGATAGCCAGAGTTCGTAGACCATTTTAGAGATAAACGGTGGAATGAAAATGTTAAGAGTTATTGCTACCGGTCCAAACATAATAGTAATCCGAAAGGAATTGTCTTGCCTTTGCTTAAGACAATCTTCTGTTGAACCTGGGCCTGGAATTGGCAATCGATGTTTGTGGTGTGCCCATGATAGCCTGGGTTATGTTAACCTGTGGTATCACATTTAATCCTTACCACAAGGCTGACGTTATTTTGTTTCTTAGGCGAACAGAGTGAGGATTAAAGAATTCAAGGTCACACAGCTGTGAGCAGCAAGCCAGGCTTCCAACTACATCCTTGATTGTAACTCCTCACTCTTTATTTTGTTTCTTTTTTTAAAAGATTTATATTCATTTTTCTGAGAGAGAGAGGGTACAGAAGCAGGGGGTGTGGGGCAGAGGAAGAGGGAGTGGGAGAAACAGGCTCCCCACTCAGCAAGGAGTCTGATGTGGGACTCGATCCCAGGACCTCAGGATCATGACCTGAGCTGAAGGCACATGTGTAACCGACTAAGTCACCCAGGCGCCCCACCCCTTGCTCTTTAAATTATAAGGAGCTACCTCCATGCAGAAGAACATGAGGATTTATGTTGTATGTAGAGGAACCTGTAAGTAGCATGTATGTTGAAACCTCAGCCGGGGTGACTTCTTCTCGATCATGTCTCTTTGTGTCTTGCTTTTGGTAAAAAGCAGAGTTGTTTTCAAATGAAAAATATGGATCCCTACGAAATAGCCAAGCTCTGCACCTTACTTTAATTCCGTGAGGGCCAAGGTGAGGGATTCATGGCACTGGCAGTCAGCATCTCTTTCACTTCACGTGCCAGTTAAGGCTGGGGCACCGTCTTCTCAGCCTGGCTTTACCGTTCTTTACATCCATGCCACCTCCAAACTTGAATTCTTCTCCCTTTAAGAGGAAACAGTCCTTTCCTACTCATTTGATTGTGGACCTAATGAAGAAGGCTCATTTTCTGGTGCCTGTTTCTTTCTCTGATGCATTTGACTACTACTTTGGGTGGAAACAAATGGCTAGAATAAGAGAATGGCAGCCGAGAATACTGCTTTGTTGTTAGGTTTTGATTATTAACAGGAGTCATTATTATTGCTCCGTGAGTTAGACCCCCCCTTATTCCAAAACAAATATAAGGGAGCTAGTTTTGTTTCAGATACCTGCATTAACTTTTGACTCAGAGGGCAGTTTATGTATAAATATACTATACAAAGGTTAAATTCTGTGTCTTTATTTTTCTCTCCAAGGCAAGACAGCCCCTCCTGGCGCCACAGAGAGATCTGGTACCTTAGCCCTACCATGTGTATATTTTTACACTGCTTTCCAGTGACTTCAAAGTACAGTGGTGTTGAGGAAGGAACAGTGGCCCATGGGCCAGGAAACCAGGCCCCTTCTCAACTTCGCCTCAGCTCCATGTGATTCAGGCAGATTACATAACCTTGCTGAGTTTACTTCCTCATCTGCATAATGAGGTCTTTAGGGGGGACAACTATTGCCTGGTGGATCAAATGAGGAAACATCAAGAATCCCCTCAAACCACAAGTTTAATCTATGTACCTACAATATTGTTATTCCTAACTCCATCCTGCTTAGAATAACAGCCTTCGGTGGCCTTTCGGGCAGTGCACCTACTCCCAGTGGGCAAGAGAAGAGGAAATATTTGTTGGAGAAGATAGGCAAGTGGGGACCAAGTCACCCGTATTCCCAGTGCAGAGCAGCCCCAGGGCATTGTGACCTGTGGTTGTTAATCTTTGGTCCATGTCTCCACAGGCTCTCTGTCACAGTATTTATCTAGAAAACGAGATAAAAACTTGTTAAAAAGGAGAGCAAGAAGACTTTTTCTAGCTTTATGTATAGAACTATTTTTTCCAGGCTTATCTTTTATCTTTACATGACCCAAGAAGAGTAGAGATGGAGATGACACAAGCTGAGGAAAGCTTAGCCACGAAAGGCCATTGTACACTCCGGCCTCTGCTCCTGCATCTCTCTGTGTCTGCAGTGCCCTCCCCAGCTTTAGTCCTGTTCCGCCTTCAAGAGTCAGCTCAGGGATCCTCTGCTCCAGGTCTTCCTGGTCCCCCCAGGCTGGGGACACTGCTCTCTTCATGCTCCCATAGATCCCCAGTTCGAGATGATGCCCGCTGCGTCTCTGTCCCACCCACCTGTGATGTGAATTTCTCAAGGGCAGAAAGAGCATCCCCTCCCTGCCCTCTGTGTGCCTAGCAGAGTGCTGGCCCTCGCGGACACGTAATAACCATCTGCTAACCTGGTGTGAGGGCCTGCAGGCCCTGTGCTCGGTGCTTTCCGTGCATTTGTGAATTTAGGAGTTCCTGCTACCCTCAAAGGTAGGCATGATCATTACGTACATTTTACGCGAGAGGTTCTAAAGCACGGAGAAGTTAAGATTTGCTTAGCTCAAGTGGCAGAGCCACGATTTGAATTCATCTGTCTGGCTTGAGCTCACATTTTTTAGCTTTATGCTCTACAGCTATATAGTAAGTTTTTATGGTTGCTCTGAATGATCAGAGACTGAGAAGAAACATATTGTGTGTCTGGTTTTACATAATGAGGGCAGTGGAAGGAAGAGAAGACAGTGCACAGTGGAACTTGAAGAGTGGTTAGGTCCTGGGTCTGTATGAATATGTGCAGACCTCATTCTCCTGATGTGCTAATTAAATATAATAATATAAAATATTAGTATATAACTTTAAAAATACCCAGGACTTCCAGAAACACATGGGAATGTGATTAGTATAATTATTGTTGAGTTTTGAGTGAAGCGGGTTATATTTACAGAACCTGTGCTTCTGACTGGCTTGCTGTTTCCTTTTGGTTTCTTCCGTTTTCCTGGCCACTGGCTCCTCCAGGGGCATCTTATGGGTGCTGGGGTCTGCATACTCCTCCATCCATTCTTACTGCAGTCCAGCATGGTGGAAGGTATAGGAAACAGTGACTGAGACCAAGAACTCAGGAGTCAGACAGTCAGTTTCTGTTGTTGACCCTCTTAGTTCAGTGGGCAAATGTCTTCAGTTCTCTCTACGCCCAGAATCCTTATCATAAGATGAGGTGTTAATAATTCTGGCTTCTCAGTTACTGGGAGAGTTAAGCGAGTTGTTTTCATTTTGAACAGTACTTGTTACAGAGTGGGCATTCAGTAAATGTTAACTACTTTGGGGGCCCTAGTCCCAACCAAATCAGCTGGTTCGGGTGGCAGAGGTATAATGTATGTGGCAGTTGTGTCTGAATTAGAGGCTTCCAGGTCAAGACTGGCATTGACTTCTTTGAGTATCTCATAAAATCATAATTGGCGAGGGAAGAATATATGACCATGAGCTGACATGCTCCTAGAATGTTTAGAGGACATGACTTTTTAGTGCAAAAAATGCAGAAGATACCCCCATAAATGGCAACCAGTTAATCAAGGGTTTGAGGATTGGAGTGATCTCTGGGCAAAATGACCATGAACTGATCAAACATTGGATAAAATGAAAAGCTGTAAGGAAGTATGCAAACAAACAATGCAAATTTTGAGAAAGAAAGGAATGCTTTCAATGAAAGAAGGTAACAGGCAAAGACAGACTAACTCGGATGTAATAATGACAATCATTTCCATTTCTGGAGTGCTTTATAGTTTAGTAAGGGCTTTCTCATATGTCTTTCTTCCCGACACATTTTTGCTCTTCCCAGGAACCCATTAGGAGGAATTCTGGGCAGAAAGTCTTATCGCCATTTTACAGATGAGGAAATTGAGGTACGAAGTACTCTAGCAATTGTCCAAAATTGCATAGTCAGGAACAAAAAGAGGTGGAACTCAACTTCAGCTTTTCTGAATCCCAAATCCCTTCCTTCTGTGCCTCCTCCTTGAGAGAGCTGGGGAGAGCAGCTTGTTACTGTGGTGCAGAAGCTTGAAGGAAGTCTAATTGGATAAACAAAGAATTTATTCTAAGAAGGGAAAAAAAATGACTTTCATGGGCAGGTGAAGATGTTTAGAAATAGTAAAAGTTGTGAAACCTGAAAAGGCAAGGTCACATATTATGCAAAAGATAAAAGGGTTTGGAACCTGAGAATTATTCTTTCATATCTTTATATTTTTCTTTATATTCCAGAATTTCTACAATACAGCACATTATTTTCATATTCAGAAAAGATGAGCTAGGAAACAAAAGCAAGGACTTTAATTATAGCAGGAATTAGATAAAGGGAAGTGGGGAAGAGTCATCTACATAAGGGCAGGGGTTTTAGTCTGACATTCTTAGAATAGGGAACTGGTTACTAATGTAGTCACACATGTGTATGTTTGTGGGTGTGTGTATAATCTGTGTTCTGTCATGGGTTAGGAAGCACAAAACCCAGTTAAAGTTGGAGAGGATTTTATTTTTTTAATTTTTAAATTTTATTATTTTATTTATTATTATATTTTTGAGAGGGTGTACATGCGCACACACAAGCAGGGGGGAGGGGCAGGCGGAGAGAGACTCTTAAGCAGGCTCCACCCCCAGTGAGCAGCCCATGGCAGGGCTTGATTTCACAACCTTGAGATCATGACCTGAGTCAAAATCAAGAGTGGGACACTTAGCAGACTGAACCACCCAGGAGCTCCTTTATTTTATTTTGTAATTTAAATTCAAGTTAGTTAACATATAATGTAGCATTGGTTTCAGGAGTAGAATTTAGTGATGCATCACTTATATATGACACCCGTGCTCATCACAGGTGCTGTCCTTAATGCCCATCACCCATTTAGTCCATCCCCACCCACCTCTACTCCAGCAACCCTCAGTTTGTTCTCTTTAGTTAAGAGAGAACTATGCTTTGCCTCCCTCTCTCTCTCTCTTTTTTTACCTTATTTTATTTTTCCTTCTCTCCCCCTATGTTCATCTGTTTTGTTTCTCAAATTCCATATGAATGAAATCATATGGTATTTGTCTTTCTCTGACTGACTTATTTCACTTAACTTGATACCTTCTAGTTCCATCCACATCGTTGCAAAAGGCACGATTGCATTCTTTTTGCTGGCTGAATAATATTCCATTGTACATATATATCACTTCTTCTTTATCCATTCATCTGTCATTGGACATCTGGGCTCCTTCCAGAGTATGTCTATTGTGGACATTGCTGCTATGAACATTCGGGTGCAGGTGCCCCTCTGAATCAGCATTTTTTGGTATCCTTTGGGTAAATACCTAGTAGTGCAATTGCTGGATCATAGGGTAGTTATTTTCAACTTTTTGAGGAACCTCCATGTTGTTTTCTGTAGTGGCTACACCTGTTTTCATTCCCACCAACAGGGCAAGAGGGTTCCCCCTTCTCCACATCCTCACCAATAGCAGTTATTTCCTGTGTTATTAATTTTAGCCATTCTGACTGGTGTGAGGTGGTATTTCATTGTGGTTTTAATTTGTATTTCCCTGATGCTGAGTGATGTTGAGCATTTTTTCATGTGTCTGTTGGCCATTTGTATGTCTTCTTTGTAAAGTTGGAGGGGATTTTAAAACACCAATTAACAGGGTAGTAAATAACCTCAGGTCTTAATGGCAAATTCTAAAATGCCTCCAACATATGGCCACTGCAGGGCCAAAGGCTGCCATTTGAGAAAATCACAGAGGCCTGGAAAGATTCCTGAGGGCCAGCTTATAACCTTTTAAAAAAAAGAGATGATGGCTGGAAATTATAAATTCATAAGCATAAGTGTTAGATGGGAAAAAATATCAAACATAAGAGTCAGTAACCAAAACCTTGAAGAGACCAGGGCACAATGACTCTCCACATTTTTTTTTAAGATTTTATTTATTTATTTGACACAGAGAGAGAGAGATTACAAGTAGGCAGAGAGGCAGGCAGAGAGAGAGAGAGAGAGGAGGAAGCAGGCTCCCTGCAGAGCAGAGAGCCCAATGTGGGCCTCGATCCCAGGACCCTGAGATCATGACCTGAGCCGAAGGCAGAGGCTTTAACCCACTGAGCCACCCAGGCGCCCTCCACATGGTTTTTTAAAGAACAAACCCTATTAGGTCTGAGGTTTTATGAGAAGGACAGGCTTGGAAGGCTGTAGGAAACTGACACAGGTAATTAAGAGAAAGAAAAAGTAATGAAAGTTTTAGATCCGACTTCCCCTGAGAGTCTCTCTTTTAAGCAGGGAATACAGGGTAGGCTAAATAGTTGGTGCTCAAAATGGAGCCCCATGGGCAGTAGCTCCCCAAAGAGGTGATGCCATAGCCGTGGCTTGTTCATAGCCAGAGGGCCCTTGGGTTGAGGTGGGGACCGTGAAGTGCTGTGCCTGCCTTCCACGTCCGAAGGGAAGAGGGACTGTGCTCCTTCCTGGCTGAGGGGCGAGGCGGTGTTGCGTCAGGGTTGGCTTCACAGCTGTCGTGAGAGAACAGCCCCACTTACGGCCCCCGCACGCACCATGTTACCAGGCCCATTCCCTGCTGTGTCTCTGCCTCCCCTCCCACTGCCTGTCTGCACGCTGTGTGTGATCAGCGATGCCTAAAATGTCCGCTCTGGGTCCTCTTCTCAGAAAAACCCACCTTTATGGAAACACTCCCCATATACTCCACACAAAGTATGAGGGCGTTAACGATCCCTGAGGCCCATCCATGGATGCCAGCTTCAGAACCCTTGCTCTGGATCATGTGTCCAGGGCTCTCCCCGGCAGATGTTCCTCCAGTTATTTGTCTCTGAAAAGTGGGGACCTTGGGGAAGAATTTTCCTTGGGAGCCCCACTCCTTTGTTTTTCCGGATTAACCAGCCTTGTGGACTTATTTCCAGAATAATGAGGTCTTGTGCCAAGCGCAGGGCTCTGGGATCTTTTTTTTTTTTGCTGTGGAATCAGGTTTAATGTGTGTCCTCTAAGAGCTGACAGACAAGGAACTGAGATTTGGGCAGATCTAGCTGGAGAAGGAGGCAGAACTGAAGGGTCTTTAAGGTGGTCTATACCAAGTGAGGTAGGAGCGCTGACCATCTGGCTTAGACTTGAGTGAGCCAATGTGGCCACTTGGGAGTTGGGTTAAAGTCCTTTGGAAGGGATGAATGTAATTTGGATGAAACTGGCATAAAGGAACTGTAGCATCATCTTCATGACTCTCCCTACTGTGATAGCCCTCTCCTCATCTACCCCAACTGCTTCCTTGACTCTTGTCAAAGGCCCTGAGAACAAATTCTAGCCAGAGGTGAATTCTCCTTTGGGACCCCAGAGGGATGACTTCTTGATTTCTGATAGAATCCCCCTCACCTCCCAACAGAGTTAATATTCAGTGGAGGTAACATTTTTAGATTTCCTTCTTGCCCTTCTCACGATTGGAGCCCTGTTTCTTGTTTTCTACTGGGTGCCTGGTAGTCCCTTTTCAGGACACCCCAGATACCAACCAGGGTCCTCAGCATCTCTAAACTGGTACTGCCGTGGCTTTTAAACCAAGGCAAACCTAGATTTTGAACAGTGTAAGTCAATAGGTGGACTGAAGCCTCATGACCACGGCTCAGAGACACAGCCCGTGGGACTCCAGAGCCAGGTCTTTGATGTTAAAGCGACTTCAGCTCAGAATCTCAAATTCGCCACTTGCCACCAGGTGATCCTGGATGAGGCACTTCATTTTCTGGCCCTCAGCTTCCCTCTTCTGTAAAATGCAGGTTATGTGAAGGTTGGATGAGGCAAGGTGTATAAAGTGTCTGGAACTTAGCTCCCTCACTTTTCCCATCCATCTCTCAAGGGAGCACGGCTGGGAGTTCTCAGCAGAGCAGGAGAAAGAAAGAATAATGGTCCTTGCTGGCCTTTCCCATCTTTTTTTCTCCCGCACAAATGTTTACCCCAATTTCTCAGTGACCCTCCTCTATGGCTCTAGTGCAAAGAGAAGAAATATAGAAGCCAGATGTGTTCCTTTCAGCTTATGAGGGGGACAGAGTGAAGTGTATGGAATCCAGTGGTCCAGGGAATGGGGAGTATTTTGAAATAAGTCTCGAAAATAGGCAGGTCGAGGGGGTGCAATTTGAGGAGCCATGGGATCCTCGAGTTATTAGAGACAGTGGTAGTCCTGAGGAGAGAGGGAGGGAGAGAAAAAAGAGAGATCGACAAAAGGAAGGAGAGGAGAGCATCAAGTCCAGGACATGAACTTCAGTCGAGTTATTTGGGCTTTTCCTCCACTTTGTGTGCGGAGGAGGAAAGACCGGGACGGGAGAAATGGAAGAGGAAAGGTGGAAAACGAGGGAGGCAGAGGACGAGGGGCCCAGAGGGAGGTTTCCACTTCCCCGCCAGCGGGGATGGGTCTAATGCAGAGCGCTTGTCTCACTGTGGTCCCCAGAGAGGGGCGGTCCCCCCAGCTCCGGCCACCTGCCCGGCCTGGCCAGTGACAGAGTCGGCGGCAGCTTTGGCACACTTCCGGAGGAGAGTCGGAGAGCGACAGCGGCTCTGCCGCCCTGGGCAGTTCTGTCTGGGCTCCGGGGAGTGTTCACGACCTCTCTGTGGAGGGCAGCCAGCCCGCCCGCCCGCCAGCCCCTCTGCGGGCTCACTTGGGTGTTCCAGGCGCTGGGATAATCCAGCAGGCTGTGGAGCAGATGCATCGAGGGTAACTCACTCTGTGTACATTTCTTTGTCTTACTCCTGCCTCTGAATGGTGGCAAACAGACATTTTGGGAAGGAATTAAGCCTTCTGAGTTTACAGAACGTCGAGCATTCAAATGGCAAATAGAAACCAAGTTTGAATTTTTCTTGGTTTGAGGTGTTTTGGGCCATGGTGCCTCCCAGGAGCATCGGCAGTTCGGGAGACTTGCACACAAAATGAATGCGGCTTGCTGAAATCAGAGTTTAGTAACTGCAGGCTGGTGGGCTATCGCTGGTTTTGGCAAAACCCGTTTGTTTCCGTCAGAGGAGGACGGTGTCTATTCAGAGTTTTGGGTCCTGGTCTCCCCTTGGTATCAGAATGGGGTGGGAATGAGGTGGGGTGTGCAGGCAAGAAGAGCCTCCCTTTGCTGCTGCCTGGTTCCTCGCTGCAGTTGGGCTCCAGCCCAGATGCAGCTGGAGGACGGAGCTGCTGCCAAGTAAAGCCGTGCTCCCCACTGCTTGCTGGGTGCAAGAGCCAGCTTGGTGCACGTGTGTGTGTGCGTGTGTGTGTGTGTCTGTGTGCACGTGCGTGCGTGTGTGTATGTATGTGTGTGTAAAAGAGAGACACACAGAGAATGTGAGAATATGAATGAGCAGTGATGCCTTCGCAGGATACGAGAAACTTTAGAGAATGTTCACAAGGGCACTGATCCTGATTTTCTACCCCGGGCACTAGTACATTTGAAATGATGCCCAGGTGGTTCTAATGTACAGCCAGGCTTGAGAATTGCTCTTCCAGACCTTCTGCCCCAGTTCGCCCACACCTGCTCCTTTGTCTCGTATGTGCATGGTTAGTCTTCACCTCCAACGGTGCTGCTTGCAACGTCTGCTCTAAGGGAGCAAGCCGGCCCCCATTTCCTAAAATTCCTGGCCATCTTGTCTGCCAGTCCAATGGACCCATGTTTCTAGAAGGCATGGTAGATTGATTAAATAAGTGTTCTTAACCTTGTAATTTTATGCACACAGCTCCTCATGCTGTGGAAATCACTGTTCTTAGATTTTTCATTGTAAGTGGGTTGTTGAGATTGCCCAGAGGGAAAGAACTTTCTCTAATTTTAATAAAACAAGTGTTTATTTAGCTACTCAGTTAAAATAGTCAACATTTTCACCCTTTATTCCATTTTCTGCTATATTTCAAAATAGGCATTAAAGAATGGGTATGTTGGATTCATGCATTCTTGCCCTTTTCTGCTGAACCTCAGCCACTTACTGGCTCAGACGGAGCCTCCACGTCATCTGTACAGCACCTCCATTCAGATCTCAAAAACATTCCTTCCCTAACTTGCAGTGTGTCTTTCTTACCCAGTCCCCTGAAGACCTGGGTTCACCCTTCTCATGACCTTCAGGCTTTGCTTCCTTTATTTCACTTGAATCACTGACCCTTGACTTGTCCATGTGTAATTGCTTGTTGCTTTCTTCCCTCCCCATTCTGCCACTTGTGTCTCATCACACTCTAATTTCTCCATGACGGAGCCATCAAGCTGCAGTCATACCTGCTTTTGCTGTCTTGTCGCTCATGCTATTGAAGGCAGTTGAAGACAGTTCCAGAGGGGAGGACGCCTGGTCTGCTTCAGAGTCCTTCCTTCCAGAACTCCACTGTCACCGAAAGATGGGGTGCCTAGCCTTTTCTTATGAGCCCCAGAATCATATGCTCATCCAGTTCTGAAACAACGTCACCTCCCTGAGCCTCTTCTTCATGCTCCTGCTTAGTGGTTGGGCTCATCACACATGGCTGAGGAACTCCACACTCTCCGGTATAAATGTCCATGATCATTCTCTTTTTGATGTAAGAGTTCACACTTATCTTTTGTGTGCTGGAAACTTTGGAGGGGTCCTTTGCTGCCTCTTTGGCAACTTGGACAGCCTTTGTTTCTGACGCAGTTCATCCTGTCATTTGGAGGTCTCTTGTCACGCTCAGGGCCCCCACCTTTCCTGACACCATGAAACTCTGTCTTCCCACTGATGCTTTGCTGCTGCTTTCAGTGTGGTTGCCTCAACACTTTTATCTATTCAAAACAAAATTCATTTTTCCCCCCAACCTAACCCATCTTTCTGAGGTGCCTATTTCTTGGCTGAGTGCTAGCGTTCTCCCAGAGCCTCAGTCCTGGCCCTGCAGGGGGCTTGTACATCTCCCTCAGACCCTCTGCCCAGCCCCTGGTGGATGCTATGGAATCTGTCTTCAGAGTGCTTTGCATGGGAGTCATTTCCACAGAAAGGCAGTTCCTAGGGGTAGGACCTTTGAAAAATCACTTACCTCTTTGAATCTTGGTTTCTTCATTTATATAATGGAGATAATAATGGCACAGTTATTTGACAATGTTGTTTTGAGGTTTAAATAAATTAATCTCTGTGAAGCACTTAGAACAGTGTCTGGCACATTGTGAGTGTTCAACAAACAAATGTTGGATATTATTATTACCTCAACATGAGGGGTTCTGTGGGGATCATTTTGCCTCTTGGGGGACATTTGGCAATGTCTGGAGACCTCTTTGAATTTCATGACCAGGGAACGTGGAGGCTGTTGTCATTTAGTGGGTAGAGGCCAGTGATGCCGCTGATGCCCTACCGTGCCCAGGATGGCACCTGCTCACAATTGTCCAGCCCAAACCTCAGGAGTGTTGAGGCTGAGAAGCAGTGCTCTACATCTTGGCCCCAGAAACTGCCACCATCTTCTCAAGGTGGAATCTAGTGCCCATTTCTGTTTTTTTTTCTTGGTCCTCAACTCTCTGGAAGGCTCACTTTATCACATGGTTTCAGTTACAGACTGGTTTCAGTGGTTCTGAAATCTGCATTTCCAGCATCCTGAGTATGTCTCCAGGGGTTTTCTAGAACAATCTCCCCGATCACCTTCTCTCTCTATTGGAAGATGTTAAAGGTGGAAGAAAGACCTCATGTTCCTCTCCCTTCTCTATTCAAATGGCTGTCCTTTCCCAATATTTCCACCGTTGCCAATGGCACACAGTTCTGGCATTGCTTCTCACTGGCTGCGTCTCTGAAAGCCCCTGCTTCTCTCTCTCGTCTACACCAATTTCTGCCAGTTCTTTCTCGGCATTGTTTCCTCTGACCCTCATTTCCATTTCCATGGCTACTGCTTAGTGCAGGACTCTGGCTGGCTTCCCTGCCTCCCCTCCTCTCTGCCGTCCTCCACACAGCTGCTGGAATTGTCTTCATTAAACACTGTTTTCCTCTGCTCAAGAATCCACAGTGGCTCTCCATGACCACTTATTAGCAAAAGGAAATTCCCCACGAAGCCCTTTATGGCCTGACCTCCCTCTTGACTCGGGACCCCCCCCTCACCCAAGCAGCAGATAGTTCGCTGGGTGCTCACCTGTCCGAGCTCCTCTTGTCCTGGTCTCTGTGCCTTGGTATATTATAATTTCCCTCCCTTGAATGACTTCTCTCTTTTCTGCCAAACCATGTCTGTCACTTCCTTCAAAAGCTGGCTCAATTTGGAACTCCCCTAGGAAATCTTCCCCAGTAACCCACAAGATTCTCCTTGTCCTATTACTCAATATCTCATTTTGGTCTTAAATACTTATTAAATTCGGCCTACGTTAATTTGCACCTGCTGGTGTATATAAAGAATCCCTAAGTATTTTTAAAGCTTTTCCAAATGTGTATGTTTCATTCCTCCACCTTTTTTTTTTTTGCTAGTACCACTTTTTTTTTTTTTTTAAAGCGAATTCCCACAGCCCAAATAAAGTATACTGGATATAGCAGGACTTCAATAAATGACGTCTCTATAACTGTCATTTTTTTTTTCTTCAAAGCTCAGGAGGAACTCTAAGGGCATATTTTATGGGTGACTTTAAAATAACCTGCTCTTCGCTTGCTGGTTGTGTTGGTGGTGGGTAGGAGGATGAGGGGAGGAAAATCTGGGTTTGCCCAACACACGCCATGACATGGCTGCTCAGGGGGCCGCCAGTGGGAGCGAGGATGTGGTGTGAGGAAAACACTGGATCCACCGCTGGGGTTCTTGCTAACGGAGAGCCTTCTTCGGGATAATGGAGAGAAGTAGGAATCTTCCAACGCCGAGCACTCTCATTGTCGTCACTTATGAGGTAATAGCCAGCTGCGTAGCGTTTTCCAGCAAACGGGCCAATCTTAAATATATTCTCCCCTTGGATTTATGAGGGAGATGATAATATTCCACTCAGCAGCCGAGGAGAGTAAGGGCAGGAAAGATTAGATGACGTGCCCCTGGGATTCATGACTGTTGTGAATTCCGGGTTCTTCCCATTGTACCCTACTCCCTCCCCTGTGAGGTAAGGCTTTAGGGTCACCTGTCCAGTTCCATTTTCTGATGTTACAGGTGGGGCTGCTAAAAGTGATTCCCCGATGGCATCAGAACTCTGGACAGGTAAAGCTGCACCTCGAATTAACTCCTTGTTAGTGCTCTTTTCACTTTATCGCCAGCGCTACATTTCATTCTTAGTCCAAGGTACAAACGGATCTCTTCATGACAACCTCGAGGCCGACATTGTCCAACCGAACTTTCTGCCATGGTGGAAGGGTTCTGTGTCTCTGTGTTCCCATGTGATGGCCTGTAGCCGCTTGTGGCCCGGGAGACTGGAGAACTGAGAGCAGTCACCATGGGCTGTTGGTTTCCACCTTGGACAACCACAGCGCTGGACTCCTTATTTTCCTCTCTTTGTCAGAATTAGCAGTTTTTCTAGTCTGGGTTTTCACGTCCTCTCCCTTCCCCTTTCACCTGCTGGGAGTTCACCACAAAGCACGAGGAAACAGAATGTGGGAGTCTGGATGATCAACAAGAGAGAGGAGAGAGTTTCTTGTCTGGGAAGGCCAACTGCTGTCCTTGGGTGGGAAATGTTTGTTTAAGAGATTCTTCCAGCTCCTGATACTGGGAGCTCAGGACTCAAACCTGGGGAGCCTTGGACTTCTTGGGGGACACAGGCTGAGGAAGGCAGCCGAACTGTTTCTCAGAGGCCAGTGGAGGGCGCTCGGAGAGGGTGCGGGGGCGGCTAGCCAGCCTTCTCTGTGTGGTCCAGCGAAAGGTTATTAAGGAGATAGATGTAGGGGCACCTGGGTGGCTCAGTCAGTTAAGCGTCTGCCTTCCGCTTGGGTCATGATCCCAGGGTCCTGGGATCAAGCCCCACATTGGGCTCCCTACTCTGCGGGGAGCCTGCTTCTCTCTCTCCCTCTGCCTGCTGCTCCCCCTGCTTGTGTGCTCTCTTTTTGTCAAATAAATAAATAAAATCTATTAAAAAATTTAAAAAAGAAGATAGATGTAAATGAATTCATTTGGTGCTTCTGTCTTTAATTTCCACTGAGAAACACCTCAGAAGTGCCTAGTGGCTGAAGCCTCTCTTCACAGCCCTCTTCTCTGTCTCTTGTGTGTTTGTGTGTGTCAGCATGTGTGTATACACACCTTTCTTGTGAGGCTGAGACCCCCCACCCCCCACAGAAGAGGCTTCCAGTGTCATGCTTGTTACTTGCCAAGTCCAGTGGAAGCACCCAAAAATGAGAAACCCTCAAGAGAATAGTTAATGGAAATGATAGGTCGATAATACGGCATGGGAGGGCCTGACCTTCTCTTTGCCTATTTTTTCCCCCCGTTCTTGTTCACATATTCTGCACAACTTTGATTTTAATCTAATTCATTATTTATGCCTATAAGGAAAAAAAATACTAAACTTTTTTTAACCCCGGGACACAAGTATTGGAGTTCTCCCGCTAGGTAAACTCGATCTGTTGACACATGGAAATGAAGGATAGAGGAAGAAAGAACTTTCCTTAGAAATTCAGCCTTTAGGGTCACCTGGGTGGCTCAGTCAGTTAAGTGTCTGCCTTCCATTCAGGTGTGATTCCAGGGTCCTGGGATGAAGCCCCGTATTAGGCTCTGAGCTCAGTACGGAGCCTGCTTCTCTCTCTGCCCCTACCCCTGGCTCATGCTTGTGTTCTCTGTCTCTTTCTCTCTCTGAAATAAATAAATAAAATCTTAAAAAAAAAATAAGAAATTCAGCCTTTAATTACAGTACTAGAGGGAGGGTTCTGAGCTCTGATTCTCTGAGTCCAGAGAAATGTGGAATAACACGAACTTGACATTAACATGTATAACGTGTGTAAGGGACATAGACGCTACTTATCCATGTGAGACTTTATCCTGTGCTCTTCATTGCCATGTATGTTTATAGGAAAGTAGAAGTGGGACCCTCTGCAAATCCTGGGCCTACTGGTGAGCCCTCAGAGGACACTCCAGGTTTTGCTCATGATGTCACAGCTCTTTGCTGGGCGGACAGATGTGACACCACACAGGACATCCAGAGTCCATACGGAATGAACATTTGGGGGCAGTGACTTGGAGAACAACCGTTTGTTTTCAGACTGAGGCTTTTAAAAGAGAGTGAGGGTATGACGATTCGGGGGAGCGGTGACAGAAAGAGTTATGGCCCTGATAAGAGTTTTGCAGAAATTTTCTCTGAGGAATATGGATTTCAAGAGCATAACTCAAATTGCCATGAGTTGCCTTTTAAATCAGAGATCTGATCTCATCTGCCTTCTCTGAAACCTTTAACGGCTCATTATTACATGCAGAATGAAGTCTTTGCTGTCCCCCGCTGGCGTTCACAGGCGCATGCATGATGTCTGGCTCTCACAGGCCTGTGAGGCCTCCTGCCCACTACAGGGCTTCTCCTCTCTCCTCTGCTCTTGTCATCTGTGTGTTCAGCCCGTGCCCTTGACAGATAGGCTTGGCTTTGCTCAAGCTATTCCCTTGTCCCTTCGGTGAGGTCCAGCAACCCTGCCTTCCACCACAGCCTTGTCAGAATTCTAGCTGTTTCTCAAGGTCCCACTGGAATCCCACTTCCTCTGAGAAGCCTTCCTATAGCCTTCGGTCAGGCACACATTTCTCCCTCCCACATTTTGATGTATCACTCTCTATCCTCAATGGCGCTTGTCACCACCAAGTCTGATATTGGTTATTAATATCTGTGTCTGACTCTACTACCTGGTGGTAGGCCCCTGGAGGGCCAGGCTACGTCTTGTGCATCTTCACGTTCAGCACGGAGTCTAGAAAAGTGCATTGCATACAGTAGGCCTATTAAATGGAAGTATTCTTGGTTGCTCAACCCAAACTGCTGACTGCTTAGCTTTCTCTCTTCATTTGCTTTTTACATGCCTGGTTCATCATTTGTAAGTATCGGACAGTCAGTCTGGACCCACTCTGAAATGGAGCTAAGGAAGAAACTTGCGCTCCCTCCGCCCCACCCACTGGCCCAGTACATGACGAATTCTCCTCAGGTCATTTCAAAGTCATTTGGATGCAGACTGGGTTTTAGTGAAGGAGGACAAATGCAGTTTGCTTCAGTTAGAACTGGTTCAGCTTGTTTCTCCCTCTTTCAAACCATTAAAGGAAGGTTGCGGATTTGAATGCCTCCCGGGTTCTACTCTGTTGGACAGAGAACCAGGGTAGTAATTTAGGCCAGACTCTAAGCCTGCTGCAGACGTGTGGCGACACCTCCGTCCTTGCTGCTAGCCCTCCCGCGTCTTGAACGGGCTTTGGTTTTGAATGTGTGTTTCCTGAATGGTGTTTACATGTATTTACGGGTCAAAACCTGTTACAGGAAGTAGCTCGGAAATGAAAATCTCTCTATAGCAAAGAATGCCAGGTTTAAAACACGTGGTTCCTTTGTTTCATGTAACATTCAACTGAGTAGGATTTTTGGATTTAAAACTTATGGTCAAATTATTTATATCTTGTTGCAGTATTTCATTTCCTTCAAATATCTTGAAGACAATTTTGTTAACTCTATAATCAGTTTTGTTAAATCCTCTTCTCCTGGGATGGAAAAGAGACCCGGATGAGGGAGCCAAGAAGAAGAATCATTTATATGTACCCTGAGAGGAAAAAAAGGACACCAGCCTGAATTTGTCCCTGTATCAGCTCTATCATGGAGGCATTTTCTCTAAAGTGGACACTTTCCCCCATGATGGGGTAATTGGTAGGCTCGGTTGTGGTTTTTCTTCACTTTTGAAACAAGCTATGCTTTTTTTATGTCCTAAGATCTTTTTTTTTCCCTTCACAGAAGAACAAGTTATTTTTTTTTCATGTGGTTTTGAATGCCCCCAAATGGTTCCACTGAACTCGGCTCAGTCTGCATGTGGTGGTCTGGCAGGATCCCCATTACAGACACTGTTGTGCTTATACCTAAAGGAGAGGAGCTAGAGCTTGCCTGAGTGTGGGGAGGGAGCACTCACGCCCACTGAGGCCTGGCTTCCCACTGCCTGCCTCACCCTCAAGGCCACAGCAGGGCCTGGCCCTGGAGGGATGTGGCTCTCCTACTGTCCAGTTTGGCCGGTTCCCTTTGTTGAATTGTGAAGCACAATCATGTTAGTTTATTTGTGCTGAGGCTAGACTTCCGGGATCAGAGTCAGTGTGGGTTAGGCCTGGGCCTAGTGGTCAAATGGTACCTGAGAGATGGAATCACCAAATGTTAGTCCTGAAAGGGACACCACTTTGTGTGGTTGAGGACATAAGGCTCACGTGCTTAGCAAATGTCAAAGTCTATAGCTAGATCCTTATCCAGGGCTGGAACTCAGGCCACCTAACTCCCTTTCCAGGACTTTTAAAACGACGTCAGCAATCTACATACTTTTTTGATCACATACCTTGATTAGGGAGACCTTTTGGAATATTTATCCCCACATGTGTATATTTATTGTATAGGATGCCAGAGTCCACATCAGGTAGTTTGAAGAGTTTGGAGAGCTTAATGTTGGAAATTAGTTACAAAGGGGTTGGAGGAACTAAAAAGCTAAGCAAAGCATGACCAACCCCAGACGCAGCCTCAGATCCACAAAGTGGAAGTCCGTATCTGCCTTTCGGTCACAGGGCACAAGATGGAAGTTGTCCACTGGGAGCTGGGACAAGTAAATGGTGGCCGCTCAGCCACAAATGGAATCTTAGCCACAAATGGAGGAGATTAAGCCCCTGGGAAGATGCCGATTAAAGTGGAATACCTTAGCTTCTCTTCTCTTTGGGACCCCCTCAATCTCTTGGCAGAGCCTTCATTGTTTAAACCTAACTAGACTTGTTAAAATGAAACAAAACAAAACCTACCCAGAGTCTTTTTTGGCAACAGAACCTGGCAAATGTGGCCTATAGGGTTTTGCCCCCGCAGTACAGAGCAGTGCAGAGGAAGGGAGTGGGGGAGCAGATCTCAGAGCACAGAGGAAAACTGAGGCAGATTGTTTGCCTGAGGTGGGCTTCACTGTCTCCCATCGCACGCGCTCTTCCACAGTGTGGCTTCGCCGCTCTCCTTGTGTCTGGACAGCTCGGGCCTGCCTCTGCCAGTCGAGCATGCAGAGAGTGATGCTAGGTGACTTTTGAGGCCAGTCAGGAAAGGCCTGCGAGCTTCCCCTTCGTTCTCTCGGTGCTCTTACGCTCTGGAGCCCCCAGCTGCCATGCTGTAAGAGGCCACATGCAGAGGCCTTATGTAGGTGCTCACGTTGGCAGTCCCAGCAGAGTACAAGCCATGTAAATTAAGAAGTTCCAGATGATTCCAGCACTCAGCCCTGGGAGTCACCTCTTAGCTGTTTGAGTCTTCCCAACAGAGGCCCCGGACGTCTTGGAGTTGAGACAAACAATCCCGCTGTACTCTACCCAAACTTCTAACCCTCAAAATTTGTGAGCATAATAAAAATTTGTCTTTCAAACCACTAGATTTTGGAGTGGTTTGTTATGTAGACATATATAACTGGAACACGAGTGACCAGGATATTTATTTAGTACATAGTAATGGGTATATTAATATGTTGTATCCATTATAAAGCACACACAGAACCAGAAATTAAAAATGCGTGAGATTGGGGCACCTGGGTGGCTTAGTCAGTTAAGCATCTGCCTTAACCTCAGGGCATGATCCCGGGGTCCTGGGATCGAGTTGCACGTGGGGCTCCCTACTCAGCAGGTAGCCTGCATCTGCCCCCGCTTGTGCTCTTGCTCTCTCTCAAATAAATAAATAAAATCTTAACAACAGTGGGTGAGGTGAAATTAAATATAAACAGAAGTTCTTGCATTTTCTTCCCATACCTATGGGATGGTCTTGCCCAGTTCTTGGAATGTTGGAGACCACTCATGGTTCTATACATTATGTACATGGCCAGAATATCTGATATTTCTGGTCTTCTGAATAGCCAGTGACTACCTCTCCAGTCTGTGAGGAAGAGAGATTGGTGGGGGCAGTGATAGAGAGGGAAGGACATATTGGGGAAGTTTCCAACTAAGGTGTGTAGTAAAGAAGAGAGAAAGGTAAACATAGGTGACAGATTCTGTGAGATGGAAAACAGGGCTCCTAGACAGGGTGGAGATTTGTTCTGAAGCAGTATGAGGCTCTACAACATTTAGTTTCACTTCTCTGATGCTCTTCATGAGGACCGTCATCATATCCCAGTGTGGATTCCTGCAGATACTAGAGAGTGGTTGGTGGATAGGGATGTGTTATAGTTTCTTCAACACAACACAACACAACACAACTGGAACTGTTATGGAGAGCTGATCCTAGAGATGAGTGCCTCAGAAGTCTGAATATTTGTAGGAAAAGATTGGGTTGAATCTTTTTTTCCTGGAACCTCTGGTGTATTTTGTGTGTACATTGTATGTATGTGTATGTACATACAGACACATACTTAAGATCTCTATGTACATTTTAATTTTTATATTATTGCATACATTAGACTTCTTTCTTTTCCACTCTTCCGCTTCAAAAAAACTCAACAAATATCTCTGGAGTTCTTTTTTCTTATCGTTATACACACACAGATTACTGTTAAAACAGAGTGTGCTCGTATGTAAAACCCATACAAATAACATATCTGATCTATTAGGAGTATTGAGGAATATTTAGAAAAATGGATTTCTTTTTCGACTCTTTTCTGATGTATTCCCAATAAAAATCTTCTTACTCTGAATTCCCTTATGGGAATCATGCAGGTCAGCCAGCTGCTTTGTGTGGTTCCAGCCACTGTTAGGGTTGTGGTTTCACAGATAAAGTAGACTCTGTCCCAGCCCTGGAGGAGCTCAGAGTCTGGAGGGAAAGACAGACAGATGAGTGGATGATCATGTTCTGTGTGGTGAGTGCTGTGATGGAAGTAGGTATCGTGTATGTGGGAGCAGGTGGGATGGACAGTTAGTTTCCATGAGGTCTTCCTAGAGTCTTGACAAATGGGGGCAATCATATAGCTCTACCAACTACGAACGCATGTGCTTAGCTTTTGGAATCAGTGTGCTCTCTACAAACACACTGGATTATTTGACTTGAATATCCTGTTAACGAGACAAGCTAATTTGCCCAAGGGGACCTCTTCACCCCTTACCTTTAGGCTAAATGCTTTTCACATTGGATTTTCTTATTCCGGGTTCCTGTCTGCTGCTGGAATACATTTTCTCCAGCCTGTCTACCAAGTAGAGAGACCGTCTGGGGATTACTCTGGCTTTTCAATATTTCTGCTTCGTTTTCTGGCCTCGGCACTCCATATATAGGAGGTTTTTTGACCATGTCTGGAGTTGGCAGATTTAGCAAACGAAAATACAGGACACTCAATTGAATTGGAATTTTAGATGAACAACAATTTTTTAGTAAAATATATTCCAGGTGTTGCAATATTTGGATACTTACACTAAAAATTCTTTTTATTATTGAAATTCAAATGTAACTGGGTGCCCTGTATTTTATCTGGAAATCCTATCACCACTGTCCCCGGCTTCACGGCTTCACTCTTCTTGGAAGGTTCACAAGGGAGTGGGAAGTGTCTGCAACTTTTATCTCTAGAAGCACCACTTCTAGGGTGGAGATTTCCTCCTTTGTTTTCTGCTTTCCTGGTCAAGCTTAGCTTTTTTTTCTTTTTTTATGTTGTATATGGCTAGGCCTGTCAGAACGACTGTGCTGAGCTTACTTCTGATATGGACTCTGGTGACACCAAAAATTTGGCCTTTCATTAAACTGCTTCTACCGAAATGATATGCTACCTAAAACTTATTTTGCTCCGTAAACTTGGAGTGGAAAACTCTTTGTAAGGAATGGTGTCCGAAGCATGAGTCAGAGGCAGGAGTGTAGGCTCAGGGAGCAAAGAGTATCACTCCCTGTTGGGCAGGGATCTGAGACATCTAATCTGACAGATCTGAAACCCTTTTGGTTTATTTCTTCACTGTGGACTGTGATCTGGTAAACTAAAACTATGGTCAAGTAACTTCTAGATAGGCCAGGAGTCAAACAAAGGCAATGACGGTAATTGAGTGAGCATGCTTTCGTTCACACTAGACACCATGCTGAATCCTTTCCATGCACATTCACATTGAATCTTTATGACAATTGAATGCATCTAAGTACTGTTACCACCCTCATCTTCCAAGAGAGGAACCAGGCTTAAAGTGGTTAAATAACTCACCCAAGGTCACATAGTCAGTGGGTATGCTGGGATTTGAACTCAGGTTGGTTTGATGATAGAGCTCCCACTTTGAACTATAACCTTACACTGCATGGGGTTAGGCTGCGCTCGGGGTGGGGGTGGTCTCAGTAAACACTTGCAGGTTGATGTGTCTGTTTTAATGATTTCTAACAAGAAGGAGTCCCTTACAACCTCTTCAATAAATTCTTCCTCTGTGAGATGCCCCATTTTGACAGGCTATTCTTCTATATATTAATATAATGTTCTTCCTTTGCTATATAAAACCATTCCTTAGCTTCAGTGGAAATAGCAAACTGATCACTATCTTCTGTATAAAGTGATAACTTTTCTTTTTCCTTCAGCCATCTCTTGGTCTTTTAGGTTCTGTAATCAACAGTACGATCAAAGATCATTCAAGTGCCTATTTCCTAAAGTTTAGTACTCTTTGTGGTTCTCTTTTGAATTTCTTCTCGATTACATATAATAAGTGCATAGTAAATATGAATTTGATTGGCTTGGATCTTGCAGCCTTCTCTTCTGCAAATACGGCATAGCCTGGTGCCTGTCAACAGGTGTGGAGTGTTTTGTGGTTTTCTGAGCTGTACCCCTCTCTTGTTTCCTTGCTCACCAATATGTACTACATTCTTCTTGATATGGTGGTTGGCGATCTTATGCAACAATTCCTGAACATGCGCACAAATAAAAGTGTTTGTTAATAATCCTGTGTCCACGAGGGAATGTCTGACACCCTGGTATCAAGGCTGAGGACAGTATAGATGTCACACGTGGTATGATCAATGAGACCAAAGAGCTCCTCACAGCTGGAGGGCCCCCACGTCAGTGGCTTTGAGCTGATTGCAGAATGCCCCTGCAGCTTTATGCTTCAGTCCTTAGAAGACTTCAGGAGGTCCTGCTGTCCCTTTGGCTGAGTGTTCAGATTGAGGGTCTTGGAAACCTCTGGCAGCCCTGAGAAAAAGTATCAGGAAAAAGGGTGAGGACATTTCCTGCCATTGATCTCAGAGGCCCTGTGGGATGTGGGAGAGATTTGGAGTTAGAACCATTGGGAACTCTTTTTGGGATTTCCCCATAGCAGCGAGGAGCTTTTGCGATGTCTCTGATAACTCTTTCACCTAGCTGAGGTTTGTGAGCTGTACAGACTGAAATGCAGGTCCATATCTCCTGTCCCCCTTGATTTCTCTCCAAGAGTTCTTGGTTCTTCAGCCAGTGGACTCAACCCTGATCTGTATCCCCAGCTGCTCCTGGGGTTGAAGCAAGAATCCCCTGATGTCCAGCAACCGCATATATTTCTGCTGTCACCTGCTGCAAGGACTCACAGCCTGCCCTCTTGGGGACCGGAGATATGGGGAAACTGGGAGGACCTCTGGGAGTACCCGTTAAAGGCCGATTTAGTCAAACTCTCTTTTCCCAAACACTTAGTTCTCTCCAAAGATAAAGGAGTTGGATGGTGAGTTTGTGGCCCCTGGGTTTCTTGAGTAGCTGCTCATCAGTTGAGAGGACTCAAAGCTCTGGTGACTCCAAATGGTCCATGTGTCCACAGACTTCCCAGTGTTCACTGATTGCCTTCCTGACATTCCGTCTGCCTCTCTGAGGACCACAAGCCCCGATCTACCCTGTGGATCAAGACGCACCGTCTTTGGTATGTGATGGGGATTGATGGAACCAACATTCAGAGGGATTTTGACTTTTATAGCTAGAGATGCAGTTGCTTCTTGCAGAATCCAGGTCTCCTAAGTCTGAGCTGCTCTTTGCTTCAGAGACATGGCTTTTGAATGAACAGTCTTTGTTAAGTCACCAGTGTTGGCCGTGCTACCACCGACTGTGTTACAGGCTTTGGCATCAGAACAGAGCTGGATGACTCTGGCAAAAATGAATTTGAGACAAGATGTGTGTGTGTGTATATATATATATATATATAATCTAAGACCCAAATCGGTAGGGCTGTGCTTTGTCTGCAAACAAAGAAAAAATAGGCCTTCTTTGCTATTTACAGTGCTGTCTCAGCAAGGCACACATTTCCGCATCTTTAGTGCCCCCAGAGGGCTGCCAAAGGTTTGCTGTTCTTTCATCGTGGTACATTTTTGAATTTAGTGTTTAAGCATATGGGGCAGGGTTGGATTGATCCTTATGAGAAGAAAGCGTTTACCCGAAGGATCCCCCCTGGCAAGGACTTTCTTTAGGCTCTTGCTATGAGGCAATGTGCCTATATTTGCCCCAGAACCTTCTTTTTTGTCTCTGTTCAAGCACACTTGGTGTTTTATATTGTATTTGCCCGTGTGCTAGTTCTGAGTATCATCTCCTCCCTCCCAGGCCAGGGTCTACACTGAACTCAAAGATCGTTGGCTTTCGAATGAACAGATGGCATACTTTCAGGGTCTGGGTGGCACTGTGGTAACTTCTGTCACAGTTTTCTCATAGAGGTGTCCTAAGGAGAATGAAAAAAACAACTTCAGTTTAAAATGGGATGCTTCAAAGACCGCATTGCTAAGAGTAAATATTCCAGTGTAGTGGGATTATAGGTAACCTTTTTCTTTTGTCTTTCTTAAAGGCTTAACATGTGTTTAATTTTACTTTTTAATGAAAATAGCTGTTATTAAAAAGCATCGCTGAAAAAAATATATATATATATAAAAGATCTGTCACTTCCTTGGTTCTGAGACGGGCCAGTAAACCTAGAGGGTGATAGATGACATGAGTTTAACATTGTGGAAGCGATTCAGCCTTGGCTTTGCACTGTATGTCAGTGATGGTTGCCATGGTGATGTTTTTGGTGTCATCAGCAGAGGCTTTGGGCCGCATCTGGGAAATGAGCCACAGCTACAGGTGGAGTCTTGTAGGATCACTTTTTATGTTAGGGTTTCAAGTTGAAAAGGAGAGGATAAGTGGGTTTTTGAAAAATACAAGATACAGGATGGAGACTCCTCATGAGAGACTATGTTGCAGGAAGGGGGGCTAGGATTGCTGTTGGGTATGCGGGGAAGATGTGTGTGGGGTTGTGGCTGTCCCTGCTCCCGTCACTGACCACAGCCCTTCAGCGAGGGGGAGGCATGATTTTTGATCTGTGTTACAACGGCCCTGGCCAAAGCTGGTTCACAGGCTTAGCTGCTTCTAGGGCCAAGCTGTTGACTCTCCCCTGTGGGGAGATAATGAAGAGAAGAAAGCAATAAGCAGCCAAGATTGGCATAATCCTAGGACAGTTCACGTAGTGAGCCTCAGCCTTTGCCTACACTGTGGGGGTACAGACAGAGGGGGTACATGCCCTCAAGTTCATGATTTATTAGTTATGCTGACCAGACCACAGTCAGTGGGAAGAGCAACGGGCCTGCAGTATTCCAGAAGTTCTCAAACACAGCAACCTTCACATTGGAGAGCAGAAACTTTTGTGAGTGCATAAAGACTTTCAGGGAATATGAAGGCATGGAAAATTTTAAGGGACTTAATTTCCAGATCTTCGGTCTTCTAGTGTATTCTTTCCTAAAACCAATCTGCTTGAGGAAATGCCACCTCCCCACCCTGCCCCTTCATGATCATTCTTTCTTCACTTTACAAAAGAAAAGCCTAGTTCTCATTTTCTCAGAATTTTTCTATATACGTTGCCCTAAGGTGAAAGAATTTCTAGTGGGGTGCATAAAGGGGTAATTTGAAATATTCATGTTAGGGGGAACTTCTTTTATTGAAGATACCATAAACTACCCTTATAACCAGCTTATTGAGAGATAGATTTCTAATAAGAGCTTTTACATTTATTTTAAAAAACTGTGGCAAAATATACATAAAATAAAATTTAATAAGATTTTACTATTTAATACTCATCTGCCAAAATTTATAACATATGTATATTATTTTCACCAAAGGCTTACAATTAATGGTTGTAATAATATCTCAGTCTGGAAAAGAACAGTTAAACACATAGAGCCTATGATTTCAGGTAATACAAAATAATCAAAAACTTCAATTTATATTCATATTTTGGTTGCAAAGTGGCATGATAGAGAGTTGTCATTAAAGTACTTTCAAGCATTACCACAAGATCTTGTGGGGGAGATGAGAGAGAAATGCAATGTTAGGGGGAAAAAGGAATGATATACAATTTACAACACCTCAAGAAGAGCTTAATCATATATTTTAAAAGTGGATAACAGTTATTATGGTATTTATATTCCATTAAATACATTAAAAACAGTGATGTAACAGTTTGTTTAAAAGTGTTAGTATTTAGGGCACCTGGGTGGCTCAGTAGGTTAAAGCCTCTGCCTTCGGCTCAGGCCATGATCCCAGGGTCCTGGGATCAAGGCCCGCATCGGGCTCTCTGCTCGGCGGGGAGCCTGCTTCCTCCTCTCTCTCTGCCTACTTGTGATCTCTCTCTGTCAAATAAATAAATAAAAATCTTAAAAAAAAACATTAAAAAAAAGTGTTAGTATTTACTATATGCCAGAAATTCTATCCTTTGCAGCCATTTAGACGACCAAGAAAAAAATTTTAATGTTCTTTAAAAATGGGCACAGGGGTACATAATTTTAAGAATCCTTTTAGTGGGTAACTGAGAAAAAGAGTTTGAAGATACTATTCATATTCCTCTACCCGGAGCTTTTATGTATTTATACTAAGTTCAATTTGTGCTAACTTTTTATATATTTTATATATTATTTTATATGCCGTATTCAATTTATACTAACTTTTTATATAAGAACTTCAAACCCTGACTTTCCTTTTTTCCTGCTTCCACCCACCAATATCTTTACTCAGTTTCTCCATGGAGAGGTCTGCAACATCTTCTGGAATGTTCCACAGAGCTGCCTAGCGCAGTTCCCCAGTTAGGCTTGTTCATCCACCTCCTTGCAATCCTGCATTCTTATAATATGGGCAGTACTTTGGAGTCCAAGGTTACCCCGTTGGGCATCGCTCTGCACAGCCATTCCTTAGAATTAAGTCTGTGATAGATGGTTTACCTCCAACTTTGAACGCTTCGTACTCTGCTTCTGAAATCAAAGTCAGGTGAAGCACCAGTTGCTTGTGTGACCTGATCTCATAGACTTCAGTTGGGGTGAGACTGACCTGTTTTTCCACTGTGGTTATATTGTCGATTCCGTTCCTTTGGCAGGATGGGCTGTGGTGGGACCCTTGCGAGTCTGGCCCTCACCCTCACTGAGTCTCGGACAACCTGTGGCATTGCCACACCTCCAGGCACCTATAGGTGCTGGTCGTACCCATAGGGACTGGTGCTGTCTAATGTGGTCGATGCAAAGGCAAGCTCTGGAGAGGGAGAAGAGGAGGGGGGTGTACGGAGCTGCTGTCATTGTGTTCCCGGGAACTTAGCACTGTTCTAACAGGTAAGACAGAAGCTCAGGTGTTTGCAACTCTAGTCAGTTCCTGCAGGAGCTTTCTCTGGGATCACACCGGCAGAGCCAGACGGAAGCAGTAACACCCAGAAAGGAAACAAGAATCTAGTGATGCAGAAAACACAGTCTTTAGAAAGGAAGTGCAGGTGAGTTACAAGCTTGTAACACCTCATAAAAATGCTTACCTTGCCACTTCTCACTCTTTCTACTGTCATGACAATGATGCATTCACTGGATTAAGCTTTTAAGTGGCAGAAACAATTTGTTTGGCGGGCTTGTAAATTTTGTTTTGCCCTGCCCTGCCCCAAGTTGCTTCAGGCCTTAGACTTCTAAGCCCCTCCATATTATTAGTGCCAGTTTAGGAATTTGTATCGAATCCCTCTATTCTTGAAAAGTACATAAGACGGGAAATGCAGTTTATTTTTCTAGTATAGCCCCCTGAGAAGTGAAGTGCTGTGTCATAAACAATTCCTGTGTTAGAAGAACTGCACAAATTAACCCGCTCAATAGTCCAGATTTTGGAAAAATTAAAGCTCCGAGCTTACAAGAAAATAGGTAAGTGAAGCCCCATTCGGTTCTGTGAACCGGCCCACAGCTCTCTCTCCATCAGAGACACATAGCATCTGCATGAAAAATTCTTGAAGCATGGGGTAAAAGCCTTCATAGTTACCTCTGAGTGACTGTGAAACGCCTAGTAGGGGCTGAGCAGTCATCACCAGGTCCCTCAGACACATGGTCTATCCGCCAGCAGAGGGGGCTGTGCTAGAACCCGGCCTGCAGAGGGCGCAGTGGTGCACTCAGCTGTCAGAAGGGCCCAGCCCTCTGGGGAAGGGACTCAGCCCTCCTGCTGTTGGGAAGCCAAATTGGGCCCAGGAGCAAGCTTTGTACCTGTGTTATGGTGGGTGGTGTGATCGCGAGAGTGGTCTTGCCGTTGTCACCTCTCCTGAGCAGCATGTGGTTAGAGAAGGGTTTTAGGAGATGACTGAAGGCATTTATGGGAAGGGGGCGTGTGGAAGTTTGGAGGATGTTTGGGGCTTGAGGAAAGAGAGAAGAGAGGGAATGAATAAAATCAGCTAAGGTGGGTCATGAACAGGCATCACTGCGTAAAATGGGGGTTGTCCTTTCTAGATTCGTTTTACAGGTGAAAATTCAAGAGGGCAAATCTGCATGTATTGATAAAGGAATCATTAGCCGATTCATTAATTTGGTAGATATTTATTGAGCGTCTACTATTTGCCGTGAACTGTTAAACTGCCAGCAACCCCACAGTGAGCAGACAAGGCCAGATCCCTGCCCCGGCGAAGACTTTGCTGCAGTGAGAGAGCTAATACACAGACGTGAACATAATGATGTCAGAGAGTGATGAGTGCTGTCGATAAAACTGAAGACAGATGAGGAGACAAGGTTCTATTTTAGATAGATCTGTCAGGACAAGCCTTTTGGGTAAGGTGACATGGAGTAGAGTCAGGTACCAGATGAGGGGGTCATGTGGCTACTGGGCTGGGAGTGTCTCATGCAGAGGGAGCATGCATGCTAAGACACTGAGACAGGAATATATGTTTTTGTTTGGAGGAAGCAAGGAGGTGTGCTAGGAGTGGGGCGGAAACAGGGGAGGCAGGCCACGAGAGAGTTAAGGGCCAGCCCTCGTAGGGCTTTGAGGGCCGTGGCAAGAACTTGGGATTTTATTCCGAATTCAGTACGGAACCAGCTGAGAATCTTGGGTAGGGATGTGACGTCATCTGACTCAAGGATCCTTTATGTAAGCAAATTATCATCCAGAAACTGGTCTTATAAATTGCCATTTGACTTACACAGCGAGCCTGGTGGGTTCCTTCCATCTCGGATATAAAAGAAGTAGGATAGTCTCGCAGTTACTGGCTTGGACTGTAGCCCCAACAGACTTGCATTTGAATCTTGACCCTGCTTCTTAAGGTTTTATAACTTTGGACAAAATGCTTGAATTTGGTACATTCTCTGTTCTCATCCTTAAAATGTTGGAATAATAATAAGAGCTACTGACAGGGCTGTTCTGAGGATGGGATGAAATAATATCTCTGAAGTGATGGCAAAAGGCCAGGCACAGCCACGGAGCAGTGTTCCATGCACGGGGCCACTGCCCTTGTCCTCCAAGAGAAATTGTCAGTCCCCCTCATCCCCTGGGGTGTTCCTCCCTCCACCCACACCCCACACCGCCTGCCGCTGGGGAGGTGCTTTTCCCATGAATGGAGGTGGGGAGGACCTCTGCAGGGACCCGAGGGGTCAGGGACATGATCAAAGTGCCAGCCAAGCAAGGTGACTCTGACAGCATCTCTCAGGATTCTCTGTGATTTATCCTCACGGGGAGACCTGGTAATGAGATTGAGCTCTATCCCCAAGTATAGTGCTGTGTGCGCAGCAGGCCCCGGATAAATATTTGTTGGAGATGAGAATTCTTTAAAGTGATTATCGTCTCTTTTGAAGGATACTGTATTGTAAATTCCCATTAATTTGGATTCCGTTATGGTATATGAATTCGGACCTGATCTTTCTAGTTCATATGAAATGAAGAGTTGGAAATAAGTGACTTACCTTGAGACCTTATAAAAAATAGATGATTACCTAATTAGGCCTATCAGGATATTCTTAATTAATTTGCCTCATTTTATTTTACTTATTATTCAGATGTATCTTCGTTTAAAATATTATTTGGACAGCCATTAAAAGTCATAAAATAATTATTTCCAAAGGATTTGAGTTTTCATTAATTTTGATAAGATATTCTAGCCCTTAAAAATTGCAGGCGATTTAGATTTAATTACATTACTCAGGGGTATGAGTTTAGGTTCAAATCAGTGAGTGGTCTGGCATATGTCTGATGAGCTGACAGGGTGTGTAGGGGGTGATGAGGATTGGAAGACAAATTTTTTTCAGGCCCTGTTATGCAGTTTCCAGGGCACTAGACAGTGATAGGGGTTGCTGGTTACCACGTGGATCAGTAGGATGTCCTGAAGTTCAGGGCTGCCCTCCCCAGCCCCAGTCATATCCCTGTTCCAGTGGACAATTCCAGTACTTTCCCCACAGCATCTGTAAGCCACTAGTGGAGTCTGTGGTCTCAGAATCCCTTGGTTCCAGTGGGAAAGATAAAATGGCGGCAGTTGGGGAGACAGATTTAGATTTGCAGGGGGAAGATGGTCAAAGGCAGTCCCTCTTTTAAAGGTTTATAGACTGGAGGATTAAAGATTGACTGCCTTGGGGCACACAGACTCGAACCAGTTGTGACTCACACACGTGTACCGTCTTTGACCTTTTGCCCAGGAGAGGGCAGTAACATGCTAACATTGAAGCTTCTCCAGTTGTCCTTAATAGACACTGTGAGAACCTGTACAGAATTAGTCACAGCTGAGCCTCCTTTTCGTTCTTCCCTCATCAACATTCAATTTTACCTTGAGTTGTTTCAACCTTTGGCTCCCATGGTCTGCACGCATACAGACCCGGAAGTGACATTTCCCACCTGTTCATAGGATATGAACAGGCTGGCAATCTGCAGGGATGTTTTCCTATGTTTAGTGCTGTGAGTTCTGGAGGCCTGGGTTACCACTTCTTGGTGGATCAAGTTTAAGGGCAGATTATACCACTCTACCTCAGCCTTTGAGGCAGCTGTCATATCCCCGACTTTTCTAGACTAGCAAATTATGCTGCCCGGGGTTTACATCCTCCATCCTGCTGCAGAGCTCTATACCTTACAAACAAAAGCTCACACCCTGTCCTTTGCCTTACCTAGGGTTTGAAATGAGAACAGTATTTTTCTTTTGTTTTCTTTTTTTTTTTTTAAAGTTTTTTTTTTTTTTTTAAGATTTTATTTTTATTTATTTATTTCACAGAGGGAGAGAGATCACAAGGAGGCAGAGAGGCAGGCAGAGAGAGAGGGGGAAGCAGGCTCCCTGCCGAGCAGAGAGCCCGATGCGGCCTCGATCCCAGGACCCTGAGATCATGACCTGATCCGAAAGCAGAGGCTTTAACCCACTGAGCCACCCAGGCGCCCTTTCTTTTGTTTTCCACTTTGTCTGTCTTCCCAGCAGGAAGGTGTGGTGGCTTGCCTCAGCTTTGTCATGCATATAGCTAGGATTGTTAGCTTTTCTCTTGGAGACTTTTTGACCCCAAGGTCTGTGGGGGGGGGAAGTTGTGAGCTAGTTGTGGGCATTTTTAGCTTTTGATCAGGCCCAATATAGGTGCATAGCATAGCCTCAAAATACTAAAAACAGGAGGAGGCATTGGAATACAGAATCATCCTCGATAGCTAGCAAAACTCTTCTGATCATTCTGGGCATTTGGCTTAGCTTTATCTGAAAGCTGCAGAAGATTGTGAGTCTCGCCTTAACTCAACTCTCTCTCACCCACCTATTTGTGGGTATGGTTGCCTTCTCTGGGGCCAGGGGCTCCCGCAGGGGACACCAGCATAAATACAATGGTTAATGAAAGCAACTGTGAGGAGCCCAGGAAACCTGTGAGAGAGATGGAATGAGTGGTGGGAGGTGAGGAGAGGAAGGATGAGTGTGAACTTGAACCTTGCAGGCTGCATAAGGTACATAGTCACCATGTTACAGGTACCATGTTGGAAGGTGTGTGTAGAGTATGGATGTTTGTAAGATGTCATTGTGTGAGAGAGAGAAAGAGGGGGGGGGAATGAATATAGAAAGGGAACATTCATTAATCACAGAATGACTTATTTAGCAGAGCAGTTCTCAGATATTCGTGAAAGGTCAATTTCACCTCTGCTCCCTTCTGTCCATCTTGTCAGGCCACAACCCATTATATCCCATTGTTGCGTGTTTAATGATTTCCAGCCATGGGGCTTCCCTGGTTTCTCCTGGGAGCTTGCTTCACACTCTGTTGAGTTTCCAATGTTTCTTGAGACTCAGCCTACACTTCCCTTTGCTCAATTTCACCCCATTATCTCCTAGTTATACCCCTTGTACCATCCTCATAAATCAGTCTCTTTTGCCACTTCATCATTTTGGTAGTTTGGAGCCTGATCTGTTCCTCTGTGTGTGTGTGTGTGTGTGTGTGTGTGTGTGCGCGCGCGCGCGCGCATGGTGTGGGAGAGAGGTGGACGGGAGGGCCAATGAGAAGGTGAGAAAAAAAATAAAACCACTGGAGGAAAATGCCTTCAGGTAGTGCCACATGGAGTTCTTTCAAGGTGAGGAGGTTTCCTTATTCTGCTGTTCCATAAATCATAAGGCGGTCTGAGGTAAACCTCGTCACAGTGGGCCCGAGTGACTATGTCACTCTCGCAGCCGTTGCAGTGGGTGTGAATGGCAGGGGGCACTGAAAGGTGAGCAGAGTGGAAAGGCTCGGAAAGGCAGGCCCTGTTGCAAATGATTTAAGTCTTGGTGTCATGGCTAACAGTGAAACTGTAAATAAGTTAGGGGATTGGTGAAATTTAGTAATATAATCTGTGGGTTTTTTTTTTTAAAGATTTTATTTATTTATTTGACACACAGAGAGAGATCACAAATAGGCAGAGAGGCAGGCAGAGAGAGAGGAGAGAGGAGGAAGCAGGCTCCCTGCCGAGCAGAGAGCCTGATGCGGGCCTCGATCCCAGGACCCTGAGATCATGACCTGAGCCGAAGGCAGATGCTTTAACCCACTGAGCCACCCAGGCGCCCTAATCTGTGTGTTTTAAGCTCTTTCACCACACAGGTTCATAAGCTTGCAGTGCACATTCGGCAGGTGGGTCAAGAGTCTGCGTTCCTGGGTGCTCTGGTCACTGTGACTTTTTCCCAGCTCTATCTTGAGCTGCTACCTTGAGGCTGCCACTAACCCAGAAACACCCGCTTCTCATTTTATAATCTGTGGGGTGGAACTGTTCCTGGGATTAAGAACACATTTTGTGGTTTTCAAAACCTGGATCCACCAGATAATTTTAGAAACAAGATTTTAGGCCATTACTCTGGTACAGATCAATAAAGTTGATCAGTAATGATTATATTAATAGGTGGCATTTCAAAGACTACATGCGGAATCGGGGCACCTGGCTGGCTCAGTCGGAAAAGCATGCGAGTCTTCATCTTGGGGTCGTGAGCTTTAAGCCCCACATTGGGTGAAGAGATTACTTAAATAAATACTCTTAAAAAAAAAAACCCACAAAGACCACATACAGAATAGACAGGGCATGAGGAATAGTCCCAATTGTTTTGAGATGGTTTTTGTTTTAGTCTAATTCTCTACTTGGAAATTTCTTCTCTCTTTCCTGAATGGATGTTAGTTGGTTATGTTTGGTGTTGATGGCAAAAAAAAAAAAAAAAAGAGAAACATTTAATTACCTTTTCTAAAAAGAAAATGTAAATCAACTTTGTTGAATTAAAACTTACATAAAATAAAATTAACATATTTAAAATGTACAGGTCAGTGAGATTTGACAGATATACACAACCACATAACCACTACTCTAATCAAGAAAGAACATTTCAGTCTTCTCAGAAAGTTCCCTCTTAACCCCATTTTACTCCACAAGTCCCTACCCAAGGCCATCATCTGTCTAATTTATAATCCCTACAGATTAGTTCTTCCTGTTCTAGAATTTCACGTAAATGGAATTAGACATTATGTCATCTTTTGAATCCAGCTTCGTTTGCTCAGCAAAATATCTGTGATATTTGTCCACGTTATTGCACATATGAATAGTTTCTTCCTTTGTATTGGGTGATATTTTACTTACGAATAGACCATAATTTGTTTATTCATGTGTTTATGGTCATATGGATTTGTTTCCAGTTTGGTTTATCATGAATAAATCTGTGAAGAATATTCATGTCCAAATCTTTATTTATTTATTTATTTATTTATTTATTTCACAGAGGGAGAGAGAACACAAGGAGGCAGAGAGGCAGGCAGAGAGAGAGAGGGGGAAGCAGGCTCCCCGCTGAGCAGGGAGCCCGATGCGGGCTTCGATCCCAGGACCCTGAGATCATGACCTGAGCCGAAAGCAGAGGCATTAACCCACTGAGCCACCCAGGCGCCCTGTCCAAATCTTTTTATGGACATATGTCTAGGAGTAGAAATGCTGGGTCATATTGTTGCATGGTAGAGTTTTTTTTTGTTGTTCTTTTACTTTCCACCTGAATATACCTTTATGTTTAAAATGTATTCCTTATAAACAGCATGTAGTTACATCTTGCTTTTCTTTTTTTTTTTTTTAAAGATTTTATTTATTTATTTGACAGAGAGAGAGAGAGACAGCAAAAGAGGGAATAGAAGCAGAGGGAGTGGGAGAGGGAGAAGCAGGCTTCCTGCTGAGCATGGAACCTGATGTGGGGCTTGATCCCAGGACCCCGGGATCATGAGCTGAGCTGAAGGTAGACACTTAATGACTGAGCCACCCAGGCACCCCACATCCTGCTTTTCTACCTAGCATGACAATCTCTACCCTCTAAAGTACATATTTATATTTAATGTAATTATTGATGTGGTTGAGTTTGTCTACTATCATACAGTTTGGATTTCATTTGTCTCTTCTGCTTTCCTTTTTCTGTCGCTTCTTTGCTGCCTTCTTTAAGGTTAATAAAATATTGCCTATTGTTTTCCATTTTATTTCTTCTATTGGCTTCTTATTTATACCTCTATTATATTTTTTTAGTAGTTTCTCTAGGGCTAACAGAATGCATTCTTAATTATGATAGTTTATTTAGAATCAATATTGCATCTCTTTGTACTTCACATATGACATTGTATATTTCCTGTTTCCTCTTTCCACTTTCTACCTCATGCCAGTGACTTCCCCAGCTCCCACTTCCTCATTTCTGATTCCTGCTTCCCCCTTCACAAATGTAATCTCACAGCAGCGAAATTTCATTTAACTGTCTACTTCGTTCATTTTTTGCTTCTACATATGTTGTAAACCTTGTTGTATACCATAATCATTTTTGCTTTACTGAACAGTGTTATTTTTAGGTAGAGTATGAGAAGAATGACCACCCAGTCATTTATATTTCTCATTTATTTTCCACTTTCAGTGCTCTTCACTTCTTTCCACAGATCTAAGTTTTTTTTAAATCTAGGATTAATTCCCTTCTATCCTTTCACTTAGCTTTCATTTATCAAAAATGTCTTTATCTCACCCTTATTCTTGAGGGATATTTTTTCTAGTAATAGAATTCTGAGTTGACAGTTTTTCCCTCTTCCTTTTAGCTCTTTAGAAACATTGTTCCATTGTCTCTGGTTAACAGTCATTTTCTTTAGCTTTGAAAGTTTGATTATGGCACACCTACATGGGGATCTGATTTGGGTTTATATTAATCCTGTTTGGGGTTTGCTGAGCTTCTTGGAATGATAAGTCAGTGTCTTTCATTGTATTTGGGAAGATTTTGATTGTCATTTCTTGAGATATTTTTTTCTGCTTCAGTCTCATGTTTTTTATCTTTTGTGACTCCAATTATATGTGTGCTAGATCACTTGATATTGTGCCAAATATCAATACGCAGCTCTTTCATTTTTATTCAGTTCCCCACCCCCTGTTCTTTATTTCTGTGCTGTGCTTGGACTCTAGTTCTCCTTACTGCAGTCAGGAAATTGTCTTTAGGCAGAGAGCCAGGGTGGAAAAAAGGAAAGAATAAATCAATGATATTATTAATCTGTCTTCAAGTTCACCAACTCTCTGCCACCTCCAATCTTCTGTTAAGCCCATGCAGTGATTTTTGTTCTTATTTCAGTTATTGTACTTTTTAATTTTTCATTTTAAGTTTCATTTGCGTCTTTTTGTGGTTTCTGTTTTTCTACTGAGATTTTCTATTTGTTCACTCATTAAGACCACATTTTCCTTTAACTATTTGAACAAATTTTCCCTTGTTTGAAAACATTTATAATAGCTACTAATAGCTGCTTTAAGATTTTTGCTTGCCAAGTCTATAATCTGGATCACATTTTCCATTTTCTTTATTTGTGTACGTAATTTTATTAACAAATGCTGGACATTGTGGGTAATTTGTTATAGAGACTCTGGATTCTGTTGTTTTCCTTAGAGAAGTATTAATTCTTATCTTGCAGTTTGAATGCTGGCTGATCACCTTGAACATGTGCAAGCTTGGTTTTATGCCTTGTTATTGTAGAAACCTACAGAAAGCCTATGCCATTTCCTAAGTTCCTCCAGCTTGGTGGAAGTCATCTAATTCTACCTTTTTTGTGAATCTTGTTGGGGTTTGGGTTTATTCTTTATTAGGGTGAGATTAGAGGAAGTCTTATTTTAGGGTCCTTATCCTCAGGAGTGACATTTCTGGAATCTCTTCTCCAGTTCTGCTGGAACTCCAACAGATTCCAGCACTACCCTTTCCCACCAGTGCTCAAGCTCTAGTATCCGTGTTTTGCTTTCAACCCTGTCGTAGAAAAATCCTGGGTGTCTTGACCTGAGATATATCTCCATCCTTCAGCCATGGACTCATAGGGAATCTCATCTTGAGTGTATGGGAACCCTCCCTGTACATTTCTCTCTGCTATTCCACCCTGCAGATTCCTGCGTTAGCTGCTAGCAACTGTCGTCTCTGCCTCTGTAGCATAGTATGACCACTGTGCTGTGCTGGAAGTTTAGCTCTCTCTACTCCAGTCAGAAATTGTTTCTAGGCAAAAAGCCAGGGTGATCACAGGCTGATCTCATGAGTTTCCCTCTTTGCAGGAATTGAAATCCTATGCTGCTTTTTGTCCATTGCCTGGAAACAGTTACTTCATATATTTTGTCTGGTTTCATACTCATTTCCAGGAGGAGGGCTGGTCTGATACCAGGTATTCCCTTATTGAAAGAAGCATAAGCCCTCTACTTACTTTCATCTTTAATAATGGCTAGCATTTACTGAATATGTACCTTGTGCTGGATACTTTTCTATTTATTTTATATGTGTTATCTCTTTTAATTCTCACTATAGTGCTGTGAAATTGGTACTGTTGTTACCACAGTTTTATAACTGGGAAACTGATGTGCAGAGGGTTAAGGAACTTGTGGCAAGAAATCCATCTAGCAAGTGTCCAAGAGTCTGGACTCAAACTGGGCAATCTGACTTGAGAGTTCATGCTTTTAAACCACATACTCCCTGACTTGACTATAGCCAGTGCTCTAGGAATATCACACAGTGTCTGTTTTTATCACATAAAATATACTTTCCCTCCTCTAAGGATGAGATGAAGTACTTCATAAATGCAAGTATGATCACTGATGTGGGAACCCCCAAGAGAAGGTGTGGCCATGTTATATTCTGGGGTTGGTGTATAGTCAAGTAGTTTTATAAGTCTTGTTAGTATAACAGTTACCAACTGTTGCTTATATTTATGATTCGTATGGTACAGAGGGCTTCTAATTTCTTTTCTTTCTTTTATTTTTTAAGATTTTTTTATTTACTTATTTGACAGAGAGAGATCACAAGTAGGCAGAGAGGCAGGGCAGAGAGAGAGGAGGAAGCAGGCTTCCTGCTGAGCGGGGAGCCCAATGAGGGGCTTGATCTCAGGACCCTGGGATCATAATCTGAGCCGAAGGCAGAGGCTTTAACCCACTGACCCACCCAGGCACCCCGGGCTTCTGATTTCTTACTGGTCACACACACTAGTCTTTTGAATAGCTGAGGCAGAGCCAAACTCACTTAGCCATGGCTCTTGAAAACCCCAAACTTTATCTTGTGTTTTCGTATGCTTTTTTCATCTTTGGACCACCTGTTCCTTCTGTCACCTTCATCTTAAAGTCCCAGGCCTTCTTGGCTGTCCATTCTTAGATACTTTGGGTTTTCTTTAGAGGGTAAATGGGAATAAGCATTTCATCTATTTGGGTGGGGCGAGAACATGAGAAATAAGATGTCAAACTATTGCCTTATGGTTGGGGTTTTTAGCTGGAGACTAAGGAGAAAACCATTAAGCAGACACTGCTTTCTGACTGCTGTTCACAGCTGCCTTGGATGACCAGGGGATAAGGATGTGTGAGCACACAGGACTTCTGTTATATCATAACTGAGAGCCATGCTTTCCATATAAAATGCTGGTAAACATACTCTCAAGTGTGTGCAACAGCAAGGGCAAGCCAAGATTTAGGACTCAGCCGTGTGTATTGCGGTCTTGGCTCCTCACCAGTGATACAGCTGTGAATTTTGGCCACATGCCCCCTTCTATCTCCCCATTATGTTATAATCACTTAATAGCCTCTGGAGACCAGAGGGTTAACCTAGGGGAAGAGATATGCTAACAGAGAAGCTGTGTAGGGTGACAGATAAGAGATCTGGGTTCTAATCTGATTTTAAAATCACTTATAAGTACCGTAATCTTGGGTAAATTGCTTAACTGTTCCGAGCCTTGGTTTCATTGATTCTGAAATGGGAATCATAATAATACCTATTGTATCCAACCTTAAGGATTATTGTGAGAGAATGAAATAATGTCTATAAAAACTCTATTAGCCAACCTAGTGTCTAAAGAATTTTCTGAGAGTAGGAGAGTCAATGGTATGCAACTTCCGGGAATTTGGTTTTTGCGCATATTCTGATTTTTGGAGAAAATATAAATGGAACCATTTGGCTGGGACATTTGGATATTCACAGAGGAGGAGCAAAGGCAAGGCTTGGGTTGTCAAGGAGTATTAGGGTCTGAATCTGTGAGAATAACTGAAATGGGTTGCTGAGATGAGGTAGTGAATTAATAGACATTTTCTAAAGTCCTGGTGCTCAGTACTGTACCAGATGCTGTGGAGAAAATAAGCAGGACCAGGGGGCAGGGCTCATATCCTCTCTGGGCATGTAGTCTCACAAGGTAAAACAGGGTGATGGTAACAGATGCTTCAGGAAACTCGGCAATTTGAGTAGGTTGGTGACCAGGAGATACTGAGGGGTAGGGGGAAGTTTTGAGGAGGAGGTAAATATCCACTGTTACATTGACCAGTCCTCTTCACCTTCAGGCAGGGTGAACCTCATTCTGTCAGCTTGCATTAGTTCCTCTCCCAAGTGGGGCTTTTCCGGGGCAGGTACTTCTAAACCCTTCAGCTGATAGGATCTGGCACAGATTAGGCGGATCCAAGCTCAGGGTCCGGCAGACTGAGTTGACTCCGGCCAGGCACCTACAGGCTTTCCTTCAGCACTTACTGTCCCCTTCCACCATGGGGCTTCTGCTTTGCTTTCTTGGTTTACCTTCCAGTTCCTCTGCAGGGCGGGAGCCCACCGCTGAGCTTTAGCTATTTGGGGAAGGGGATGCCTTCTCTGTGGAGGTACCAGTGATACTTGAGCTACGCCATGGATATGGTTGCCTTGGGGAAGCCAGGGTTGGTAGAGGGTGAAATTAGGCCAGAATTATAAATGAGAGGATATTTGGGTGGGGCTGTATCAGGTAGATGCCTGGGGAAATGGTGATTCAGTGGGTAATTAGCGAAACAAAAACAGATTGGTGTTCAATTAATCTGTTGCTCTTGGAGTTCAAGGAGTGACCAATAAAGGAGATAAATGGCTGTCACATGAATTGGCTGGATAGAAGGTGCTGCCCCAGGGAAGGGAGCCATCTTCCAGGCTTTCATGTCTCAGTTATGGTCCTGACAGGAAGACTGTGGTGAGCTCAGAAGGTTTGGTTGAAGGGAGTTGGATAAAGGGACTAGTTACAGAGGTATGAGAAGAAATAAGGAATCAGCCTGGAAGTGGGAGTAATAGTCCAGGGACCAGCACTAGTCGGAAGCTGTTATGACCCCTGGCTGAAGGAGGAAGGGGAGGGAAACTGGTTGAAGAACTGTAGCCGTGGAAGGAGGACCTGTGGTCACACACACACACACATGCACACACACATACACACATGCATACACACACAGCCCCCTTGAGTACAAACACCACTTTACTATCATCTTGGAGTGCCAGCACATGTCACTAGTTTTAAATGCAGTCCTTATACTCACTGTAACCTGGATCAGGATAGCACAGAAATTAGGCTTTCATAATCTAAGGCCAGACTATTTTCTACTCCATCCTGATTTTGACCACTGAGTCTAACACCAAAGTTACCCCCAACCCTTTTGTTCTTGACTCAGCACTTCTCTGAATCTTTCTCTGTTCTGGAAATTGCTCTTAACTAGTCTTACTCTTTCTGGCGGAAGCTTAGGATAGGCATCCAAGAAAGACTTTCTGCCTACCCTGCATCAGGTCTTCTCTTCCATGATACCATCCAGTTTTTGAATGCATGATAGCTCTGAAATAGGGCTTTGCATGAAAACAAATAAACCTGAGTGAATGAATGAATAAATGAATGAAATACAAACGAAACCTTTGCAGAGATTCTAGACTGGGACTTTCTCTTTCCTTCTCAGTTCAACACATCCCTTCTTTGGAAATCCTAGCCTCAGAGTCCAGCTCCTCAGGGCTAATCCTGTTGTAGTAGGAACTCCCAAGCCCCTGCTCCATCCTTGTACCTTTAGGCTGTCTCTTTCCACCAGCTCCTTCTTTAAAAAAAATTTTTTTTTCATTTATAATCAATTTAGCTAACATATAGTGTATGAATAGTTTCAGGGGTAGAATTTAGTGATTCATCATTTGCATATAATACCCAGTGCTTAAGGCGCCTGGGTGGCTCAGTGGGTTAAGCCTCTGCCTTCGGCCCAGGTCATGATCTCAGGGTCCTGGGATCCAGCCCCTCATTTGTATTTCCCTGATGTCCAGTGATGTTGAGCATTTATTCAAGTCAGCAATTTGTGTGTCTTCTTTGGAGAAATGTCTGTTCATGTCTTCTGCTCATTTCTTTATTGGATTATTTGTTCTTTGGGTGTTGAGTTTGATAAGTTCTTTATGGATTTTGGATACTAGCCCTTTATATGATATGTCATTTGGGAATCTTCTCCCTTGCCTTTTAGTTTTGTTGATTGTTTCCTGTGCTGTGTAAAGCTTTTTATCCTGATGAAGTCCCAATAGTTCATTTTTGCTTTTGGTCCCCTTGCCTTTGGAGACGTGGCCAGCAAGAAGTTGCTGTGGCCAAGGTCAGAGAGGTTGCTGCCTGTGTTCTCCTCTAGGGTTTTGATGGATTCCTTTCTCACATTTAGGTCTTTCATCCATTTTGAATTTATTTTTGTGTATGTGTAAGAAAGTGGTCCAGTTTCATTCTTTTGCATGTGGCCGACCAATTTTCCCAAGACCATTTGTTGTAGAGTTTGTCTTTTTCCTTTGGGTAGTCTTTCCTGCTTTGTTGAAGATTAGTTGACCATAGAGTTGAGGGTCCATTTCTGGATTCTCTATTCTGTTCCACTGATCTATGTGTCTGTTTTTGTGCAAGTACCCTACTGTCTTGATGATTACAGCTTTATAATACAGCTTAAAGTCTGGAATTGTGATGCCTCCAGCTTTGGTTTCCTTTTTCACCATTAGTTTGGCAATTCTGGGTCTTTTCTGGGTCCATAAATTTTAGGATTGTTTGTTCCAGCTCTGTGAAATAATGCTTGTGGAATTTTTATAGGGATTGCATTGCATGTGTAAATTGCTTTGGGTAGCATAGACATTTAAACAATATTTGTTCTTCTAATCCATGAGCATGGAATGTTTCCCATTTCTTTTTGTTTTCCTTGATTTCTTTCATAAGTGTTCTATAGTTTCAGAGTACAGATCTTTTACATCTTTGGTTAGGTTTGTTCCTAGCTATCATTTGGGTTTTTGTTGTTGTTGTTTGTTTGTTTGTTTTTACCAGTTTCTTCCATCCTGCTGTTTCTGAACATGTTTTAATCTCCTTTTAAAAACCTCTCTGAGGTTCACCTGGGTGGCTCAGTCATTAAGTGTCTACCTTTGGCTCAGGTCATGATCCCAGGGTCCTGGGATGGAGCCCCACATTGGGCTCCCTGTTTAGTGGGAAGCCTGCTTCTCCCTCTCCCACTCCCCCTGCTGGTGTTTCTTCTCCTGCTGTGTCTCTCTCTGTCAAATAAATAAATAAAATCTTTAAAAAAATAAAAATAAAAACCTCCCTGAAACCTGACCTTGCCTTTTAACCCATCATCATCTCCACTTACACCAACAATCATCATTTGTCTCGAATTATTTCCTCAGTATCTACTCATCTGTTAATCACTTACAGCCCAGCTACTGTTGCTATCAGTTTATTGAAACTGAACTCTCTGTCATTATTGTTCCTGTCTCCACATCATATTGGCACTTCATTAGTTCTTCTCCTCCCTCTGTCTCCATCCTGCAGAGAATTAAGCAGTGGTAAGCTCGGGTATTAGACATCATCTACTCTCCTCTTTCTCCTGATGCAGGAGCTGTTTGTATATACATCTCATGGATAGCCATTCAGCCTCTATTTGAAGGCTTCTAATTCAGCCTCTATTTGAAAACTGCTTGATGAGGTAATAGTAACAGTTTGAACATTTTTTTTGAGAGAGAGCGAGCAAGTGCGTAAGTTGGTGGGGGGAGGAGCAGAGGGAAAGGGAGAGAGAGAGAATCCTAAGCAGGTTGCACACTCAGCACAGAGCCTGACTCTGGGCTTGATCTCACAACCCTGGACATCATGAGCTGAAATCAAACGTTGAATGCTTAACCAACTGAGCCACCCAGGTACCCCTGAATGTTCTTATATGTAGCATAAACGTACCTCCTTCCAATTTTTCTATTCCTTAATTTTCTTTATTCCCTCTCTCTCTGAGAGTTATTATTATTATGAATTGAATTATTAAAATTCAATTCAGTTCACTTTAACAAACATTAACTGAGTGCCTGTTCTATATACAATGTGCTATGAACTCGGTGAGCAAGAACTGAGATTCCAAAAGGACTTTCTAAATTTTTCCAAAACTAAGGCAAATAAGGAAGGAATTGGTTAAGAGTTTGGGTAAGATGATAAAAAGTTAGCAGATGAATGAATTTGGCTCTTGAGTTTATGAGCTAGTCTGATTTCTCTTTTATAGGGCAATCAGTCATTAAGTAGACATTTACTATTGCCAGCTAAGTGGTAGGTATTGTTCTAGGTACTGGAGATATAGTGATAAAGAAAACAGACAAAAGCTCTTCTCTGTACAACTGATTTGCTAGTGGACCACACAGATATTAATCATGTAAGAGCATTATATAATTTTAGGGGCACCTGGGTGGCTCAGTTGGTTAAACATCCAACTCTTGATTTTGGCTCAGGTCATGATCTCAGGGTTCTGAGATCGAGCCCTGCATTGGGCTCTGTGCTCAGCGTGGAGTCCACTTTTTCCTCTCCCTCTGGTCCTCCCCCTGCTTGTGTGCACACTCTCTCTCAAATAAATAAATAAATAAATAAATAAATAAAATCGTTTAAAAACATATGATAAGCATGATATAATTTTAGATAATGTTAAATTCCTCAAATAAAATAAAGAAAGTTCAGGCTCTTCTGTATAATGTAGTCATGGAAGACCTTGGAGGAGGTGGCATTGGTGTTGATACCTGCTGAATCAAAGGGAGTAGGGCATGGGGGAGCCAACAGCAAGGGCAAATGCCCAAAGACAGGAGAAAGGTTGGCATGTCTAGGTAGTAACAAGAAGGTCAATGTGCTGGAGTGTCATGAACATAAGAATATGAAAAGATGAGATTGAAGAGGTAGATAGAGACCAAATCATGTGAAGAGTTTTATGTTATTGTAAGAGGCTTGGTTTTTTATTTTGTGTGATAGAAAGTTGTTGGAAAACATGCTTTGATTTTTATTTTAACCTGGACACAGTGTGAATAGTATGTAAGGGGCAAGAGACATTCAAATGGCTGTTTTTAGTCCAGATGGGGAATGATGGGAATCAAGGCTGGTAGAGGTGGTGGGCAGTGTTGGATTCTAGATATATGTTTATTATATTGTAGTGCTGACTTAACTTGCAGATGGATTGCAAAAGGAAGGATTGGAGGAAAGAGAGGAATCCTGGGTGACTGTGCAGTTGGGTAAATGGTGGAAGACTTGAGGGGTAGTAATTTTGGTGCAGAAAAAAAAATGCAGTACTTTTTTTGGTCTGAATTATTTGGAAGTATTTCTGATTTAGACATCTACTTGAGCCTTTACGTTGGAAGAGGTCAGGACTGGAGATATAAATTTGGGAGCTACCAGCATAGAGATGGTATAAAGAGCTATGAATTTAGATGTGATAGCCTAGGTAGCTGAGGAGAAAGAAAGGTCAGATAGAGAGTCCTATGGCATTCTACTTTTAGAAGTTATGAAAAGGGGGAGAGGCAGGAAAGAGATTAAAAGGATAATGGAACATGAGTGAATAGAGTTCTGTGAGTATTAGGAGGTGAATACCACAGTCCTTGTCTCCTTTTGTACACATTATACATACTGGTTTTTTCCCCTGTACCTAACACGATCTACTGTTAAGATTTTTCGATTTTTTTCAATCCTTTCTGGTCAGACTACTTCTAAATGAGCCCAAATGTTTCTAGCCACATACAGTCCAGAACTGAATATAGTCCTCCATGTGTGATCTGTCCCATGTAGAATATACCAGGAAAATGATTTCCTGCATTCTAAGTATTCTATGTCTATTATTGCAACTGAAGATAGATTGCATTTCTTTTCTTTCTGACAACTCCATTGAACTTTTGATTGATATCAACTTATCTAAGAGCTCTAAATCTTTAACACACATTCTCTTTCAAAGCTACTCTTTCCTGTTATTTTATAGACTTTTTTTTTTCTTGTTTTGAATCCAAGTGCTAGACCTGATGGTTGTCACTGTTGTACTTCATCTTGTTTGATTTGGCTTGCTAAGGTCTATTTTGGGTCCAAATTCTGTCATTCAGGGATTGATCTCATCTTTTTATAAACAGGTTCCTATGCCTTCAAGTCATTAATAAACATGTTACTTGCCTTCACATATTTTGTGGAAGTTGGTGGGTATAAATTATAAGTTACTGATACATAAATATAACTGTAGATGGGCCAAAGGCTTTTTGAAAACACAATTCAGCCATGAGGGAGGCCACACAAAGTCAGAGGGTCTGGTTTTTATTTGCTCCAGATCAGAGCCAATTGGGTAGCTGCTGTTGTCACCTGGGTGTGTCTAGACCAGTTCTCCAAATCTCTTTCCAAGCTGGCTTGGTCCATTCATCTCATCCAGTTGTGAACCTTGCTGACTTCAGCATTATTCTGTCCACATCCTCTGTCATGGCCTCAAAGATCTCATGGGAAACTTGGACAGATGCCCCCACTGAAATCAAGATTCCATATATTTACATTTCTCTGTGTCACCAGTCTGGCGATCTTATCAACAAAGTTTATAATAAGCTTTTATTTAAAAAATGAGTTTAATAATAACTTGTAATAATTAATATTTATCTACTGTACTGTGGTATTCAGAGTATTTTCATATGTTTTCTCTCTTAACCATCATAATAACCTGTGTTACCTAGGATGCTCCATTTTGTGGGTGAAGAAAGTGGTCATTGAAGAAGTTAAGGAGTTTACCATAGGTTTCGTGACTGCTTCTAAGCAGCAGAACCAGGATTCAAACCACTCACATGGGAGCCTGGAAATGGGGTCTGGGCAGGTTACTGAGGCAGGCTGGTAGGAGACAGAGGAGGGCTGAAGCTTAATGCTTCTGTGGACACTCAGGGCTTTGCTCAGGTATATGACGGAAGACTGTTTTCAGATATCCATCACTCGTGGGGAAGCTCTTCTTTGGCATATCATGGGGGCTGACTTTCCCAGACATAGGGGTAGAGGTGGGCAGAGACTATGTTTTAAAGACTCTGTGATTCCTGGCAGATGGCTAGGGCAGAAATGGACCAATGGTGAACTTGTGCTGATTTCTGGTGGTCACGTCTTTTTCTTTTTCTTTTTCTTTTTCTTTTCTTTTTTCTTTTCTTTTCTTTTCTTTTCTTTTCTTGTCTTTTCTTCTTTCTTTCCTTTCCTTTCTTTTTTCTTTTCTTTTCCTTTTTTCTCTTCTTTTCTTTCCTTTTTTCTATTTTCTTTTTTCTTCTCTTTTCTTCTTTCTTTCACAATCACTTGTTTAACAGCTCTGTTTTACAGCTGTTAAAAAACAAAATTCAACTGAATAAATTTGAAGATCTAATTGGCTTTACTAAGCAATTCATGAATCAGTCAGTATCCCATCTAGCAAGTATAGAGCTCCAAGGAGTTGGACAATATGGAAGGTTTTTATGGGAGGGAGATGGTACCAGGAAGTTATTAACAAAAGAGAAGAAAGGAGTTTTCAGGCAAGGTCACCTTCTCTTAGGGGGTAAGGCAGAGGGTCTTACTGAGTGGATTGTCTCATTTTCTTTTGGGAGATGGAGAGGGCCCATGTGACTAATACCTTGTTGCTTGTTGGTGCTTACCAGAAAATTCCTGACTGGTTAAGGTGGTATTTCTGGAGGAAGTTTAAGCTGCAGTTAGGTTAGATATTAACCCCTGGTTTTCTTACTTGGCCTAGCATAAGTGACTCCATTTTGGGCCTGTAGTTTTCTTTAAACAGAGCTTTTCAATGAATTGGGGGCAAGTTAGAGCTGGTCACACACACACACACACACACACACACACACACACACATTCTCTAGTTTAGAGGTCCAGTCCTCTGAAAGATTAGCAGTACTGATTCCTGAATAAATCTTCAGTTATATAAATGTCCTTAAAAACAAGACTTTGGTACTAGTCAGACCTGGTTCAGTTGAATTAGACTGAGTTCAATACTTAGCTCTGTACTAACTGGAAACTTGGACAAGTTTTTTTTTGTTTTGTTTTGTTTTTAAAGATTTTATTTATTATTTATTTGACACAGAGAGAGGGATTACAAGTAGGTAGAGAGGCAGGCAGAGAGAGAGGAGAGAGGAGGAAGCAGTTGGACAAGTTTTTAACCTCTTATTTATTCATCCATAAAATGGGAAAAGATGATAGCACATACTGTATATAGTATTGTCTTGGGACTAAATTAGTTAATGCATATGAGGTCTGATGATTCCTAAGAAGTCAATAAACACTAGCTAGTGTTACTTTGCTGTTGTTCTGGTCAGTACCTGATGTATTTAATGACTGACTGTTTTTTCACTCTTTCTTTTTCCCACATAGGGTTTCAGTTTTATCTTAGCCATGTTTCCCCTACTCTTTTCAGTTTAAAGATCATTCTCCTTGGTAAAAGGGATGAAAAGCAAGATAAAAGTTGAGCACCTCTGCCTTCTCTCTGTCATCTTTTATCTTCCCACCATCATACAAAGCTGTTTCTATCACTTCCTGGATCATTTTCTTTTGAACACAGCTTTAACTAGTTAGTTTCTTTCTTTTTTTTTTTTACCTTTTTTCCTAAGCTTTAGCCTCTTTTCTTACAAGTTTATCCTTATGTTTTTGTAACTCTCCTGTTTTTATATATTATGAATATATCCTGTTATGCATTCTGTTACATATTCTGATTTAATCTTAGAACTTTGTGGGTATCCATATTGTCTCTCTTAAGTACCTTTTGCATTGGGATTATTAGCTATTATATAGCTGGGATAAAATAATTTACTTATTTATTTATTAAGATTTTATTTATTTATTTGACAGACATGAGCAGGTGGAGTAGGAGAGGGAGAAACAGGCTTCCTGCTGAGCAGGTAGCCCAATGTGGGGCTCGATCCCAGGACTCTGAGATCATGACCCCAGCCGAAGGCAGATGTTTAATGACTGAGCCACCCAGTGCCCCAGAATAAAATCATGTAAAGCATTGCATCTCCTTTAAATTACATTGCCTTCTTAGAAGTGGCAAATGAATAAGCTCAAATTCATTTTTTCCAAATTTTAATTTTCCTTCAGAAATCATCTTACTAAACTACACATCTTACTAAACTACACATCTTACTTTCCACAGTATCCCTTTCTTAGCTAGCACAAATTCCACTAGGATGTGATTATTCTCTCATAGGAATATTACTAGTTCTACATAACCATCTAGGGTAAGGATAGCTACAGGCCATATCTGGTCTGTTATTTGTCTTTGCAAATAAAGTTTTATTGGAATGCAGCCACACCCATTTGTTTACACATCATCTATGGTACTTTTGCACTCCAAGGGCAAAATTGAATAGCTCTGACAGACAGAGACCACATGGCCCACAAAGTGTAAAACATTTACTGCTACATGTTTGTAGGAAAACATTGGCTGGCTCCTTCCTAGGGCTTTCTTGAGGAGGACGATTAAACCCCCTGTAGCAGCTTTCCTCAAAAGATTTCTTAACCTTCTGAGAAACACTGCTGTCAGAAGCAAAAATCAGATGCCCTGTTTTAAAAGAATTAAGCTTCTAGCATGTCTAAACAATGGAAGTCTCATATCGCTAACATATCTAGCCTGTCTGCCAGTCTTGTGATCTCTTTCAGGAAATATTTTCAATATCCTCTGTCAGGCTATGATGCTTGGTGGTCTACTCTTAACTGTGATATTATTTTCTGTCTTGTTTTATCTTGCATCCGCATACTCTCAGCCATGTATCTTGCTTTGTGAACTTTCGTACAAGTCTATTCCTCTTTAAATGCTTTCTATACAAGTTTGTCTTTTTTTCCCCCTTAAGATTATATTTATTTGAGAGAGAGAGAGAGAGAGAGAGAGAGAGAGAGAGAGAGAGGGTGAGAGAGAGAGAGAGGGAGCACAAGCAGGGAGAGGGGCAGAGGGAGACATAGACTCCCCACTGAGCAGGGAGCCTGATGTGGGGCTTGATCCCGGACCTGAGCTGATGGCAGACACTTAACTGACTGAGCCACCCAGACACTCCTAAGTTTGTCTTTTTAAAAATATAGGCAGAGCCAGTTAGGAGATAAAGTCCTTGACTTTGTTTGTCTGCTGCAGACTTGCTCTGCTCCTTATGGTTCAGTTGTTGGACATCCTTCCCTGCTCTTACCCAGGTTCTTTTTTTTTTTTTTTAAAGATTTTATTTATTTATCTGAGAGAGAGAGAGAGAGAGAGAGAGAGAGAGAGAGAGAGAGCATGAGAGAGGGAAGGGTCAGAGGGAGAAGCAGGCTCCCCGCTGAACAGAGAGCCTGACATGGGACTCGATCCTGGGACTCCAGGAGTATGATCTGAGCCGAAGGCAGTCACTTAACCAACTGAGCCACCCAGGTGCCCGCTCATCCAGATTCTACCTACCAGCTGGCACGATGGTACTGGGTAAGAGTTGGGGCAAGAGGGTCATTGTCCAGGGTGGTCTCTGAGTGTATGCTGTCAACTAGAGAAAAAAGTAGCCAGGAGGGCGGCTTCCTGGGAAGAAAGGATGTGTACACTGCTTAGGTGTGGATGGCGGCCTGAGAGTATACCAGCAGGCAGGCTTAGTAACCTGGGCATTAAGCAAGGTCCAGAAAAAGAGAGATGAACTGGCAGTTATGTGTGCAAACCAGGGTTGGATGTTGCTTTTTGTAGTTGAGTGTGTGCAAGTGCACTTCCTTAGAAATGCTAGATTCTAGCCATTCTCTGACCCCATCGTCCCACCTCCGTCACCTTCGAAGCTCCTGCCTTCTGAATTTGTAGTCCTCCCCTGCCCTCTCCCTTGGTCTGGGTGTGCGCCTGCTGGATTTATTTCCTCTCTAAAGTCCAGCTTCATACACACAGGAATTCACAATCTTGCTCCTTCTTGCCTCTTTTTTCTTTGCCTCCTCTGATTCTCAGTAACTGAAGTTTATTCTTTGTGTACCTCAGGGTTTGTTTTTGTTTTGTTTTTTTTCCCCCCACGAACCCTTCAAATTAAAAGAAAGAAGATATTTTAGTAGGGAGAGAATTATGAGAAAAGAAGAGTTAATGGATTAATGGAAAAGCCAGTAGCTCTGTATTCTAACAATAGGTCATTCACAGTACTTATTGCAAGAACCATTAAAATCATCAACAGGTCATTAGTGCTGACTTTGTACTAGCTCATCAAAATCTCACTGTTAATAGCCTTAATAGCTTTGGAAACTGTTTCAGAAAGCTTGAGTTTTAACAGTCAGGAATTAAAGGTGGAGCAAGATGACTGTTGGGCTCCTTTGGTTTTAAGGCCCCAAGGGAAATGCAGGGTGTTTGGGGTCCTTTCCAAAAATGTGAGATTGTTGTGGAGGGCAGGGAATTGAGTTCTCTCATAAAACACCTGCTGGGGCCACCATCAGGACAGAGAGAAAGTGGATGACATACTGGTCTGACCTGCCAAGCCAGGCACACATTCCTTTTCAAAATGGTGGAACTCAGAAAAGGAAGCTGTGCTTTGAAGGTGCTGTCAGCAGCCATCTCAAAAATGACAGCTGTCCTACTTTCTTTTGCAGTCCTTTCATTACACAACAGATCTCATTTTGTTCGAGCCTTTTCTGACACAGTACTCCTGAATTACCCCTTAATTTCTTCCTGTTATTCCTGCTTGGTCATGTGCTGTGTAAGAGGATTTTGCAGAAACTGGAGTCCTGGATGAGTCAAGTCACACACGAGACTTTGAACTGAGTCTATGGTCAGGACCTGGGAGGTGCTGAGAGCTCTTCCCAAGGTGGAACCTGGCAGACTAGGTGGGCAGCTACATATTCTACCTCCTACCATGTACTCCTTTTACATGCTGTATGCAGTATGTACGTTAGGTCTTTCTCAGCGTCAGCCAGGATGTTGTGCTGGTTCCCTCAGAAGCATTGCTCTTTGATTCTGGGAGGAAGGAACAACAGGGGTAAGAATCCCTGTTCCTTGTAGACGAAAAAATGGTCTTGATTCTTTCCAGTAATGAGAAGAAAATGCCTCTTTCCTTCCAAATTCTCCTTGCAAGTAGGTGGATTTTTTAGTTTTTGATGGGGCAGCTTCTTCCCCTGGCCCAAAAGCAGTGTAGGTGAATTGCTGTGGAGACAGTGTAAGGTTTGTTGGGCGACAGAGAACATCCAGTTGGGCTGAAGTTAGGCTGGCCTCACCTTTGGTCTTCATCTCCCCTTTGTCTTCATCTCCGCTTTTGAGCCTGGGTAGGGGCTGAATGTTTTTGGTAATCAGCAAGTATGGCACTTAACCATGGAGCAGCTCTTAGCCTCAAGCAAAGATGGTGGCCTCCTTATGCTCTCTCCACCCAGGAGAGCGGGGCTCCTGCAAAACAAAGTTAGTATTAGCATTCATCCCTTTATCCCGGATAGCCTGATTCATTTTTATTATGCCTCTTTAAACTTCACTGGGTTTATTCTGTCTCTACTCTCTCTCTTTAAAAGAAGGCATGGACCTAATAATTCAGACAATGTACCATAGAGGTCACTTACCATGGTTGTACTTTGCTAATGTCTGATGTTTTGTACTTTATGAAATATAGGACTTTAATGGCATTTAAAAAGTGCCTCATCTCATTGCAATCTCCTGTCTGATTCTCTGCTTTCACCTTAGTTCTAAGGTTAGGTGATTTGTTCTGTTGTGTGAATATTAGAATCATTTCTTTTTCCCAGAAAAAAATGTTAAGTGATTTTTTTTTCTTTTTTTTCAAGTTGAATCAAAACATGGTAATTTTTAGGTCATTTGCTTTGTCTGTAGTGGTATTTCTTACACTAGTGCCCGAAAAGGATCTTGAAAATTGCTGAAGGGCCACAGAAACAGAATGTGTACTCTCCGCATTCAGTAGAATCTGCGTCCCTAGTCATTGGGCTTTTTGGTTGTTGTCCACAGAAAATGATGTTGGCTAATATAATGTGGGGGAAGACATATATTAGACTTGAAGGGAAAGGAAAGGGGAAAAAAGCCACAGAGTCCAAGGATCAAAATAGCAGGAATGAATAAATTTCTTTTCTCCCAGAGATGTATCATTAGAACAAGTGATTCTTGGTGGTTCTATGGTGTCGGAAGTTTTTGTGATGCTCTGCTTAAGATTCAAAGTCCAGGGAGAGGGTATCCTTTTGGCCCAGTATGGGCCATCTCATTTGACAGTTCCTTGGAGATTTTACTCACTGGAGGGAGGGGATTTCTGAACATACCACTTGAGTGTTACCACTGGCAGGAGAGCAGGTGCCTGGCAGGCAAAGCCAACAGATGTCCACTTCAGCATCTCTCTTCAGTCTCTGTTTATCTCTCTTCCAGATCATTAACTAAGATGTTAAATAAAACTAGACTTACCACGGGTGCCACAGGCTCCCCACCAGGCATTTCTCCGACTATGTACATTATCATTGATAATTGTTCATTTCCCTTTAGTCAGGTTTTAGCCTCTGTGATGAGCTTCACACAACTGCCAGTTTAAATTGCATGTAAGGAATAAACTTTCTTTCTTTCTTTTTATTTTTTTTTATTTATAGGAATAAGCTTTCTTGAGCTGCTGGATCAGTTTTGTTTTTTAGAGTCAAAATGTATTACTTCATTGACTGTGTGCTCCTCTCTACTAATTTCGTAATCCTACCCCAAATAACAGTTCAGTCTGGAAGACTGCCATGTGGCCAAAACATCAGCTTTTCCTAGCCAGCTTTGGTTGTGTGAGTGAGGGCCTGAGCTGGGACAACCAGGGGCACCCCGTGATCTACCATTCTGGCTAATGAACTGGAGACACAATTTCGATTTCAAATGCCCTGCTGAAGCACTTTAGTGCTCTCTGAACCGTCGAGGAAGGATTGAATTAGAATCAGTATAGTTGTATAATCTAAGCTTATTTTAGGGTATTCAGAGCCTGGGAAAATAGGTAATGATCGTTGCTAGTGTGTATGGGGGAGCTTACTCCATGCCAGACACCTTACGCTTTGCCCGTATCATCTCTCTCTTGAACCTTCACCCCGATCCTAACAACCCTGTGAAACGGGTACAATTATTATCCCCATTTTCCTGATGCAGAACTTGGAGGCGAAATAACTTTTCTAAAGTTGCACAGTTAATATATATTTTACAAACTTTCACCTCTGTGGTGTGTTGCTGCTTGTATTGGGTAAGTATTTGACTCCCTATCCATCTATTCACTGATTGCTCAGTGAAGTGAATGAGATATACATTGACTGCTTACTATGGGCCAGGCCCTGTTGGAGGCACACAGTACAGAATGCAAAGCTTAAACATGGTGCCTTCCCTGCCACGGGGGATCTTGCATTCTGGTGAATAAGCTAAGATATATATAGAAACTCAATTAACTGAGTGCTACATGCTCTGTGCAGTTCATGGGGGAGTGTATAGACTCAACCTGCCTGATGCTGCTATACCATCTAGAATATTCTCTGGAATAGAACTCAGGAGAAGCTCAGGTAGGTGGGTAGGTAGGTAGGAAGGCCAGATAGATATACATTGTGTCTCTGAGTCTTGCACCAAGGTTTTCATCATTGCAGAGGGTAGAAATATATCCTTCAGGTACTGAATACAAAGTAGCCTTCTGTAAGAGTTATTTTCTCTTAAGCTCTATATTTTATCCTGAAATTTTATTTTATTTTATTTTAAGATTTTATTTATTTATTTGACAGAGAGAAAAAGAGAGAGAGAGAGAGAGAACATAAGCAGGGGCAGAGGGAGAGGGAAAAGCAGGCTTCCCGCAGAGCAGGGAGCCCGATGCAGGGCTTGATCCTAGGACCCTGGGATCATGACCTGAGCTGAAGGCAGTCGATAATGACTGAGCCACCCAGGCACCCCTGAAATTTTATTTTAAAGTGCCCTTTCTTTCATAGTATTTCAGTGATTATTTTAATATAAAGAACAGTTCCTAAAAGTAGACACTACGGAAGTAAGACTCAAGAACATGTGCCGTATTTCCCCAGGCTTTTACATATCTCTGGTGCCCTTAGAGTTGGTATGGATACTCCAGTTTATAAAGCATGGAATAGACCAGTGTATCAGTCAGAATTCACAGAAGCCACCGTGGGTATTTTGAATAGGAAGTAGTTCAACACTGGGAATTCAAGGCTCCCGAAACCGTGGAAGGTTGGGGGAGGGGAGGTCAGGGAAGCCCCATTCAGGAAAAATGTAAGTGTGGGGACTGCAGTGAACAAGGGGGTGAGTCTCAGGAGATTACTGATGTCACAGATGCATGCCAGTGCCTGGCTACTTGCCTCCACTTGTCCCTGGAGTGTAGTGGGTTCTCCCTTTCTGCCTTACCCATCTTACTCTAGTACCCCTTCCTGATGGAGTCTAATCAGAAACTGGGCAGCAAATGCATTTAGTAAAGATAGTTTCTGGGCTTTAGAGACCTGATGTGCAAGAGGGAGCTTAGAGATGAGAATGATGCTGGGGACCAACAAAGAAATCCTGTGCAATTAAAACATGACATTTTGGCCTAGGATAAAGCAATATCATCTCCTTCCTTGTTTGCCCTACTGCAGCCCTATCCCTTTAAACTTTCTCCTTGAGAAGCTACTGTGCCAAGGAATGATGTTTGAATGACAGGCGTAACAGAGTTGGGGAAATTTAGTTTCATTGACTCTCCTCCTTTTTTGTTTCACCTTTCTGCTCTTTACCTTCTTGGTTCTCTCACCCCCTTCTTTAAGGGAGGAGAAGGGCTGTTAGTCACAGGATTGTGTTTGAATTCCTCTGGGGGCTTTTTATCATCCTAGGCCTCTCCAGAGATAAGCTCTTTAGGGGAGACACAGGGTAAAAAGCTGAATTGATTGAAAGGATTTGTAGTGTATTTCTCTGTGGGAATGTGATCTTTCTCCTTTGGTGAAGGGAGTTAAATGCTCCAGCCAGTTCATCTGCAACATCACTGATCTCAATTTCAAGATGCTTCTGATATGGGCCCAGAGAAGAAGGTTCGTTTTTCTTAGTCTGTGAGCTTCCATTGGTTTTCAGAATTGGAGGAGAGGGAGTTTTCCATTCCTTTTCAAGAAGACTTCTCCTTTTCACCTCCCAACTTTCAAGCAAGATCTTGGTCAGAAGTTTTCTTTGGCTCATTTTGATGCTTCCCTACCTTTTTGCAAATGGACATCACCGTTCTTTTTAATTCAGATGAATTAGTTTAAGGTGATAGACCATCTTAAAATATAGTATCACGTGTTTGTTGTTGTTGTTGTTGCTGTTATTTTTAGAGTTGGTATTAAACCTGTAAGAAAAAGAAATGCCATATGGCCTCTACCTGGCATCTTTCATGTCAGACAGGGACATTTTTTCCAAAATGTTGGGACCATTCCATAAGTGTGTATTAGGGAATGTTAGTTTAGAAAGGAGTTTGAATTTTAGAAAAGTCGCGAGGAAAAAAACCAATTTAACTTATATGCATATTTAATTGGAATAGTTGGAATAAAATCTATGAAGAATGGGAGTTTATAATCTTAAACTTGGTTTTGTTTGCTTTTGATATGGGTTGCATATTAGTACTCCTAGAACTCTAAATTGTAAGTTATATTCGGAAGGTCACCAAGTACCAAACTTGGACACTGTGACTCATAAGATTCGAGTTAAGGATGGCCAGGTCTACCTGCCTATTTATGGGAAGGTTTGGTTATGTGCATGTTAATACACTGAAATCAAGCAGGTAAATATAGAGCTTTTGGGTTCTGCATGTGGAAGAAAAGGAGCTTGGCTCATTGTGGGAATTCCCCCGAAGGTGGATTTGAAAGCAGGTGAATCTCTATTATTAGGTGGAATTAGAAGTCTTTATTCTCTTTGAGAACAAGTGAGGTATTAAATAAGTAAAATAAATAAAAATAGGTTGGTTGGACTCCCAGTAGTTTTGAGTGGGTGGAAGGATTGAGAAGGATTCTGGAGAAAGAAAGCTGACATTGAAGTCAATTGTTCCAAAAGACATCACAGTTGGGCGGGACTATGGAATCCTTTTCCAGCTTTATTTTGATAAAGTCATTCATTTTGGAACTACAAATCCTATAGGAAAAGATCCCAACTTCATAGTGGGTGGTCTGTGAATCAATTATCCAGAGGCTTTTAGGGGAGGGAACAAGTAATAATCCCTTTAATATACTTTCTTTTCCTTTAATCAGTGTCTTATCACAGAATGTGAAATGAACAGAAAATGAAAAGGAACTGGGTTGATCAACCCTGTTTGTGACTGATAATTAGGTGAGGGATCAGAAGCCAGGAATTTGTGGACATTTCACTCAACATGTTCAGATTTCACACCCTTAGGCTCCTATTAATGGATAAATGAATGGCATTTATTAGATTCAATTGAACCAAGATTTACGGACTTCTGTTTTTCATATGCTTTACCCTGTATCATTGTATTTAATCTTCCCAGCAATCTCATGAAGCTAATTACTATTCCCCTTTTACAGATTAGAAAAGTAAGGTTCAGAGGAGTTAAGAGACATGTCTGTTTAAATGTATAGGAGGAGAAAAGGGGGGACCTGGTCCCAAAAGCTAAATCTGATGGCTATCTTATGGCCAGTCCTGTGGCCTACTTGGTTCCAGTTTCTGGGGACCTGAATTCTATCATTGATATTGCCAGCTGACCACTGTGATGTCTTTATTTGGGAAAATCCACGCAGCAGGTCCAAAAAGCCTGGTGAGGTGACCTAATTTATAAGAGGATACAAAAAGCACTGCAAAAAAAAAAAAAATCTGATGTTTTCTAGCATATAGACTAATAAGAAAGCAGAAAGAAGCATTTTTGTATATTCTGGAATTGTCACCTAAAATGAGATAGTCTCACAGAATGGAACATATGTTTTTTATCCAACCATTATGGGCAAATTTCGGATATATATTCAGCTGTAATATTACATAGTTTCCTGAGAATATCTAGCTTCCTTCTGAACTTGGGGGTAAATTTACCTTCTTAAAACTTGGCCTCCTAAGTGTGGCTTAGAAGATCAATTTCAATACTCCAATGGCATGTCAGAAAAATTTCCAGCATGCCCACATTTACGTTGGTCATTGCTATCTCCTTCCTCTTACCCTGCATCATTCTATTGTACTGTACTTTACAGCCGCTTTTAGGCTTCTGACATTCCTCTCGTTAAATTCACTGTCATGTAGCGTCTCTTCTCTTTTTAAAGTACTGCAACACTTCCCAACATAATCAGTCCACTCTAATGGTCACCAGCTCTCTCTAAAATCATTGGATCGGGGCGCCTGGGTGGCTCAGTGGGTTAAAGCCGCTGCCTTCGGCTCAGGTCATGATCCCAGGGTCCTGGGATCGAGGCCCACATCGGGCTCTCTGCTCAGCAGGGAGCCTGCTTCCTCCTCTCTCCTCTCTCTCTCTGCCTGCCTCTCTGCCTACTTGTAATCTCTCTCTCTGTGTCAAATGAATAAATAAAAAAATCTTTAAAAAAAAATAAAAAAATAAAATCATTGGATCATCATCCTATGGTGAGCTGGCTACCTGCAGCAGTGGTTTTGGAGTGTTTCTTCCAAGAAACAGCAAACACTGTTCATGTATATGGTGGATTGCTGGGGCTTTGTAAAAGCAGCAGGAGCCTTCATTATGTTGGGGAGGAGACATTTTTCTTTACTCTTCAAGGTTCTTCTAGCTGGTCTAAGAATTAAATTGACACGAGACAGTGAGATTAACAGGAGAAAATCAAATTGAATATTGTACATATGGGGAATCCACACAGACGTGAGACTTCAAAGACAGGCAAAATGAGACAGGTTTGTCATGCTGAACTAAGGAGAAGAGGGTGGGGGTTTGGGACTTTGAAGGGAAGGGAAGTGATTCACAGGAAGATGAAAAAGAGTGACTGTCTGATAAACAAATATTTGCGGGGCCTCAGAAACAATGGGACCTACAAAGGAATTTTAACAAGCTGACTTTGTTAAATTCCTTCCTATCTATCACCCCTAGTTTATCCTATGTCGTAGTTACCAGTGGTGATAGCTCTCTTCCTGGAGCAGGTTCTCTTATCTAAATTCTTTTTAAGCAGTTAGGTGGAATTCTTCCTGAGCCTTTGGGCTTTGATTTTAGCTCCAAATAATCTGCATGGCAAAGTGGCACATTTTGGGGTGGCCTGCCCTTTGCCCCTACAATTAGTAGGATCGTGGGATTTTGTTTGCAGGCCCCAAACAGGCAGGAGCCTTTTTATAATGTGTTGTGACACAAAGGAACATGATGTTCTTGGACGGGCTGCATGGATTTGGAAGAAGGCCAAGGGGGCTGGGAGAGATAGGCAAGCCTGAGAGGCTCCAAAATGAAATGGGGCCAAATTTGGGACTTGCCCCCAATTTAGAAGGCTCATTTCACCCTCGGTGCTTTTGACTTTCTCCCACATCCACTTCCTTAAACATAGCTTCCCCATTCCCAACCTTACCTGTCATATTTCTATCCATTCTTCAGTCCCAGCTCAAAGGCTACTTCTTGGTAAAGCCTGCCTTGACTTTCCTGTGGCACGTGTTGCTCTATTCTCTGTGTTCCCAAACAGCTCGTGTGGACAATGTACCTTGTGTGTGGTAAATTCTTGTTTATAGATTTGTCTGTAACTTGCTCTATTGTCATTTATGGCTTCCTGGCTTATAGTAAAGACTAGATAGATATTTATCAAGTGAGCAGATGGGCTTTTCCTCCCATGCCCACTCCTCTTAGTTGGGCCAGGGTTTTGTTTGGTTTGGTTTGGTTTGGTTTGGTTTTCTTTTTGTCTATGGCAGGTGGCTGAGAACAATCCACACAACACATTTAGCACCTTGGAATGAAGGTCATGAAACAGTGTGAGGCTCATGCATTCCAAACAAGAGGATGAGTCTTCTGTCTCTCAGTCCCTTAGGGCCAGCCTCAGTTTGGCAAAGATGATAATTTGTGGATGACTTCAAACCTAACAAACTTTCCTATTGAAAGTAAAAGCTAACTTAATATTCTTTATTGCTTCTTGGAATCTGATCTTGGCAAGATTAATGTAAAAAATACTGTGAAGTAATTCTTGTAGAATTTTGACTCCACGAAATGGAAATGCCAGGGATCTCATTTTCAGAAAGGTCCCCAGAGTTTTGCCCCTCATCTTCAGTCTGTGCACGGGCTTTCCATTGCCAGCCTGAAAGCTCTGCCCTTTGGTGAGATACCCTACAGAGTAATCCCCTGGTGGCAGGGGAAACCTTGGGGACTGTTAAAAGGATAGTTGCAATTTACATACATTTCCCCCAAATGCAGTGAACCAGGGGAAATGTTGATTTTACCTGCTTCTAAAAACAAGTCTTCTAGTTGCCTTGTGATTGAAGGGCACTGGAATTAGCCTTTGAGTGACCTCATTCTCCTGCTCTACCATACTGCCCTTGATGGAGGTAGCTGCGGCCAAATAGCGATACCAGCCATGTGATTGGAAGGTTCTGATGTCTTGGTCCACGGAAGAGTGGCTGGAGTTAGCACTTTGGCAACAACTGGCAGTGGCTCTAAGGCTGTGTTGTCAAGTACAGAATACGGGAGCCGCTGGTCATATGTGGCAACTTACATTTAAATTCATTAAAATGAAATGAAATAAAAATTCAGTTTCTTTGTCACTGAGCTGCATCTCAAGGGCTCACTGACCACAGGTGGCTGCTGTGTTGGACACTGCAGATATAAATTGTCATCATTGCAGAAAGTGCTAGTGGGCAGTGCTGCTCCAAGGAGCTGGGTGCCTATAATGGTTACATCTGCAAGATGCCTGACTTTTCCAGAATGGCCAGGGGCAGTCCCAGGAGGTGCAGCTTAAAATAGAGAGGGAGGTCAGTGAATGGTGTACATTCGCCTGTGGCCAGGGGTTGGGTGATGCCTTTGGGTGCACCTAGGAGGTCTGAAACACAGCTAGTGGAGAGCGAGGAGGTGGAGTGGTTGAGACTCAAACTGCCGTTTAAGTTACCATGTAACTGATGCATGCCGGGAGTTATGCTGGCTCTTTCACTTTTGTTACCTTACTTCAGCCCCTACAATACTGGCTACTTGCCTGCTTTTTACAGATGAGGAAACTGAGGCCTGGAAGATCAAGACATGTCAAAGGCCACATGACAGTGGGGTCTGAGTTGGAACCCACTGCTTCTAAGTCTTAAATTCAGTGCTTTTCTTGCTTTAGGGGTAGGGAGAGAGAGGATGGAGCAGAAGGGCAAAGGACAATTAGTGAAAAGGGGAGACATTGATTTGAAGAAATCAACCTGTTTGCTCTATCCAGTCATAACCCTTGGAGCCTGGTTAATGCTCAGCCTCCTGCTCGGGGTCTGTTGTCAAAGGTTGCTGCTGTGGTAGATTTTTCTTCTGTGGGAAGCTTAAAGAATGGAGTGAGGATCTGCTGAATCAAGAGTCAAAGATGAAAACTTAGTATTTGTTATGTAGCAGGTACTGTTCAGTGTGCCAGATACGGTTCTGAAGTGTTTTTGCGGAAGTAACTCATTTAATCCATAGAACTACCCTGTGAGGTAGATACTCTCATGATCCCCATTCTGTAGATGAAGGAACTGAGGCTTGGAGAGAGAGGGTCTGCTGTCCTAAATCACACACATCCCAACCCTGTGCCCTCAAGCCCGCAGCACGGGGCAGGAGGCTCACGTGAGCCTGTTGTTCTCACAGAACTGATAATGCTCTCTGACACCTTAAAGGTGGCTTCCTGCCAATCATATTAAATACCTAGCTTCCTTAGGAGTATGAATTCCTCACAGTGTCGTTCACACCTCGTTTCCTTTAATCACTAAACATAGGAAAAGTCACTCGCTCTCACCTCTCACTTAACGTATCCCTCCTCTCCTTCCTTCTCTAACCTGATGGTCTCTCTTCTCCCCTGCTTCTCTCTCTCTCTCCTGTTTCTCTGTGAGAGCCAAGAGACCCCAGGTGGTTATTATTCACTGTGTGTGGTTGCTGAACTGCACCCCGAGTGAATGTCAGCCAGTGATGGAAGGACTGTGACATCAGCTCCATCTTAATGACCCCCCCCCACCTGCTGAGGGGCCAACTGCGGCCAGTCCCCTCCCTCTGTCAGGTGCAGTCCCCGAAGGGAGAGGTGGTGGCGGGTCACGTGGGGCCTGGTGAGTCCCTGTCCCTTGGTGTGCCCCCCAACCCCGGCCCCGGCCCTGCCTGTCGGGCGCTGATTTCCTCTCTGCAGCCCCATGCAATGTGGCAGAGCTTCACCGTCCTGACGGCATGGGCAGTCAAGCCTGCCCTTTCCCAGCTAAAAGCTTTCTTCGTGAGGAGGTGGAAAAAACCCGTGAATGAGGAGAATGAAAGAGCCCAGAGGGAACAGGGACTGGAATACCTTCCTCTTGGCGTCCACACCTCGTCCACCTCTGGCAAGGGAGAGACCCCGCCACTGACCCCCAGTGGCCTGTGCCAAGTGTTTGCCCTCATCCTGTCATTGTGGGGGTGCCGTGTGTGCCCTGGGGTGGAGGGGGAGCCTCAGGCCTAGATTAGGAGTCCAGACAGAGGGAGAGAGAAGAGATCATCCTTCCTCCCAGCCATGGAAGGGAAGGGACCTTCCAGAAAGTCAGAAGATAGGCTTTTGATGTCTTGTCCGAAGTGAGCAGGTAGCCAAGAAGAATTGTGTAAAGAGTCATAAATATTGACACAAACCATACAAAGGTTGTGAGTTGGTTTCTGGTTCCCAGGCTGTGAGGTCAGAGAAGATTTCTGAAACTAATCTGCTTTCCTGGATGGCCCAGGCTCCCTTTCAGCTCACTTCTGGGGCTTCTCCCCTTCCCCACACCCACCTCCAAATTCTACCAACATCGGTGTTGAGGTTTGGAATCCAATCCTTTCCCTAGAGGCTGAACCAACTCTGTGATCATTCATTCATTCCTTTATTTGAAAATATCATTTTATTCTGCCTTAGGTTCATTATCTCTCATATTTTCTTTCTTATAAATTCTGTGCCAACTGCTAGAGATATAAAAATATGTGAGGTCCAGTTGTTTTCTAGAAGAGCTTCTGGTCTTCTTGAGGAGACAGATAAGACTCAGCATAGTGTCCCAGTAGAGGTACTATAGGGTCTCATATGAGGGCAGATCAGGGCCTGGAGGAGGAGGGCCAGCCCAGGGACATGTAGGGAGAGGGGTTGGAAATGCCTTTTAAGTGAATGCGATGCTTGGGCTGCCTAGCTAAGGAGGGAAGGACAGGCTGCCCCAGGCCCCCTTCAGCAGGTGTTAAGGCATGGAAATTCGAGAAAGCACGACAGATTTGGAAATCTTCAAGTAAAGGGCAGTAGGTTTGGAGTAGATGGATTCCTGAGGAGTCATGCCATTTAGAGGAAAATGAAAATTTATGGAAATGCAAACTGCAGAGATCATTTTATGTCACGGTAAGGGATTACTTCGAACTCTATCCTGAGAGCTGTGGGAATCCACTGAAGAATCTTTAAACAGAGGAGTGACACAGTGAAATTTACATTTTATTGAAAAAAATTCCTTGGGCAATGGTGTACCGGATTACTCGGAGTGGGGTGATCTGGTGTAGAGCTTGTGGAGGAGAGGCCCTCGTGGTGACCCTCGGCCAGAGTGGTGGCAGGAAGAGGAGGTGGAGGGAGACCCGGGTAAAGGGATTAGCTTCAGGAGGGGCTGCTCGTTCCCTGGGGCTGGAGAGGAGGCGAGAGAAGGCTGCCTGTTGCTAGAATAATCGTATCCATGTGTTTGTCCCATTTCATCAAACAAGTTCAGTTCACTTTTCATCCTTGCACCTAACGTCAAGCAGAGCACGATAAAGGCCTCGACTCTTGAAAATGCTCTCTGGAAGAAATTTGGGAGTGTTTATTTGTGTGTCCTATCAGTTTTGTGAGACTCTAAGCTCTCCAAGGGAGGGCGCACAGTGTATTTATCCATCTATTATGTGCGGCATTTGGCACACCAGGAATACTTAATAAGTCTTTAATAATAATAAGATCTGAGCCCCAGGAGCATTATTGTATTTGTCAGTGAAGGAATAAGTAGGTTTGGAAGCAGTTTGGCTAAGTTTATTTTTATAAGAAAACCTCAATTATTTGAACTTTGGAATATCTTAAAACCCATTCCTGAAACATAATCTGAATGGCTTCTGCTCTTGGTTTTCTTCGGTAAATATTTTTAGTTGACTTAATTGGGCGATTGTTTCCTAAAATATAGGAAGTGGTATTTCTTTGTTGTTTAGTAATTTCTGACGGTCAATCAACTTGTCTTTAAAAACAGAGTTAGTTTTTTTTTTTTTTTTTTTTTTTTTTTTGTTACCAAGATGGTTGATATTTTCTAATTCAGGTCCCTATTCTCTTTTCTGATATTTGTATAAATCAGAATAGCTACCATTAGTTTGTCTTGTTTGCAACAGTCTTTTTTTCTCTTGTGCTCACTTCCTTGTCACATTTATCTTTATTACTCTGGGATGTTCCTCCCTACTTTAAGACGCTCCACCTTTTCTCTTTCTTTCTGAGTCTTTCTAGTGTTAGTCGCAATTTAATGACCGGGAAGCTGTCATCCATCAGGCCACTGCATGTGGTGTATTTTCACAGTGCATCAGTGCTGGGCGCCAGACCACGCCTGTCTGTTATGATATGCCCTGTTCCTGTTTTCCACCAAGATTTCCATAAGCCTGGTCAGGAAGTTTTGGTGGATTTAAGAACAAGAGTCCCTATTTCTGGCCCTCCTCCTACACTGGGGCTCTAGACTCCCAGGAGACATAGCACACACCCAGTGGCCCTAACCTCAGGATACTATTATTACTAACCCTCACAATAGGAATGTTAGGCTTTTGAGCTCCTTGTGTTGAACCCAGGTAGTCCTTATCAAAGAGGAGTTCTCTTCTTCATCTACTCGGGCTGTTTCACAGGGTGACTTCTACACATGGAAAGAGTAATAAGTCAACTTTAATGAAGATGTGCGTAACATGGCTTGCCTGTGCCATGGGCTCTGAAGCTCCCAAATTGGCCCTTTGTGCCACCCAAGGATCAATGACTTTGACCTAGCTTAAGGAAGGTAGAAGGAGAGAAGGAAGTATCCTTATGCTGCTTTCCTGGAGCCTGCCCACGATACAGAGCATGAACCAGGGCCCGTTTCTGCTATGCACCGTGTGTGGACACAATCCCGGGGCTCCTTCTCCTCATCACTTCCGCTGCTTACGGATCGTTCTAGATTCCATTAAAGTGGTCCTTTTCTTGGAGCAGTCCAGCAGTGTGCTTTGTGTCGTGAGCTTCTCAGACGAGTTTGAAGGACCTTTCTTCAGTTCCGGGCAATCAGTGAATACACTGGTGGGGGGTGGGGCTCCATTTTGTGAGAAGTCTCAAGCAAGGGGACATGACTTGAAATAAATCCTATAAAAAACGGTAGAAGTAAGAGGTGTTTCTAACCCGTGGGAGAGAAGGACAGGGCAGGGCGTGAGTTTTCTTCAAGTATGTGAAGTGTTGTCATCTGGCAGGGGATTAAACTTGTTCTGGGTCTCCCCGGGGAGCAGAACCAGGTGCAAAGTATACAGGGAGATGTTCAGTTCATCGTAGGGGAGGACTTTAAGCGTGGTATTTAAGAAATTTTGTGGTGGAGTCAAGTGGTTATCTGCTGACATAATGTCAGTTAAATGCTCTTTATTATGATGCCCAATGAGTCCTTGATAGTGCTGGACTCTCTCAAAAAAATAGCACATGGGTAGAAACAATGCAGTTTCCAGCATTTCCTACTACTGAGCATCATAACTTTTTTTTCTTTCAAATTTGGAATTCTTTTGCATATTTATGTGTGGTGTTCTTAAGTTTTCCCTGGCTGAGGGAAATTGATAGAGAACTACCTACCTTCCAGAATAATTTAAATGGCATAAATATTCCTGTGAAGTTCAGGAAAAGTAAAGTATACAGTGCCGTGAGTTCAAAAGACCTGGAGAATAGGGTAGAATGGATAAGGATGCCATTTTGAACTTGGTGAAAGTTGAATTAAGATTTTCTTTTTTTGAGGCACCTGAGTGGCTCAGATGGTTAAGCATCTGCCTTCGGTTCAGGTCATGATCTCAAGGTCCTGAGATCTAGTCTCATACTGAACTCATTGCTCAGTGGGGAACCTGCTTCTCCCTCTGCCTGTTAATCCCCCTGCTTGTGCTCTCTCTCTCTCTGACAAATAAATGAAATCATGAAATCTCAAAAAAAAAAAATTTAAAACAAAGAAATGAAGTTTTAAGATTTTAAAATATACTGTACACATTTCCAAGTAAGGCATTCATGGGCAGTAATAAGTAAAATGACATTTACTTTTTTTAAAGAAAAGATGAATTACTTTATCCTGAATTTAAGAAACATCGAGATGAGATGATAAAATATCATTTTTAATATCTTGAGTTCTTGTTTACGCACTTAAAAAATTGAGGCATAGCATACACGTAGTAAAGTGAACTGTATCAGGTGTACAGTTGGATGAGTTTTTCCATATGTTTGTATCTGTGCAGCCACCCCACAGATGAAGATATAAATCATTTCCAACAAGCCAGAGAGTTCCCTCCTGCCCTTTCCAAGTCTACTCAGACTTCTGTCAACCTTAGATAAGTTTTGGTTGTTCTTGAACTTCATATAAAGGCAATCCAGCAGTACCTACTCTTGTGTCTGGTGGCCTTTGTTCCATATCTTTTTTTTTTAATTGTCTTACATTATTTACCATACAGTACATCATTATTCTGCTTCATATCTTATCGGTGAGATTCTCTCATATTGTTGCATGTAAATGGCTTTCTATATTACAGATAAGTCTTTGGAAGAAATGTGAGGCTGGAAGGAGTCTTACTCAACTTCATGTCCATGTCCTTTGATTTACAAATGAAGCTTCTGAACTAAAGATATTAAGTAATTTGCATAGATAACTAATGGCCAAGTAACAGGGTATGCTGTATCTTCACAGAGATAGATCTATTGCAAACATTTTTCTCAGAGTCATGCACACAGTGTCTAAATTATACAGAGAAAATGTGAATTATTTAAAATTACAAATTATTATGATACAAATTAATCCTAATCACCAACTTTTGAGTTGTATACACATTGTGACAATGACATTTTTAGAACAGTTTATTGTGATTATCCAGACAAGTCATTGTCATCATGCCCATTCACACAAGTCATAAAGCCCTATAGATGACAAACTGGAATTGCTTCTGCTAGAATAAATCCTAAATACACACATTTCCTTTTCTCTATCTTGTGTGTCAGCGTGCACATGCACACTCACAAACACATACTCACAAGCATGCATACACCACCTACAACAGACCATTTGAAAAGACTGCACGTTTTCTAGAATATAACCCCTCATCTCTCTGTCATCAAATGGGTGATGGTCTCTCTACATCCTGTTGCTCCTGAAACTCAAAATGTTTTTCTTGAAATTGAATGTGGCAAAGCTGTATAAAAGAAGTGGGAATAGATGGAAGGGTGGAAAAGCATTGCCCTTCAGTCGGCTTGCGCTTTAAATTTTGATACTGAAGGACAGGAGGTAAGGCCTGGAGTGCCTGTGGATTTGTTTGAGTTAGGAGGCCAGGCACAAGCTGGAATGTATAAAGGATGAAAAAATGCCATTTCTTCTCCAGGAATATGGCTGTCTGGCTAATTGGCCTGACCCTCTGGCTAAAAACAAATTAAAATACTGGATGAAAAGGATGTCTTAAAAGCACTGAATTGCTAAAAGAGAATAAGGAATTGGGAGGCTGAAGTCCAAGGCTGGGAAAAGCACTGGAAGCTCTGTTTACCCCCTGGAATTTGCTGATCCTTAAAACCAAGCAGCGGTTTTGATGGCCTGGCAAGAGAGGGCAGAAAACAACTTGGAACGCAGTCCAAATGGGGAGTCTAGGGAAACCCTCCCATATTATACTGGAATCTCTGAGCTACAAATGCCCACATCATACCCCCAAGCAGGTGCACCTAGAGAGCTGTCTCCAGACTGAGTAGAAGGGGAGGTGGGGAAGCAAAAGAAAACCTGTCTCTGAGAAGTTGTTCAGGATAGCAGGCTCAGCCCATCAGAGTACTGACCATCCATATTTGCATAAATGGATGGTCCAGAACCTTCTGGCAGGGAATTTAGTTTGAGTTCTCCTCCTCAGGGATCAGCTCTGCTCCAGGTTCAGTGCCTGGTACCTGCAAATTAAACCAATACAAGACAGATTAAGGGGAGAAGAGGAAGAAAAACTAAGGCATAACTCAGTGTCTTGCCTGGAGTCACACGTACTTAGGTGACAGTTTGCAGCAACCCAGCTCTGCAAATGGATGGGCCATGACCCCTTTCAGCCAAATATTATTCAAAAATGGCAGAAGTGTTTATGGAATGTGAAGAAGAGCTGGAACCATGGCAGAAGAAATTCAGAGGTTGAGGAGGAGGGGGACGATGACCACCCCCTGATCTGTGTTGCAGAGATAGCAAGTTCAAAAGCAGTTGCGAACATTTTGAACAGGGTAGACCTCAACTCATCTTTGAGGGGACTAAAGAATGGCACACTCAGGTATTACTGCTGCATGCCAGCCCTCAGGTCAGTCCCAGTGAACCCAACGTCAGATCCAGTGGCTGCCTCACCAGTGAATTTTCCTCCTGAATCTAGATGTTTGGATAGATCTAGATGTTTGCTATTCAGGCTTTGTCTAGACCTGTGTTTCTGAAAGTACACAGTCATCTCAGGGATACATTGCATATTACTAACCAATATCAGCAATTTCTGGACCAGCATGTGTAGCCATCCAATATAATCGGTTCAGAAAGTGTAAGGGACATTAGACAATGTCACCACTTTTTAGAAGATTTTATTTATTTATGTGACAGACAGATAGAGAGCACAAGTAGGCAGAGCGGCAGGCAGAAGGACAGGGAGAAGCAGGCTCTCTGCCGAGCAGGGAGCCCGATACGGGACTTGATCCCAGGACCCTGGGATCATGACCCGAGCCAAATGCAGCCACTTAACCTACTGAGCCACCCAGGTGCCCAATGTCACCACTTTTATGATAGCTCAACCAGGAACTAACGACCTAACCTGTTCATAAATCAGGCAATATACTTAGATAGGTATGGTATTGAAAACTGTGCTATCAAAATATGAATGAAAGTATAATCAGTAATGAAAATTGCATAATAGCAAGCTACTTAAGATTGTAAACTGGGCCAAGTAGTCTTCGTTCTTAATTTAGAAAATTGTCGTGAGGCTATTGTAGTATTTTATTCTGAAAACATACCTTCATAGTTTCATTAGTTTAAAAAAGTTAAAAAGTAATTGTTAGTGGTAACAGTTTTTATTGAGCTGTTAATACTTGTAAGGCTTTGTGCTAAATGCTATACATAAATTAATCTCTTTTAACATCTATGAAACAGGCACTCTTATTCTTCTTGTTTTATTTTCTTTTTAAAAATTTTCAAAAGATTTATTTATTTGAGAGAGAGAGTACATGCTTGCATGCGGGTGAGTGGGGAAAGGGGCAGAGGGAGAGAGAGAGAGAATCTCAAGCAGACTCCATGCTAAGAGTGGAGCCCCATGTGGGGCTTGATCCCATGACCCTGAGATCATGACCTGAGATGAAACCAACAAGTTGCATGCTGAGTTGACTGAGTCATCCAGGTGCCCCATTATTCTGATTTAATAGTCAAGGAAATCGAGGCTCACAGAGTTTCAGTAATTCACTAAAGGTCACACAGCTAGAAAATGGCAGATCTGGGATATCAGTACAGACTCACAGTTTGTGTGTGAACGCTACGTAAGTACATAGATGTTCTGTATCAGTGTATATTTTTTTAAAAAATAGAAGCATTGCCTTAGGGTACCAGTTTTCACAATGTAGTCTTCGATCTTCTGGGGATCCCCTGAGACTCTCTTGTGGGTTTGGGAGACTGATATAATAATACAAAGATACTGTTTGCCTTTTCCACCGTGTTGATATTTGCACTGAGGTTGCAAAAGCAATGGTAGGGAAAGTGCTGGTGCCTCGGTCTGAATCAAGACAGTGGTACCAGCTGTACTAGTGGTTTTGTATTAGTCACCACTTTGTACTCACGATAAAAAAATACTATAGTCATATTCTGTTTCCTAGATGAAGTATGAAAGTGTTATTGATGTTAACACTCTACCCTTGAGTATGTGTACTTTGCATGGAGCACTGGGTGTGGTGCATAAACGATGAATCTTGGATCATTGAAAAAATAAAGTAAAAAAAAAATAAACTATTTTCTGTGATGAAATGGGTCATATGCATAAGGTGTCTGAAGCATCGTGTTTATTTTGCAGAAAAGGACTTGTGTGATTGACTTGTGAGCTCAGCCACTCACTTTTTTTTGAAGATTTTATTTATTTGACACAGAGAGAGAGCAAGCACACAAGCAGGGGGAGTGGCAGGCAGAGGGAGAGGGAGGAACAGTCTCCCCGCTGAGCAGGGAGCCTGATGCAGGGCTCAGTCCCAGGACCCTGGGATCACGACCTGAGCTGAAGGCAGATGCTTAACCGACTGAGCCACCTAGATGTCCCTCAACCACTCACTTTTTAAAAGTAGAGACCATTTTTACTTGGCGGGGGTGGGGGGGTGGAGGCACCAACCAGAACTTCTGGGAGCAAAAAATAAAATAACTGGAAGTAAGAACAATCTGATTGATTTAGCAGCAGATTTATATACAACTGAAGAGAGAATTAGTGGACTAGAAGATTAATCAGAAGAATTATCCAGAAGGCAGCAGGGAGAGACCATTTGCAGTGTACTCCTTGATAAAAGAAAATGTAGAAGAGGGTTAAAATACATGGAAAGTAGAGTGAGAAGTGAGAAGGTAAAGACCTTCTCTGCAGAAGTTCTAGGAGTAGTGAGAGAAAATAGGTAGAAGCAATATATTTGAAGAAATGATGCCATAGATCATAGATCACACACAGGTCCCATAATCACATCATAAGGGTAAAATTTTTAGTTTACCAAGTTATGTAACAGTTTTAAATTTGTATATACCTGAAAACATGATAAAGTAGATGTATTTATATTTATATTTACCTACATTATGAATTAGATTTAGAAGAAGAAAAGATCAAATGTACAGATTCAAGAGTTATAATGAATACTAAGAAACACAAATAAATGAATTTTTACTTTAGATTTTCAGATGATTTCTGCCTTAAAATTATATCATAATATTACAACAGAAAATCAACTACATAAAGAATATTTTAAAAGAAGTCATAAAAATGATAGATTAGTATAAAAAAGTGATTAAGAGCAACAGCAGAATCCAGAAGATAGTAGAAACTTTATGCACTGAAAGAAAATAACTAGTACTTTAGAATTTCCTAACAGTAAAAATATCCTTTTAAGATTGCAGTAAAAGTTCAAAAAATAAAGGAAAATAAAAACTTGAATTTTAGTCATCAGCACTGAAGGACATTCTGAAGGTTATATTTTAAGCAGAAGGAACACGAGCTTAAGATGAAAGGTCTGAGATTGGGCGCCTGGGTGGCTCAGTGGGTTAAAGCCGCTGCCTTCGGCTCAGGTCATGATCCCAGGGTCCTGGGATCGAGGCCCACATCGGGCTCTCTGCTAGGCAGGGAGCCTGCTTCCTCCTCTCTCCTCTCTCTCTGCCTGCCTCTCTGCCTACTTGTAATCTCTCTCTCTCTGTCAAATGAATAAATTAAAAAAAAAAAAAAGAAAGGTCTGAGATGCATGATGAAGAACAAATATTGAATCTAGATGAGTATTAACCATCTGTAACAAAAATAAAAATGAATAATACTGATAAAATTAAAAATGGGAAGAGTACATAACAAAAATGTATAAATTAAGTGTGGCAGATAATGGGACTAAACTGTCATTAGACAGTTCTCTTTTCTGAGAGAAGGGTAAAAATTTTAACTTTAAATTTTGGTAAATTTAATAGACATATTTTAGTTTCAACTATAACATAGAAACTGAGTGTAACTTATAATTAGTACATGGGAAATAGAAGTGACAAAAATATCCAGTCATCCAAAAGAAGGAAAATAAAGAGAGAATGAAAAGAAACACATGAAAGGCAGTACGAATAGAAAACACAAGAGCATCAATTTAAGTCCATTAATTACAGAAGCTAAAAATGCTGTACCTAACGAAATAATTCTCAGATTGGACTTAAAAATCAAATGACACGCTGTTAATGGTATGTTACAAGCAACATATCTAAAACATAAGAACACTGAAAAGCTGAATATAAAACGTTGGAAAAATATATGCCATGCAGTATTAACCAAAAGAATGCTGATTTGGCTGTATTAATATCAGCTATTAATGGACAGATGGGTGACTTCAGTGATGAAAATTTTAGTGTACTTAGGAAGACCTAAAACTTTTAGATTGTATGAACCCAGTAACATGACCTCAAAATATATGATGTAATTAACTATTAAGTTGCTGAAGAAAAAAGAAAAACTTCATAATTATGGTAGATTTAATAAAAATACTTCAATCACAGATAAAACAAGCCAACAGTAATTAATATAGTTCTACAAGATTTGAGCAATATGATCAACAAACTTGATGTTACAGACATATGCAGAACATTGCTGTAAAACAGTGCAGAATACAAACTTTTTCAAGCATATATGAAATATTTAAGAAATTGATCATTTGCTAGAATGTAAGTCACATCTCATTGAATTTCAAAGGAGTGAAATCAAGGTCAGAAGACCTTATTCTTTCTGATCACTGTGTAAAAATTAACCTAGAAGCCAGTAGCAAAAGGATAACCAGAAAATCTGATATATTTGGGATAAATAACTTAGTGTTAAGGGAGAAATCATCGTAGATGTTTAGAAACTATTTTGATTTGAACAGTAACAAATTAGTACATGTAGGATGCAGATAAAACTGTCTTTAGAGAAAAATTTGTGGTCTTTATAGCTTATATTTTTCAAAAAAGGCTGAGAGTTGGGGCACCTGCATGGCTCAATGGGTTAAAGCCTCTGCCTTCAGCTCAGGTCATGATCCCAGGGTCCTGGGATGGAGCCCCATATCAGGCTCTCTGCTCGGCAGGGAGCCTGCTTCCTCCTCTCTCTGTCTGCCTCTCTGCCTACTTGTAATCTCTCTCTCTGTCAAATGGATAAATAAAATCTTTAAAAAAAAAAGGCTGAGAGTTAATAGACATTTGTTTCATGAAGTTAGGTAAAGGCAAATAAGATAATCTAGAAGACCATGGACAGAAGGAGAGACTCAAGATAACAATATAAATGAAAAAAATTGATAATAGACATATTCACAAAGTCTGGTTTTTTGGGAAAAAAAATCTTATGCACTTAAAATGTCTGGCAAGACTGGTCATGAAAGAATGATAAAAGGCACATGTACTCACTCTGTGGAATGAAAAAGAGGATAACATTAGAAATGCTACATAAAATAAAAAGGTAACTTACTATAAAAACTATGCTGATGGCTTTGAAAATGTAGTTTAACAGAAAAATTATTAGAAAATAGAACTCACCAGTACTGATTGACACGTGAGTAGACAACCTAAGAATTATGATAGTCTTTAAAACATGTAATTGGTAGCAAAAGAAATCTTCCTAAAAGGAAAAGGCTCAGAGGACTTCATTGGCAAGTTTTGTCAACCATTAAAGGAAGAAAACTTTTACTCTTACATAAACTCTTCCAGAGAATATAAAAAGAGATGACAGTCCCTATTTTTTGTTTGTTTGTTTTGGTTTGGTGTTTTGTTTATGTTTTTAAAATGAGAATTACATAATCTCAGTATCAAAACTCAGCATAGCAGATTGGTGGAGAAAAGAGAGACTTTGTAATTATTAATGCTGGGCATATTGGGCATCTGTATAAAAAAATGTAAAAGGTTCCTCACTTCTTAGCACATACAAAACCCAATTCTATATGGATTTGAGATGTAAATGTAAAAGGTGAAAACTACAGACCTGATAGCAGCTAGTAGAATATCTCCTGAACTTGGAGTTGGAAAAAATTTTTTATATAAAATATTTCTAATAATATACAGCAAGTTTGATACGTTCGACTACATTACATTTGCAAATTTTGTATCATTATACCGTAAAGATAACGAAGACAGAGATTGGGTAGATATGTTTATAAGATATATAGCTGACAAAAGACTCATAGTCCAGATTGATTGCACTGTTCAGTATGGTAGCCAGTAGCTACATGTGGCTATTTAAATTAAATTATTAAATTAAATTAAATTAGGTTAGATTAAGTTAAATTTACCAAGCCATTCTTTACCTTCATTAGCTACATTTTAAGTGCTTAAATTTAATTAGCCACCATATAGTTCACCATTAGTTTCAGGTATAGTGTTCAATGATTTGTCAGTTGCGTATAACACCCAGTGGTCATCACATCACCTGCCCTTCTGATTTAGATTTTTTAATGAGATATGTATCAGGGTGCCTGGTGGTGCAGTTGGTTAAGCATCCGACTCTTGGTTTCGGCTCAGGTCCTGATCTCAGGGTCCTGGGATCGTGCCCCTCATCAGGTTCTGTGCTTAGCATGAAGTCTGCTTGAGAGTCTCTCTCCCTCTCCCTCCGCCCTGCCTGCCCATATGCACGCTCTCTCTCTCTTAATAAATAAATCTTTTTTAAAAAGAAATATATGTCCAGGATATATAAAATATAGTATCTCTATATCTATATAAAGTGTTCATAATTTATAAAGAAATGAATATTCTTGTATAAATTAATAAGAAAAAAGTAGACAACTGTGTAGTAAAATGGGTTAGTAAAAAGGCTTCAAAAGACCATTCCCAGAAGAGGATATCTAAATGGGCAATAAACATGTGAAAAGATGTCAACCTCGTTAGGAAGCAGAGGAATGCAAATTAAAACCATTACAAGTTGCCACAATGTATTCAACTGATTGGCCGAAATATTTGTACAAATTAACAATACCAAGTGTTTGTGAGAACATAGATTAAGAGGAAGTCCACTCTTTGTGGGAGTGAAATTGGCCCAATTTGGAAAAGTAGTTTGACTTTATGTATTAAGTCTGAAATACATAGAGGATAAGTTTGAAATTCATAGGCAGGATATGTATGTGTATATACACATACCTACATATATCTCCTGTGAATACCACATATAGGTTAAAAATCTTACAGAATGTCATGCATTATTGTTCCAGGTCTCAGGCAAGAGTTGACATGGCAGAATAGCTCCAAACTGAAATTGACCCAAAAGTCATACCTATGTTCCAGTGTAGATAAATAAATTGAAGTACACTCATAGAATGGAACAGTGTATAGCATTTGAGGTAAATGAATCACAGCTCTATCCAATAAATCTCACAAGTGTGATATAGAGTAAAAGAAGCAAAATGTGAAATAATGCATATGGTATGATTCTATTTATGTAATGTTATAAAACTCTACCATACTACTAGGTATATGTCATTAGGTGAAAATTATAAAGCAAAGGAAGAAAATGATTATTATAATACTCAGTGGGCTGGTGGTTTCTTCTGTTGGTAAGGGAGAGGGTTGTAACAAAGGAAGGGCACATGGGTCTTTTGGGATAGTTCTAATAGGTTATTTTTTATTCTGGGTGGTAGTTATATAGGAGTGTTTGCTCTAGGATTATTTGGAAGAATGAAAATTTGGAAGAGTGAATACATAAATATTTTATGACCTTCTTATATGAATATTCCACAATAATAAAAAAAGAAGCCCTGAGCTGCTTATATTTTCTCGAGTATATTTGAAAAGGAGTTATAGAAGAGGGATATTTAAGAGTTATATGAATACATTCAACAAAGAGAGACAGGGAAAGATCATTCTAGGATTGGAACATTATGAAAACAGTATGGAATGGAAGACAAACCTGTTTGAGTCCTGTCAATAGTACCTGTATCCTTTGGGGCGGGGGAGGTGGGAAATGCATGGGAAATAAGGCTGCTACAGGTTAGGTATATGAGATTTTCCTAGACTGGAAATTGTTTTGAAATTATTCTTCAATTAAAAAAGAAAAAACTCTTCATAGATACATGACCTTCTACAAAGCACATCTGTAGATTTATTTATTTATTTATTTATTTATTTATTTATTTATTTATTTATTTATTTATTTGACACAGAGAGAGGGATTACAAGTAGGCAGAGAGGCAGGCAGAAAGAGGAGAGAGGAGGAAGCAGGCTCCCCGCTGAGCAGGGAGCCCAATGCGGGCCTCGATCCCAGGACCCTGGGATCATGACCTGAGCCAAAGGCAGAGGCTTTAACCCACTGAGTCACCCAGGCGCCCCCTGTGGATTTCTTGAAAGAGAGCATAACCCTGCTTATGTCCCCATGAGCATCAAACCGAATAAGAAGAATTTTCAACATCTTAACATGCTATTCTTTCTTTGTATCACCTAACAGGATGTGGATAATTGGCAGTTTTCCCATTTGATTTATTTAATTACAGATGAATCATTTGGTTTAACTTATTATTGTGACGTAGAAAATAATTGTATCTAATATTTATAGATTTTTTAATGTATGTTTGGCACTTTTAACAACTATGCTATGCTGCCTAGAAGAGCTTCTTGGGGCAAAAGGAGACACCCATCTGGCCGTTCCTGCCTATTTTCATTTTCTTTTGGATTGAACATTGACTTACGTAAGTCACCTCCCCAATTGCCCTGAGACCAAACACTCTTGAACTTGGCACTAACCCACTCACTTTTGCCAGGTCATATCATAGTGTCTTGTCTTATTTCTACTGAACATAATCCACTCTTTTTTTTTTTTTAACTTTGAAAGAGTTAGGGGCCACGCACAAGTTAGTGTCATATGTCAATTTAATTAATGTGGTCTTGATTCTAGCATCCAAGTCTTTAATAATATATTTTGCCTTGAGCCAGACAGTGTTGGACTCTAAATTTGTCTTCCCCTTATAAGCTAATGTGACTTGAGGCAAATGATTGGCTTCTCTGAGTTTTAACTTTCCTCATCTATAAAATGAGGAAAATAATTCTTACAGGAGCCTGGCACAGCCTTTCATAAAACCTAATTCTCAGTGAGTAGTGGTAGCAATAGTAAGTTGTAGTGATAGTGGTAGTTCTTATTTGCAGTAGGGGATATACTGGGAAATTCAGTAGGTAAATTAGGACTACATTTGTGCTCTGCCTCTTGAATTCTACCCACGTCCAGCAAACAGGATGATCTAGCCACATAGTGGCCATACAGTGGCAACAAAGAGTTCTCTCCCCTGTGGTTAAAAGCACCAGCCTGAGGATCAGGCAGTCCTGGGTGCAAATCCTTGTTCTACCATTTATTACTGTGTGACTTTGGCTAGCAACTTAATCTATCTCTAAAAACCTTGAATATTAAATATAATTATATGTATACATGGCACAGCATAGTGGCTGACACATAATTATTCAATAAATCACTATTTATTACTGTTGTTTCCCCAGGTGTAGTTCTAGTAATCAAGACTATAAGGAGCTCAGAATAATGAACGGGAAAAATTCCTTTATCTCAGCATCTGACCCTATTGTGTCCCATTTGCAGCCTGCAGATTTGGTTAGCTGGGAAAGGAGGGACGGATGGCATTTATTGTCACTGTTTCTTTCTCATCTCCCTTCTCCTCATAAAAACAAGCCTTATTGGCAAAGCCGGTGGCTGTTTAAGAGAGCTCTTTCTTTATTATGAAGAAGGTGGTGGTGGGAGGTAGAAAGATGAATAAAGACCATATATTTATTGATTTTTATTGTGGTAAAAAGCACATAACATAAAATTTATCCTCTTAATTATTTTAAAGTATGTAGTACAGTAGTATTGACGGTATCCACATAGTTGGGCAAAAGATGTCTAGAACTTTTTCATCGCTCCCCAGCCTCCGGCAACTACCATTCTAAGAGTTTGACTGCTTTAAATATCTCTTATAAGTAGAATCATGCAGTGTTTGTCTTTTTGAAACAGGCTTATTTTGCATAGCATAATGTCCTCAAGTTGTATCCATATTGTAGTACATAATAAGATTTCCTTTGTTTGGTAAGTCTATTTGCAGTTTTTAAAAGAAACTACTGTACTGTTTTCCATAGGGCTGCACCATTTTACATGCTCACCAACAGTGCGAAATAACAGACATGGGTCCCAATTTCTCCATATCCTTGCCAACACTACTTACTATAATTATTTTATAATGGTCATCATAATGGGTATAAGGTGATCACTCACTGTGGTTTTGTTTTATATTTACCTGATGATTGTGATGTTGAATGTCTTTTCATATCTTTGTACATCATTTGTGTATCTTCTTTCAGAAACGTCTACTCTAGTCTTTTTTTTGTTGTTGTTTAAAGATTTTATTTATTTATTTATTTGACAGAGAGAGAGAGAGATCACAAGTAGGCAGAGAGGCAGGAAAGAGAGAGGAGGAAGCAGGCTCCTTGCCGAGCAGGGAGCCCGATGCGGGCCTTGATCCCAGGACCCTGAGATCATGAGCTGAGCTGAAGGCAGAGGCTTTAACCCACTGAGCCACCCAGGTGCCTTACTCAAGTCTTTTGTCCATTTTTTAATTGGGTTATTTTTGTTGTTGTTGTTGAGTTCCAGAGGTTCTTTATATATTGTGGATATTATCCTTCTAGCAGATATATATTTATAAATATATTCTCCTACTTCATAGATTGCCTTTAACTCTATTGATTGTTTCCTTTGCTGCACAGAAGTTTTTCAGTTTGATGTAGTCTCATTTGTCTGTTTTTGCTTTTGCTGCCTGTGCTTTTGGTGTCATATACAAAGAATCATTTCTAAATCTAATGTCATAAAGCGTTTCCCCTATATTTTTTTCCCCTAGGAGTTTTGTGGTTTCAGGTCTAGCATTTAGGTATTTAATCCATTTTGAGTTAACTTTTGTATATGGTGCAAGCTAAAAGTCCATCTTCTTTCTTTTGAATGTGGATATCTGGTTTTTCCCACCATTTGTTGAAGAGAGTATCCTTTCCCCATTGTGGAGCCTTGATGTCCTTACCAAACATCATTCAGCCTTATACATGAGGATTTACCTCTAGGCTCTCTATTCTGTTCCATATATCTGTCTTTGTGCCAGTACAATACTGTATTGATTACTGTCGCTCTGTAATATATTTGAAATGTATTTGTTAATATATTTGAAAATTAGGAAATATGAGGCTCCTGGCTTTGTTTTTTCTTTTTCAAGATTATTTGGCTCTTTGGAATCTTTTGAGATTCCATATCAATTTTAGGATGATTTTTTATTTCTGCAAAAAAAAAAAAGCCTCAGAGATTTTGATGGGAATTGTATTGAGTCTATAGATCGCTTTGTGTACTATGGATATTTTAACAATATTAAGTCTTCCAAACCAGGAACGTGATATATCTTTCCATTTATTTGTGCTTTCTTTAATTTCCTTCAGGAATATTTTGTAGTTTTCAGTGTACAGATCTTTCACCTCCTTGGTTAAGTTTATTCCTAAGTATTTTATTATTTTTGATACTACTGTAAATGGGATTATTTTCTTTTCAGATTATTCATTGTTGGTGTATAGAAACACAGCTGATTTTTGTGGATTGATTTTATATCCTGCAACTTTGCTGCATTCATTTATTAGTTATAACAGTTTTTCTATGAAATCTTTAGGGTTTTCCATGTGTAAAACTATGCCGTCTGTGAACACAGATATTTTTATTTCTTTCCCAATTTGGATGCCTTTTATGTATTTTTCTTGCCTAATTACTGTGGCTAAAAATTCTGTATTGAATAGAAGTGGTGAGAGTAAGCATCGTTACCTTGTTTCTGATCTTAGAGGAAAAACTCGTTTTTTTTTTAAGATTTATATATTTATTTTACATAGAGAGAGAGTATGTGTGCATGGGTGGGGGGAGAGGCAGAGTGGGAGAGAGGTAGAGAATCCCAAGCTGACTCTGTGCTGAGCGTAGAGCCCGACATGGGGCTTGTTTTCACTACCCTGAGATCATGACCTGAGCCAAAACCGAAAGTCGAACACTTATCTGATCGAGCCACCTAGGAGCCCCCAAAACTCAGTTTTTTACTATTGAGTGTGATGTTAGCTGTAGGTTTGGTATTTATGTTGAGGTAGTTTGTTTTTTTTCCTACTTCTAGTTTTGTGTTTTTATGATGAAATAGTATTTTGTCAATTTTTTTTGCATTAATTGAGATGATCATGTGATTTATGTCTTTCATTCTATTAATGTGGTTTATTATAGGGATTGATTTTCCTATGTTGTACCATTTTTGCATTACAGGAATAAATCCCACTTGGTCATGGCATATAACACTGTCAACATACTAACTTGGTATGTTAGTATTTTGTTAAGGATTTTTACATCAATATTCATTAGGAATATTGGTCTGTAGCTTTCTTGTAGTTTTTGTCTGGTCTTGGTAACAAGGTAATGCTGGCCTTACCAAATGAGTTTGGAAGTATTTCCCCTTCAGTTTTTTTGAAAGAGTTCAGGAAGGATTCGTGTTAATTCTTCCTTAAATGTTTTGTAGAATTCCCTAGTGAAGCCACGTGGCTTTTCTTTGTTTAGAGGGTTTTGACTATTGATTGGGTCTCCTTACTAGTTACAGTACTGTTCAGATTTTTTATGCCTTCATGATTAAGTCTTGATGGATTGTATCTTTCCAAAAATTTATCTATTTCTCTTGATTTCCCAATTTGTTAATTATTCATAGTAGTTTCTAATGATAATTTTTATTTCTGTGACATTAATTATAATGTCTCCTCTTTTATTTCTAATTTTTCTTAATGGACTTAGATAGTCTACCTGAGGGTTTTCAATTTCATTGATCTTTTCAAAAAACTAACTCTTCTTTGAAGAGTCTTCCATGAAGACTCTATTTTTATTTTTTTCTATTTTTATTTTCTCTATTTTCTTCATTTCTGCTTTATCTTTATTATATCCTTTCATCTGCTAATTTTGGGTTTAGCTTACTCTTTTTTTCCTAGTTCCTTGAAGTGTAAGGTTAGGTTATTGATTTGAGATCTTTTCTTCCTTTTTTAAAATAAGTGTGTAGCACAATAAACTTCCATCTTTATACTGCTTTAATGCATCTCGTAAGTTTTGGCATGTTGTGTTTTTATTTTCAATAAGGACACAGTTATTAAAATAACCTGGGCCCAGGACATAATTTTTCAGTAGAACTAAATGATTAAGCCGTACTTAATTATTGTTATTTTCCCAATAAAAATGTGTTCTCATTATATATCTATCACCTATCGATCATCTCTGTTATATCTGTCTATCAGTCTATATCTGTCTCTGGAATGGACTTTCAAGATTACCTAAGGCAACATCCTTATTTTCCAGAAGGGAGACGCAGGCCCAGAGAGATAAGTGTCTTGCCTGAGATCTCCTAGCCAATTACTTCCAAGGGTCTAAGGGCTCCCGACTCAGTGGGAGAGCCTGTACTTGTTACAGACTGAAAACAGAGTTAGAACTCAGCAGGCTTCAGGAGACCTTTCTTGGGAAATAAGTAAGGAGGTTAATATTTTAATTTGTTCTCTTGTCAAATATTAAAGGTCTGGGAGTCTCTTAGCTGATCATTTACTGTACTCTTCATTCCACAGTGGTGTTTCCTCTGTGCCTGCTTGTTTGTAACTTTTGGCATTATCAGTGCATTGGGAAGGGAGATAGGGAATCTTTTTTTTTTTTAATTTATTTTTTTTAAGTAGGCTCCATGCCCAGTGTGGAGCCCAACCTGGCACTTAAATTTGCACCCTAAGATGGAGGCCTTTGCCGAGATGAGATCAAGCGTTGAATGCTGGGACATCTCGGTGGCTCAGTTGGTTAAGCAGCTGCCTTTGGCTCAGGTCATGATCCCAGGGTCCTGGGATTGAGTCCCGCATCAGGCTCCTTGCTCGGCAGGGAGCCTGCTTCTCCCTCTGCCTCTGCCTGCTACTCTGCCTGCTTGTGTATGCTCGCTCTCTGACAAATAAATAAATAAAATCTTAAAAAAAAAAAAAAGAAAATAAGAGTTGGATGCTTAACCAACTGAGCCACCCCGGCTCCCTGAGGAGATCATTTATTTAGAGTATGCTAACAGAAAGGGTGGAGTGATTTGGAGAGTTTCTGCAGCAAAGCTTCGGCTGGTCTGGGGCTCTGATTCCCCTTCATGAAAGGGGCATGAGTGAGACTGACTAACCTGAGAAGCTCCGAGGAAATATGTTCTGTCAATGAGAAACTTCTCTGATATATCAGGCTTTTCCCTAGTTCTTGTCCGTTTCTCAGGGAGTTGCAGGGAGGGGGGAGGCTAAGGGATGATGTTTCTTTTTAGGGCAATTGAAAAGAGCAGGGATGGAGAAATTTAAATGTTTGCAATAGTTTAAATAAGCAGCACTGTCCACATCATAATCATTATCACAAATAGCATCTGTTATGGGGGTAAAGAGGCCAGGCATATCTCTTGGTACTTGGCATACATTATCTCATTTAATTTTTGCAAGAGTTCTTCTGCAAGGTAGGTATTATCTCCATTTTACAGAGGAGAAACCTGTGGATAAGAAAATTAAAACAGCTTATTCAAGGTCACTCAGGGAGTGTATGTCCAAGCCAGGGGCGCTCTGTCTAGTCCTTGCTAGATAGTGAAATTTGTAGTATATATCCTACCTTGCCCATAAAGTTATAATAGTCTTTATGAATGGTGTCCTGAAGGCCCCCTTAAATACATTTTATATTCTGGACTTTTCTTTTTCAAGGACTTCACTTGTCCACAGAGCCATGAGATCACCGTGGGAGGATAATTGAAGAAATGGAGTGGACTTTTTAAATATGACTTAGGGAAATTATTGCCACGTAGTTGTAACTTATGTTCATTTTGGAGATGTACTTCAGATTTTACAAATACCACTGTGGCCTTAGTGATCATTTTCTTAAATGATTCCTAGTCTCGTCACTTTATTGGATTCTTTGCATGCCCTTACTGGCCAGTGGTGATGCCACAGGTCTTTTGAAGGACTAACTGCATTGCTTTGCTCTTTTCATCGGACACCCTATCCACTGCTTGGTTCTTTTCCAAATGTCTGCCTTGATCTTTAATTACAATCCTCCGTGGACTTGTCATAGCCAAGCTCATCCTGCACCTTAGCTTTGTCAGCTCTGCACTCCTGTCCCGATCTTCTTCACTATTACTCATTTCCCTTGGCACGATCCTGCTGTTCTCAGCTCTGAGTTCATCGTCAGTTAAAGGAGACTCGGCATCGGTAGAGCCCTCTGTTACACTCCACCTCTCCTCCGAAATCACGCTGTAATTCCGTTTGCATACATTATTTTCTACTTTATTATCACCATTAAGTTTCTATATGTAGAAAATACTTGCATATGGAATTTGCCTAAATAGTATTGATGAAACATAAGACATACATATTCTAATAGATACGCATACATTTGGCAAAATGAAAGGGAGTTAAGGTGTCCTTTCCAAGTGGTTTAAGTCTTGATTTCATCAATCTGTGCTGCATACAGTATTGCTCTAATTAATAGGCACAAGGATCTTAAGCCAAAAGACACTTCTTTAGA
>LNAC01000186.1:837675-1060609 GCA_002007465.1 Ailurus styani
TTTTTTCCCCCCTCTCAGCCATTAGTTTCTTAAAATCATAGTTTTAAATAGCAAGCTGTCATGCTGTACCCCTGGGGAGATGGCTTTCAAATATCTGAATTTTATGTATAGATTTTCAGGCACACATCTATTAAGTAAAGTGAGATACGCTCATGTATATCTTTTCATAGATTTCCAGGTAGCTGAAGTGTACGGTCTGTAACCTCCTTAAGTTCTTTGCAGTTTGGTGTTACTTAATAATGATTAAACGAACAACTTAATGAATGTTTTTTATCTACTGTTTCAGTATATTTCTTCCTTTATTTCTGTGGATTATCAAAATCAAAAGTCAAAAATTTTTGTTGCTCGTTTCATTTGATATCACAACGTAAGGACTAGCCTATGTTACTAAAAACTCTTTTGGAAATAGAATTTTTAATGGTTCCTGCTACCCATCCCTCACTTCCAGCGTCTATCTTCTATGTTATACTGTTCACCAGTACAGGAAAAACAGGGACACACACTTCTTCAGTTGTTGGCCATATGATTAGAAGTCAATGTGTGTACAGGGCCCGTGAATATTTTATTGATAACTATGGTGAAATAGAGTGCATTAGCTATTTTAAAATACGGCTGCTCAGCTGTAATTCAAAAGTTGTTTGAAACAATTCAATCAAATTTATTTGTACAAAAGCACTTCGATATGCATCAAGGGCTAGTCCTTCGTCAATCCTGATCAAGTCGTTTGAATATGGAACAAACCCAAAGCCACCTGAATGATTCTCAGGGGATGTTTTTGGTCACCTCAAAACTCAGCTCTGATTGTGGGTTCTCATCCCTGATGACTGTTGCTCTGAGCTTTGCATACACTAGTTTCATAAAAGAGAATGTACTTTTGAGATGTCTGATGAATCATTTTGGAGCAAGCTAGAGGATTCACTTCAAAAACCTCAGTAACATTTTGTCTTCCTGGGGAACTGATTAGATAACCTCCATTCCCCTAAAGTCTTCAAGAAAACCGTATGATTAGGGAGTGGGGGCACAGCTAGCCCTTGGGACTCTTGTTCGAATTCCTGCTGTGTCACCATATTCTCATGTATCACTAGGTTTCTGAGAGTGCTTTGTGTGTACAGGCAGAAGTGTTTTTATACAAGGTGACATGCCTTGCCTCTAGCACTTCTGCAGAACTAAAAGGGATAAGCAAGTTGTGGGAGAATAGGAAGAATGGGAGTAGAGTAGAGAATACAATTTCATCTTGGTCTGTGTACTTTTTTGGCTTATAGTGCCTAGGAATCATGGGGCCTTACAGGCCCTCAGGTCACTTAGGGGATCTCATTTTTTACATTCCCGACATAGGAGGGATAAATCTAGCCTGTGCAACATTTCATTATGAGAATTTGAAATAGTTTTTAAAAAATAATATTCTTTATAAAAGGACTAGGACTAGAGAACCATGAGGACATTTTATTGAATTTGACAGATAAGCATAAAATACAAATTAGAACTGGGCCATTGGGAGATGGAGCTTCTGATTTCTTTCTTCCCTTATGTTATTATAGCCCTGAATGAAAACCTTTTCTGAGAGTTAATTTAAGGATCTCACTTTGGTTCTTTGGGATAGTTGTGTTTAGCCTATGAAATTTCAGTTCAGTTCCTTTCAGTGATTATTTGTATGTGAATCACGAGGATGGCTTCTTTGGGTTGGAATCTGGTCTCTATCATTTTTTAACTGGGCAGGTATTGTCATGAGGAACCAATGATGTGCCCACATTAAGTGCTTAGCATGAAAATAAGTATACGTGAATATTAGTTATTGTCATATTTTTATTAGATTGTACATTTCCAAAGCGCAAGGCTTGTTTTACCTTTATATTTTTTGACAACTTAATAGAGCGCTTTGTAGGTTATAGGAAAATAAGTGTTGAATTTGATTCGTGTCTTTAGTAGCTTTTCTCGGGTCTGAGCATATCTTCTTTCTCTCCTGGTAGCTTTGGTGGTGGTTATGGTAGTGAGGGTAGTGGTGGTTCTGGCCACATTTGTAAGATACATGTAATTTACTATTCTGAGGCTAAATAGAGGATTTAACTTTGCAGGTGCCAGTCTGACACCTTTTACCAGTACCATTGTAAATTTCACTTTAAAAAGCTTTGTAAACTGCATTCCTTTTTTTTTTTAAAGAAAGGTTGTGTGGCTGCATCTGTACAGTAGGTGAGAACATTTAAATTTAGAATTACTAAGGAGACTGTCAGATTTCATGAAGTTAAGAATGAAATTCCAATTTGGCAGTGAAGTACTGGGACCCTCATTGCATTTGTAGCACACCTATCAAAAGGCACTAAATAATGTCTTGGAATGACCATTATAGGTTTAAATGTAATTCAGTGGAGCCTGTAATTTTCTCAGGGCTTTGAAGCTTAGTGAAGTTACAAGCTGGTCAGGACCTTGAAGGGAGGAGGGGGAGCACTGATGCAGGGGAATGCGAGGAAGACGCTCTTCCTTCTTGAATAGGAATCACAGTCCCATTAAAAGAAAAATGCCAGTGTCTTGGCAGAAAACATAGATTTGCATATTATTCACTCGCATTTGCATATTGAGTTCAAGAGGCTCTATCTTCAAGTATGTAAAATAAATAGTGTAATCTGGTGCAATTGTGTTCCAATCCAGTATCCAGGGCATTGCGCAAATGAAATACATAACACATTTAAAAATCACATTCCAAAAGATGAAAGGTGGCAATCAACTAACACATGCCGACAGGGAGCAGAGGTAGTGGGCCATGGCCAGAGTACAGGATTGAAGAAGCCACTCCCTTGGGTGTCCTCACCTGCCCAGGGAACCTGCTTGGATGGGTGCTGGACCCGCTGGAGTTTGCAGCTTCTGAGACCATGGTGCCCAGGGTTATGCTTCTCTCTAGGAGTGGACAGTCTGCAAGGTGCCCAAAGGGCACGGCCTCCATTTAAACCCTCCCTGGGCTGGGCAGAAGTCACAGTGAGTCCAAGGTACTGGTGAGCAGGGCTCTGCACTTGACAGCCACCACCCAGTCTGTTTCACTGGCTCTTCTAAATACTCGAGCTGGTTTGGGAGACAGTGGTGTGGGGGAACCATAATTCCATAATATTGATGAGCCTTCCTATGGCACTCCCTCATCTCAACAAACAGATACACCCAGTAAAAATAGTGTCGGCTGTGTAAATGCTACTTTCTGATAGTCCCTTAGCCTCTTTTTCCGACTGGATTGCTGCCCTTAAGCTTCACCTAAATAGACCGTCTGGTGCTACCATTGTGCCCACGGAGTGGTGTCGGTACCGACCCACCTGTCACCTGTGGACAGTCAGATGTCGACATCCAGTTTAGGCTCTGCAGTTTACAAATCCCCAATGTGGCTTTCAGAAGCTATAGGGTGATCTGTAGGAGAGTCTAAGGACAGCCATCCTGAAGTAGTTTGCTTTCCAGGGGTGATAGGTAGGTGGGCAGACTTCATAGGATGTCAAAACCAAGAGGATCTGGGAGAACAGACAGATGGGGCAAGAAGAAATTACTAGAGGTTCGTAGTGATAACGCAGGTAATGAGGAGTTGCATAAGAGCCAGGAAAGACTGAGAAAACACCCATTCCTCATCAGTGTTGAAATAATATCCCTAATATTTAAAGTCCATAGTCCAGGAAGATTTGACTTTAAGGTGTCATGGGATCTTAGCAGATGGCACTGGGGGAAGCCGGGGATGAAGATATCGGGTGAGATCAGGGAAAGTAGGGCTGATCTACCAGTTGAGACACTTCAAAGAGATGGGTGGAGGATGCACCAAATGGTGGGGTCCAAAGAGACACGAGGAACTCAGGGCCTTCCTGGGAATCTGGAGAGCTTCGTGTTCACCTAGAAGGCAGAAATGCAAGAGTCAAGCAGAAGGTCAGGGCTCTGGTTGGTGAGCTACAGTTCAAGGCAAAGCCTCCGGGTGTAGTAGGGGACTATAGAGCAATGGAGGAAGCTAGCTATGTGGTCAGGGTTGGCATAGCAGGGGCTGCTGGTGGGCAGCAGGGTCTCATTTCCTCCCCGGCATGGTGAGGAGAGAGTTAAGGTAGACCACTTCAGTCCTGCTCACTGGAGAGTCTTAGATTATTGCCTTGATCAGACTTTGCCTAGAAGCCTAGAAAGTCTGCTGATCAGCAAGGCTGAAGAATGACTGACTGATGGGGAGCTTTGTTCGCCTGATTATACATCATTGTACCTGTTATCACTGGGTATTTTAGCTTTCTGGGCTCATATCTACTTGTGGGAAATGCACTTCTCTTTGTTACTTGAATGACAGCCAGGTGTATGCCCATTTTACCAGTGCAAAAATCCATCTTTGGTGCCATTCTGTAAGCACTAGGAGGTCGAGAACACAAGCAATTTGGAAAAATATGGGTTTGGCATGGTCTTGGGGAACAGAAATACTGCTCTTCACATTCTGATTTCACATGCTAGCCGCTCTCTTTAGTTTTGGGTAAGTCACTTAACCTCTTGCTCTTGGTTTGTCCATTTACAAACTGGGTGTTTCATACATGCCTACCTCACAGAGGTTTTGTGAAAATTAATTAAGTAAATGTTAGAAAGTAGTTAGAAGATGGAGCTCTAAATGTTATTAAGTTAGGTAATTATACTGTGCTTCCCTAAAATTCCCTTAGCAAACTCAGATACAAAAGCTTCTTTATGCCCTACGCCAAGCTAATAGGTGGCAAAATTGTTTTCTTTGCCTAGAGGTGTTATATAGATTGATTTTCAGGTTAAACATAAGTGTCTGTCTCCTACTTTTTTTTTTTCCTTTTTAAGGGAGGGAGTGAGCCTGAGTGGGGAGGGGCAGAGGGAGACCAAGAGGGAGAGAGAGAGACTCTTAAGCAGGCTCCATGCCCAGTGCAGAGCCTGACACAGGGCTCAGTCTCATGACCCTGAGATCTTGACCTGAGCCAAAATCCAGACTCGGATGCTTAATGGACTGATCCACCCAGGCGCCCCTGTCTCTGTCTCTTTTCATACTCATTTTATCTATTCCCTCTTCCTTCTTCATTTCTTTGCCTTCTCTTTCTAATGCCAGTTCAGCTTTTTCATTGTTTGCCCAACTGGCTTGGAATTGGGACAAAGGAGCCAACCGGCTTGTAGAGGCAGATGAAGGTGGATGGGGACTTCACCAGTCTTGGGGCCAAGTCCACAGCCACTCACACAGAGCCAATGTCACTGTACACTGGAGATTGTGACATGGTTTCCTTTCTGTTTCAGAGGGAAGGTGCTACGTAAATGTAATCCCTGAGCACAGAACTCAGAAATAAATACCTGGGAGCTTATTGGCACAGAGAAGCATTTACTGGCATTCACCTCTTCACGACTGCTCCAAAGAAATAAAATATATGAGATTCACAAACCCCAGTCTTCATTACTCACTTTGCATAATTATTACTTGTCCTAGATGAGTGGGTAAGTGTAAGTAAGACTGCAATAAATCCCCAAAGTGTTCTGAAAGCAGGTAGCTTTGACTAAGAATTGAATTAGTCTTTTAGTTTTGATTTCGTTTCCTTTATTTTTTTTCTGCTTCCATTCATGCTATCTCTCGCTGATCTTTTTGTAAGAGTTCTATTGAATTCTGTTCCTTATCCCCACCCCTCGCCTTATGTATAGTTTTATATATTAGTTTTTATATTAGTTTTTTTTTAAATTTAGTTTCAGGGATAGAGAGAGAAAGCATTCCTTTTTTTCCCCATGACTATTTCTCTGTACTTAATGAAAGCATTTAAAAACATCAGTGACAGTTTATTTTATATTCATTGAGTTGCATATACACTTATAATGTATGTTCTTGTCTGTGTAAACGTTACCTGTTAATAAAAAGTTTTTAAGAATTCACTTTTGCTATTAAAATTCCTATAATCTATTTTCATCTTTATCCATGTTTTTGTTTCATCTGTATCATTGAACGTTTCTTCAGAAGCATTTCAGCTTATTTTTTTTTAAATTTTATTTTTATTCTTTGCCCAAGGGGTACAGGTCTGTGAATCATCAGGCTTACATCTTTCACAGCATTCACCAAAGCACAAACCCTCCCCAATGTCCATAACCCATCCACCCTATCCCTACCCTCCCACCCCCCAGTAACCCTCAGTTTGTTTTATGAGATTAGAAGTCTCTTATGGTTTGTCTCCTTCCCCATCCCATCTTGTTTCATTATTTNAGCTTATTTTTGTAATGATTTTCCAGCTTGGAATGTTTTTCTGCGCTGCCATTTTGAAAGGATGTATAGGGTAGTGACTAAGTGCAGGAATGCTAGAAATACGTGCCTAACTTCATATTCCAGCTTCTCCATTCAGGAGCAGTGTAACCTGGGGTTACTTAACTTTAAAACATACCACCAGAAGTAGAACTAAAAAAGTGCAGGTGAAATATTAAACTTAACTTTTGTACCCCTCAGTTTATTCATCTCTTAAATGGGCTAAAAATTGCATCTGCCTCATAAGGTTGTGTGAGGATGAAGTGAATTACTGGAGGGAATTACTAGAGAACCACATGTAAAGCGTTTGGAGCGTGGTTATGGCACAGTAAGTAAGTGTTTAGGAGCAAGGATTGATTCTGTGCACCTCTATATTATGGTGCCAGCATTCCTGAAATTATTTTGTTGAGAAGCCTTGAAGCCCCTGGAACAGGCTTGGGTTGAGGAGGTTTATTACAGGGCGACGATGATGGGCCTGAAGAGGGCCCCGGGTGGGTTTGGGGGTGAGTCTTGGACCCCCTGCTGGACCAAGGCAGCTGCTCATGGGCACGTCTCCTTCCACTGCTGGCTGATGTCTTGTCTCTGTTTCTCTGTCTCTGCCGGTCTCCTTCCCACCTGGCCCTCCCGTGTGCTCGTCAGTGCTCCTCAGCTCACTCACTCCAAGTCATGCCTCACTCAGGCCGCTGGGCTGTTCAGCCTCACAAATCCATTGCCCGCAGATAATTTAGCTTCTGTGAATTCTGCAGTTTTCCTAAAAACTTGCTCAGGACCGAGCCCTCGAACAAGCAAGTTCTCGTGGAGCTGTGTGCGAACAGATGATAAAACATGTGCTTCTCCTGAGGCAGCGTCTGACCTGAAGGTCTCCATGGCTTTTCGAAGGAGAGTTCATCATGGGCTGAGGTGATGTTGTAAGAGTTCTGCATAAGGTGAACCAATCTGTTCTGGTCAGTTCTACTAAAAAATGCGACTGTGGCCACGGTTCAAAACACTGCTCTGAGGCTCGTGTGTACTGAGGGATTGGGTGGAAGAGACTCTGGTTTTGCTGCCCTCCTCTGTTCAGCATGTGTCTACCTGTGGTGCACCACAGTATCCCTTGGGGGCACTTGTGAAAATGCAGGTTCTCAGAGTTCTGTCTCTGGAGATTCCACATCGCTTTTTCTGGGCTGAGGCCTGCGGATCTGCAGAGGTTGCCAAGTGCTCAAGTGTTTCGAGGCAGATTGCCTGCAGATCATGTTTGGAGGACCGATGCCTTGGATATGAGTTCTCTAATCAACTATTTACTTTGCCCCCACTTTTCTCCCCTCTGGGCATGAAGATTCTGTCTTATGAACAGACTATATTTCAAAAATCCGTTTCTGAGACTCTTGCTTAAACTTTGGGAAGTTTGGTGGATTCCTGAGGCCGCATAAAAACTCTAATTAAGCCTTCCTTTAGATTTTGTGGCCAGCACTTCCCAGACCCCTTAGGTGGCGGCCACATGGTGTGAATGATGTGGGGATCAGGATGCAGTTCACAGACAGGGGACAGTGATGGGCCCTTGACCATGGCACTAGAGAGTGAAGCAGACAGGAAGGAAGAAAGGGTGAAAATTCTCACATGAGTGGGAGAGAAACAATTAGTTTGGGAGTTTCTAACCACATCCTGGTAGTCAGAAAGATCTTCTCTTATATGTGTTTTCAATTTAGAGAGAGATTTCGTCTTCCTTTAGTCGACACTTAAGTCAGTTTTGTTTTGTTTTGTTCTTTTCTTGGCCCTGATTGCTCTTTTTCTGTGGTTTAGTGTTTATCTTCCATTGTCTACCAGATTTTCTACAACTCTGTAGTGCTGACCCTTGGAAATTGGTATAAAACACACAGAACTTACTTCCAAAATTATCCCCCATCACTGACTTCGTCCCCAAATGTTGGTGTAGAGGACAATTTTAATACAATTTTAGACTCCCACCTTCTCCGCATCTCACGGCATTTTACTCTTCACCAATTTCAGATCTATTATTTCCTCTCCAGCAATTTTTTTATGGCCTAATTCTCTCCTACGTGAATAGCTGTCACCTCCTTGGGTGGCTACTTACTTCCTGTTATCCTTTAGTGAGTCTCACAGACTCTAACCAAAGTCACCCACCACAGGTGCTAATGTAGCAGGTGCTCCCTTCTCTCAATCCTCTATGAGCAGCCAAGCTCATAGAAGGAATCTTGAAGCAAAGGTGGAAAAAATATTTTCAGTGAAGGAAACCAACACCACCACCACCACCAACAACAACAAAAACATAAAACCTGATTATATATACATATTCACAACTAGAAATAGAAAGGAACTTCCTTAACCTGAAAAAGACATCCACAAAAGCCTTACAGGTAATATCCCACTTCATGCTGAAAGACTGAATCCGCTACTTCTAAGATTAGGAATAAAACAAGATGTTCCCTGTACCTTTCCTGTGAAAAATTGTATTGGAGGTCCTAGCCAGTTTAATAAAACTAGAAAAAGAAGTGAAAGGAAAAAAAATAAAACTCTTTATTTGTAATCACTTAGGTAGAAAGTAGCAAAGAATAAAAAAAGAAAACTACTAAAATGAATAAGGAAGTTTAGAGAGGTCACAGGATACAATGTCAATATATAAAAATTAATTTTACTTATATATGCTATCAATAGAGAATTAGGAATTGAAATATAAAAATAAATTTATGACTTCAAAAACATTCATACACAAATATGAATCACTATGTTGAACACCTAAAACTAATGTTATATGTCAATTATACCTCAAGAAAAAGGGAAAAGAAATCCCTAATTTCTTTTGGTTACTCCTCCTATAATAAGCCTATTTCAATCCAAAAAAAAGAGATATTTTTAGGGCTAAGTTTTATAAAATATCTGACTCAGTATTGAGATGTCAGCTCTCAGATTTTTGTATAGACCCAACATAAGCTCAATAAAAATCCCAGCAAGCTTTTTGTAGAAATTGACAGCTGATTCTAATATTTATCCCAAAAAGCAAAAGAAGTCAGAACAATTTGAATAAAAGAGTAACATTGGAGGACAGATATTGTCTGATTGTAAGACTTACTGCAAAGCAACAGTAATCAGGGAAATGTGGTATTATCATAAGAACAGACATAAAGTCAGTCAGGTTGAAGAGAGTTCAGAGGTTGACCCACACGTATAGAGTCAATTTATTTATTTATTTATTTATTTATTTATTTATTTATTTATTTATTTATTTAAAGATTTTATTTATTTATTTGACAGAGAGAGATTACAAGTAGGCAGAGAGAGAGGAGGAAGCAGGCTCCCTGCTGAGCAGAGAGCCCGATGCGGGCCTCGATCCCAGGACCCTGAGATCATGACCTGAGCCGAAGGCAGAGGCTTTAACCCACTGAGCCACTCAGGCACCCGAATCAATTTATTTTTGACCAGAAAAGAGAACCATGCGCTACGTGAAAAATTAACTTAGATTATATCATAGAACTATTACTATAAAAATATGAAACTGGGGCACCTGGGTGGCTCATTTGGTTAAGCATCTGCCTTAGGCTCAGGTCATGATCCCAGGGTCCTGGGATTGAGTCCTGCTTAACAAGTATTCTGCTTATTCCTCTTCGTCTGCCCTTCCCCCTCCACTTGTACTCTGTCTTTCATGCTCTTAAATAAATAAATAAATAAATAAATAAATAAATAAATAAATAAATAAATAAAATCTTTAGAAATATTTGTGTCTTTGGGAGAAGAAATTTTGTATCTTTGGTTTAGGGAAAGATTAACTAGGTATACAAAAAGCATGACTATAAAAGAAAAAATTGATAAATTGGGCTCATTAACAATAAAAACTTCTGTTCTTTGAAAGGAATTGTTAAGGAAATGATAAGCTAAGCCACAGAGTGGGAGAAAATATTCACAAAATACATATATAAAGATACTGTTTCTAGAATATATAAAGAAACCTCGCAATTCAACAGTAAGACAAACAACCCAATTAAAAAAGGGGCAAAAGACACTTAACCAAAATAGAGATACCGATGGTAACTAAGCACTTGAAAATACCCTTAACATCATTAGCTGGCAGGAAATTTGTATCAAAGCCACAATGAGATACACTAACCATCCTGTAGGATGGATGACGTTTGGAAAAAAGAAAAAAGGAGAGAAGGAAGGAAGAAAGGACGAAAGGAAAAGAAAGGGGAGGGAAGGGGGAAGGGAAGAGGGAGGGGAAGTAGGAAAGGAAAAGGGAAGGGAAGGAAAGGAAAGGAGGAAGGAAGGAAAGAAGGAAGGAATCCGTAAGACCAAGTGTTGGTAAAAATACGGAGGGACTACTGGTAGGAGTACAAAATGGTATAGCCACTTTGGAAAAGTCTGGCAATTTAAAAGTTAAAATTACTCAGCATTCCCAACCCTAGGTATCCTCTTAAGAGAAATGAAAACAGGGCGCCTGGGTGGCTCAGTGGGTTAAAGCCTCTGCCTTCGGCTCAGGTCATGATCTCAGGGTCCTGGGATCAAGGCCCACATCAGGCTCCCTGCTCATCAGGGAGCCTGCTTCCCCCTCTCTCTCTGCCTGCCTCTCTGCCTACTTCTAATCTCTCTCTGTCAAATAAATAAATAAAATCTTTAAAAAAAAAAGAGAGAAATGAAAACATATGTTTACAATGAGAACTACATGTGAATGCTGTAGCAGCTTTATTCATAATCATCAAAAGTGGAAACACCCTGAAAGTCCATCAACAGTGAATGGATAAACATATTGTGGTACATCCATACAAAGGAATATCACTTGCTAATTAAAAGGACAAAGTGCTGATCCTCACAACAACATTGAGGAATCTCAAAAACCATTATTTTAAGTGAAGGAAGTCCAATTAAAAAGGCTGCATGGAGTATGGTGTTTCTATGTACTGTATATTCTGGAAAAGACAAAATTATAGGGACGGCAGTCAGGTCAGTGGTTGCCCGGGGTGGAAAAGGGGTTAATTACAAGGGGGCACAAGGGACATTTTGGGTGATGGTAATCTATTTCTCGATTATGGTGGTGGTTGCATACTGCATAGTTTGTCAAAACTTACAGAACTGTACACTGAAAGGGCAAAGTGTTTCCTTTTTTTTTTTTAAATTGATTTATTTGGGATGCCTGGGTAGCTCAGTCAGTTGAGCATCTGAGTCTTGGTTTCAGCTCAGGTCTTGATCTCGGGGTCATGCAATTGATTGATCCCTGCCTGAGCTCCAAGCTGGGTGGGGAGTTTGCTTTTCCCTCTCTCTCTCCTCTCCTTTTCCCTCTGCCCATGCACACACACATCCTTGCTCATGCTCTCCTCTCTCTTTCCAATAAATAAATAAATCTAAAAATCAAAAGAAATTTGTTTATTTATTGGAGAGAGAGAATCTCAAACAGACCCCTTGCTGAGCTTGGAGCCCCACGTGGGGGTTGATCTCACAACCCTAGATCAGGACCTGAGCCAAAATTAGGAGGCAGATGCTTAACCGACTGAGCCACCCAGGTGCCCCCAGACAGGGCCAATTTTAATGTGTGCAACTTATATCTCAGGATAATTGACTGAAAAAAAGTTTTATTATTAGTTAAAATTTACATGCTGGTGCAGGTGTGAGTGAATAATGTATTTGTTAGTACCATTTAGTAATAAGAAACTTACGCATTCGTATTTATTTATTTTATTTATTTTATTTTATTTATTTTTATTCTTACCTTTCAATTTGTAAGCTATATCCATGCCTGTTTTCTCATGTAAGTCTCACAACCTAGAGAAATAGGCATTGTTGTTCATGTTTTGGATATGAGCTACTTCTCTGAGGTTCAGTGAGTGATGGGCTTAAGGTCATATAGTAAGTCCTTTTTCAAATCCAGTACTTTTTCCACTGTTTCTTGATGCCTCTTTAAAAAAAATACATCATATTTGCCAATCTTGAAAAAAGAATGTCATTATGACTTACTTGGTTGTTCTTTCTTCTCCTGGATTAGCTAGGATTTCCTGTTTTGGTGCCTTATACTTATTCTCTGGTCCATACCAATCCCAAGGAGCTTTGTGATGTTTTGCTCAGCCCCCTCCCTGCTCTCACACATCCCGGACCAGAGCTTGTCCATTTCCTCTGAAGTATAGGTCTCCTGGGAAAATGCTTTTGATAAGCCCAGAGTCACCCTGTGGCACCCTCTCTGTCCCTTTCCTCTTGGCAAACGTGACACATACTCTTTGTATCATGTATGACTAGTTGATCCCTGCATTATTTCTTCATCTATCTCCTAGAGAAACTTGTATAAGAACGAGCCATGTTGACTCTCAATGAGGAGACAGATGGAAATTCGGAGAATTGGTGTGGGAATGAACAATCACATGACTTGTGGAAGAATGAGTTGAATTTCAAGGCATGAATGATTAATTAGGTGCTAAAGGTTTAGCAGCTCCTTTCATTAAACTCTGTGGAGCTCAGGCTGGATCTGTTATGTTCCATCAGCCTACATCCCTGTATCTCTAAGTAGATTCTGAAGGCAAGAGGACAATAGGAAAGAAGATGCCAGGGTTTAAAGATAGACAAACATAGTTTTGCCAGCAGAGGAAAGTGATTCCAGTGGGGTTATTTTAATGTGGAGTCTCAGAAGAAGCCAGAGGAAAAGATGGTTGTCTGAAAACATTAGGACATTGCATCAGAGGATGAAGGAAGACTTTGGCGCTAAAACTGAGGGTTTGACTTAGACCTGAACATAATTAGGCAAAGGAAAAGGACAAGGGCACCTGAAGAGCTGTGAAGATGTTTCAGATGTGTTAACCTTGAAGTGAGGCCAGTTAACCAAACAAATGGATACAAGTGTAAAACTAGGCCTTTCTTTATAGTTTAGGAATGAGTAAGATTTGGTCACAGGCTGGGTTGGGGAACAGGTCGTGGTTAAATTCTGGGTGGAAATGAAGCCCTCTGGAGAGACTGGGTGAGGAAAGAAAGAGGGATCCAGAGGAAGTAAGAGATTAGAGCAAGAGGCCATCAGGTGTGAGCTGACCCAGGAAATGCAGAAAGGGGAGGCGGCAGGAGGGATGGCGAAATGGGAAAGAAGCAAATGATCAATCTTGTCAACACAGCCAGGGACGACTAGAACAGCAGAAAAAAGGGGGCAGCTAGAATTGCTCACACACACGTGACTAGTGACTTGTGTCCAGGTTGTTTTAATCATACAGCATGGATTAAAGGGTGAAGGCCCTCAGAAAGAACTCCAGAAAAGGAAATGTTAAGAAAAAGAGAAGCTATCTGAGAAGCAAGGTGAGGAATGGGATGAAGAGGATGGAGTAGGAAAGGCAGAATGAGTGAAGATGAGATATTCTTTCTCTCTTTTAAACACACATGCGTGCGTGCACACTCGCACGCACACATTCATCAGCCAGAGTGAGGCCAGAGAGAAGTTGAAAACTATACAAAGGTGGCCTGAGGATGAAGGGTTTCAGTGAGGCTGTAGGTTTCCATGAGAGTTTCAGTGAGGCTGAAGGAGCGGGTGACAGGAACACACAGAAGGGCTGAGGGGGTAGACTCAGGATGGGGGTTAGGGGAAAGAGGAGTCCGGAGTCCAAGGACAAGTGCAGGCAGTAGCCCAGGGTCGCCATATTTAGCTTCATGTCACGACACCAGAAATGTTCGCGTGGAGAAGAGGACTGTTTCCATGAATACTCTTTCAGTCGGGAACACTTCAGTGAATGGTATTTCATAAGTGCTTTGGTGTCGTAATCATTATGAAATTGGGGTCTTAACTTCTAACTGTGGCTCTATTGCCAGGAGGCAGACGAGGACTTTCAGTGCTGTAGTAAGCCAGCCCAGCTCATTTCCCAAACATCTCTCCAAGGCAGCTGCAGTTTCCTTCGCTTTGGAAGTTGAGAATGAACTGGGTATAGTGGTGGAGGTCTGTTCCATCCCTTCCTGTTCTTGTATCTCCTTTTTTTTTTTTTTTAATTTATTTGAGAGAGAAAGAGAGAGCACAAGCAGGGAGATGGGCAGAGGGAGAGGCAGGCTCCCTGCTGAGCAGGGAGCCCAATGTGGGACTCGATCCCAGGACCTTAGGATCATGACCTGAGCTGGNGTCCCTTCCTGTTCTTGTATCTCCTTTTTTTTTTTAATTTATTTGAGAGAGAAAGAGAGAGCACAAGCAGAGAGATGGGCAGAGGGAGAAGCAGGCTCCCCGCTGAGCAGGGAGCCCAATGTGGGACTCGATCCCAGGACCTTAGGATCATGACCTGAGCTGGAGGCAGACACACTCAACCAGTCGACTGAGCCACCCCAGCGTCCCTTGTTTCTCCTTCCGCTGCCACCCCGGCGGTGAGTCTCTGAGCGCCTTCACCAAGCACCCACATGCCTGTGCATATCTTTTCAGCCTTATCCCCAGACTGCCTTTTGCATGGACTCTAGCTGCTGGCCAGGCCATGCTGTTGCCCATCCCTGATAAGCTCTGTGCCTCCCTGCTTTTCTGCCTTAGTGTCCCCTCACTCGAGTGCCTTCGCTCAGGCCCGTGTCCTTCTCACCTTACATCCCCTCAGAGCTGCTTCTGGATGAAGTCGTCCTCCGGACTCAAGCCCAGGGCAGTCGCTCTGTGCTCACCTTCCTGCCAGGGTTGGGGCGCCGGGCGTGTCTTGTCTCATTGCCCGAGTGCGTGTCCTTGTGGGCAGATGCCAGGGCCAGACTCCCTGGAACACCTCGCTGTGATTCACACAATGGGCCTCAACAAGGATTTGTTGATTCATTGGATTTTTGAGGTGAAAGCAACAGGAGCTCTGGTGTGAGGTTGTAAGTTGAGATTTTGCTCTCAGATTCTAATTTTCTCCTGTTTTATTGAGATGTAATGTGAGATAGTAGAACGACTCGACTTAACATGTACTGTGAAATGATCACCACAGAAGCATCTGTCATGTCATACATTAAAATTTAAGTTACAGTTGGAAAGTCAGAGATAGCCTGAGTGTACTTCTTGTATCTGGATGTCCAGACCTCTGCCCGTGGATGCTGGCAGGCCTCATAACGGACTTGAGTTAGGGGGGAGCTTCGTTTGGCCTCTGTGGGGCACGGGAAGGAGTGCAGGCCATGCCAGTTGTCCCTGCCATTTCCTTGACGATGGCGGACATGGGGATTCGAGCCAGATGTACATGCTGTTCCAACAGTATAAAAATGCTAGATTCAGAGACAGTGGCTATGTGCTCTTTAAAAACAATGTAAAATTTGAAGGGTGACCAAATTGCAACTCCATTATTATAGTTACAGCAAAGATTCACAGACATTTTTTTCATTCTTCTTCTGTTTTAATTTCTGCATATTCTGGAAAAAAATGCCAAGTGAACTGTCACGTATTGACTTGAAATATCACCTTTGTGTTTTCTTATGTTGCTGTATTTCTTGGTTTATGCTTTGGCCCATAATTTGTCAGGGAAAATTGATTCTAAAATCCAATTTTTTCTTGCAGCAGATTCCAACCAAATCAAAGAGAGAGAGAGAAAAAAAAAGAAGTTAGGGTTTCATTAACCAGTCTGTTTCTTCAGCAGTGTGAAGTCCCATTTAATGACCACATTTTCCTTCATGAAAATGCTCTGCCTTTCTCTGGACTGTGCTTTGTAGTCATTCTGATAATTGTTTGGTGTGTTTTTCTGATTCCTGATTTTTTTTTTAGTTTTTTACATTCCTTGCTTTCAAAATGTTAGCTTCTAAAGGCTGTCCTCTTGAAATATTCTACAGATGTTTACCCATTCTTTGCAGAGGGCTAGGCACTTGCAGAGCATTGCTGCTTATGATGCTGCTAACCAGGGCCTGGGGGTAAGCAGGAAGCTTGATCAAGAGAGGCTGTACTTTATTCTGGCGGTGGGTGGTGGTCAGATTCAAGTCCAGCTTTTGCTATTTTGAAACTAAGAGAGGTGCCTGGGTGTTGTCATGGAATGAAGGAGTCTGTGTTATTTACGATTAGAGCAGGAAACAGATGACACCCTGAATCTGTTTGGTTTGAAGTGAGTTTAGGAAAAGGACTGCCCACCAAGGTGTGGGCAGTGCACAGAAACTACGAGAAGTAGTGTAGTGTCCCGGAGCTAGAAGCAACGTGGTGTAGTTCCTACCACCTCTCAGAGGAGGAAAGGGGGAGCAATTTCTGGAATCTGGTGGGGGTGCTGTGTGGAGAGAGCCATGCGGAGAGAGTCATTTTAAGGAAACTGTGATCTTTAGTCACGTGATACAACCAGTCTGCAGCGGACCCTCAGGGAGGGAACCATGAGCAGTAAATGCCCTACACTGGTCTTTTTGCTCCCCCTGAGCTCTGGCACGTGCTTTCTGTTGGTCAAACCCAACCAGAAGCCCTTCGAGGAAGCCCATCGATGTGCATCAGACAGGTCAGTGTCCCAGGGCTCAGAGCAGAGAAGAGTAGAGCATTGAGCTTGAGGGAAAAATGGAAGATGGAGGGATTTACAGATTTTGAAAGGTAGAAGAGACTTGGAGAATAGCCAGCCCCTCTTCTTTGATAAGGAAATAGAGCCACAGAGCAGTTGAGTAGTTCTTTCTAAGTCACGTGGCTGTTGGTGGCAGAATTGTTACCGGGCCTGAGATTCCTGATCCTCAGTTCTGTGTCCCTCTACTACACCATTGTTATAGAGTAATCTGAGAGGAAGAGGAAGAGACGAAGAAGGGCAAGGGAGATTAGAGTCATGTTTCAACTTATGATGAATTCTCTGAGTAGAAGCTCAATTGCACATGTGTTGTTAGAGGGATTTAAATGAGGTCAGAGCTCAGTTATGATTGGTTGTGTGGTTAACAAATACGTGTATGGGTGGTAGTAATAAAACTGGCATTTTATAGTGAGGAATATATTAGTGCGTCTAGAGTTGGCCTATTACCCAGCCAGCCTGAATGGTGTCACTTTTGTTCCCTGTTGATTCTAGCCCTGCTGTTGTGTTCTCTGTGAAGTCTTTTATGGCCTCAGCATCTTGTTTTAAACGTAGGCTTGGAGTGAAGGTGGAAACACGTATGGCTGCCGTGTTTCATCAGCAGAATCATCTTAGAACTCAGAGGCCAAGGGTAAGAGGGCTGATTATGTACATATGCATAAATCATTTGTACAGGCATTGATTCACATAAATATGTAGACATGCAAAATAAACACTCAGGTACCTCAGCAATTATCAACTAACAACTTTGACCTAGGAATGATTCCTATATGATATCAAGAAATTGGAAATAGTATGGGGGTTGGTAGTATTTTCTTTCATGTTCTAACCCTTGGAGAGTGGAAGACCTAAAACAGTGCCTTCATTTCTATGTCAGTATTGCTAGAGACAGGCAATTTGTCATTGGTATTCTTAGGTACTCATTCATTGGGTCATTCATGAACTGTCATCAAGAAATGTTTACTGAGCACCTGCCATATGCCAGGCACTGTGCTAGGAACAGGAGATAGACAAGGAATACGGATGTAATCCTTGCCTTCACTTCATTAGGGCTTGCTAGAAAGGTATCTTACTAGTGAGAATTGGGTTTGCCTTTCCTATACTCCATGCAGGAAGAATCATCGTTAGTGAGTGAAGATGTGAGTGTTTTGATGTAGCTGAAGTTGTTATTTTACTTTGCACAAAGTTTGGTGGCTGTTTGGTGGCTGGTGGGGAGAAGGGGAAAGTAGGTGCTGCCCGGTGGGAGGATTTAAATATTGTTTACATTGGATATCAGGTTATTATAGACTAGCTTTTTAGAAAACAGTTTTAGTAATATCACCTGGCTTTCTAAATTAATACACAGTAAAATTGACTTTTTTTTTTGTCGGCTACACTGGCCTGTGATTTTTAAAACTCTTGTTTAGATTTATCAGCACAATTAGGATACCAGAACTCCCTCTTGCTGACCTTCTATAGCCACAGCCTCCCCAAACCCTAATATGTTTTGACATATGACAAACATTGATATGTTCTCCATTGATGTAGTTTTTTTTCTTTTTGAGAATCTTTATATACATGGTATTATGCCGTATACAGCATTTTAAATCTGACTGTATTCAGTCACCATTTTGCCTTTGAGATTCACCATGTTGCTGTGTGCCTCAATAGCTCTCTTATCATTGGGTAGTGTCTGGCTCTTTGTACCATATTTTATGCACTAATCCACTGAAAGATACTTAGGGCATTTCTAGTTTTGGGCAACTCTGAAAAGGTATTCTTTAAACATTTGCATGTAGTGTTTGGTAGAGTAAAAGTTTTCACATTAGTTAGGTAAATACCTTGGAGTGCCAGTCTACGTGGTAAACTTGTTCAACATTATGCAAATCCTAAAAACAGTCTTCCAGAGTGTGTACACCATTTTCATAACCACCAGCAATGTATGAGAGTCCCACATGCATTCTTCAACCTGGCTAGCACTTGATATTGATGCTTGAGATATCTATCTACCTATCTACCTTATCTATCTATCTATCTATCTATCTATCTATCTATCTATCTATCTGACATTCTCATAAGTGTGAGGTTAGACTAAATTGTATGAAAGCTAGAGAGGGTGGTGGGAGAGAGTTAGAGACTCCTTTCTAAGTAATTTGAGGCAAGGGAAACTCCTTCTCCTTCTGAACAAAGTATATTCACATTCGATGAATAAATGTCAGGTACCTGCTATTTGCTGGTTGCTTTCAAGTAAATTGTTTAATATTCACAACAACTCTGTGAGGTGAGAACAATCATCCCCATCTTATAATGAAGAAAATGAGGTCTGGATAATTTAAGTTACTGCCTCCCCTCCCTGCAAGGTGTCAAATTCAGATTTCAATTCTAGATCTCTTTGACTTCTAGACCTTTTTTTCCTGCACTTGTGTCAGTACCATTTTATTAGCAGTTATTATATCAAAATTCGCCTTCACAGGATCCAAGGGACTGTCTTAGAAAATTCGAAAGCATATGTAATTAGATTTTAACAGGAAGATAGAACATACTCTCATTATAGCACAGCCCTTAAAAAGTCAAAAATAATACTGAGAATTAAGTGCAGTTCTGTGAAGCACTAGAAATGAACCCTATATGCATAGTGTCACTTAAAGCAAAGTTCCATGGGATTCTAACACACTTCTGTGGATGTAAATTTCAGTGGCAAACATCATTGGCTTGCTTTCTTCACTGTGTCATAATATCCTTTTAACTAATATTTTGTTATATGCATTTTTAAAGATTTATTTATTTAAGAGAGAGAGAGAGAGGCAGGCAGGGAAGGGCAAAGGGAGAGGGAGAGATATCTCCAGCAGACTCCCCCAGCCCCAACCCCCGAGTGTGGAGACTGAGGGTGGACTGGATCCCATGACTCTGATATCATGACCTGAGCTGAAATCAAGAGCTGGATGCTCAACCAACTGGGCCACCCATATGTCCCATATATTTTGTTATTTTTGCAATTTCAGTGTATTGTTTCTTCCTGATCTCCCAGGCAGAATTAGGTGGCCTTCTGTGGTGCCCTGGGTGTGCTCTATTATAGCTCTTGTCACATCGTACTGTAATTTCCTGTCTTTTTCTCTTTCTTGGCCACGATACTGAAGGCTCCTTGTAGATTGTATCACATTCAGTATTGGATCTCATCTCATAGCATATTATCTGGCACATAGAAAACATTCAATAAACATTTGTCAAACCAGTCAGTCTTCACCGGAATCCTGTGAAAGCCGCAACGAGTCTCACGTTTTACAGATGAGGGGGCTGAGGGTCAGAGAGGTCAAGAAAACCCATCCAAGATTGTACAGCAAGTTAGGAGTAAATGTAAAGCATGTGTTCTCAACTCCATGGCTTGCCTCTGCCCGGCACAACATAGCATGATTCTTGTTGCTGGGTGGCACTGGGGTTTACAGTAGAGGTTTTGTTGAGGGTTATAGTAGCCTGGAATATACTGAAGTAGCAGAGAAGGTCACCTTGGGGGACTTGGACATGGCGATGTTCAACACCCAAAATTTAGATCTATTTTAGCACAGGTTGTTTATCTGTACCTGAGAACACCAGTGTTTTCTTGGTAAGTGTCTATAGGTCTAGTGGCCCTGGCTCATGGTTGCCCTCCTGATATCTTCCTTTGACCTCCTTCCCAGTTGAGATTTTCCTGCTGTCCTGTCCTGTGCTTCTCTTTTTATCATCCATCACCCATTTGCACTGCTCATTCCCCCCCCTTAATAGTCAGTGACAAGCCAATAATTTTTATTAACACTTGAAAATGCTATTTTGCTGTTAAACCAATATATGCAATTGCCCTAATCAGCTGCCAAATGGTAGTAATCAGAATCAGGTTTCAAAAGGTTTGGATTTCAGCAGGGCTGCCCACACTGTCCTTTGAGGCATATAAATTAATTATAATTAAGAACCATGTGCAGATGTTAGAAGAAAAACTTTGAACAATTTTGGTGTCCGCTCTTGCAGAATATTAAAGGGAAAGAAAAAAGCCCATGAATGAACTGTTGCTGGTGAAGAGTACAGATAATCATCTTCGTTTGTATTACACATTTCTATTAAAATGCACACACAGAAAGTGATTTATAATCCTTTATTAGTTATCTGTACAACCCTTGTGTTAAGAACTTGGGTGACAGTAGAAGGAATCCTCCTGCTTTGTACATAAAGCAGGAAAGAACAGCTCAGGTCAAAAAGCCTGGATTTAGCCACTGGAAGTGTTGTTGGACAAGGAAGGCGTTGAGATGGTTGGTCGGCTTGGACCAAATGCGAACAAGAAGGGTCTTATTTAGCAGAAGTCCTAAGAAAGAAAATTTCTCTGCCAAGGAATTCAATGCCACATTAGCCTTTTGCAACCATGAGGGTGTCTTCTCGCAGGGGTCGAAGGGACTGGTGGTCTTTGGAAGGGCATTCTTGCCTGCGTTGTATAAGAGGTCTTAATTAATGGTTCATCTGTTGGGTCAAGGGTTTACCTGTATGTTTTCCCTCTCTCATCTGTCTTGCTCTTTTCCGATTAAACACTTTCCCAGCAGCAATTTAACTAAGTCCCTGTTTTCTTTGATTTTCTGTATTCGTTGTGGCTACAATATGTTGAAATGGATTTGGGGTTGGTTCCACACAGGAGTGTCTTTAGATTAGTAAATTCCCTAACAGGGAGCACTGTTTATTGCCATGCCAGCCAGTCACTACATTAGAAATGGATTCAGCATGCTCATAGAATGTAGGTAGACTTTTCTTTCATTACCAGATTCATGAGCACTGAGTCTCAGCACCTGCCCCCACCTCCCAAACTACCAAGATTTCTTACTGTTTTCCATTCTGAAGAAAGAGCAGGGGCAATAGAGTTCAGAAGCTCTAAGAGCATAACGGTTGATGATAATAGTGTGAGATTGAGGGGAACAATGCAGAGGGAATAATAATGCAGAGAGTAGTTTTAGGTTTAAGTCAACTGAAATCAAAGATTCATGCCTTTTATATGTTATTTCTACAGATTCAGATGATGTTTAGATGATAGTTAGCAGACCCTAAATGCATTTAGAGGATTGAAATTGGGTTTCCAAATGCCCTGAATATATAGATGGCATTGTAATTCATTTGCTAGAAATAGATATTGGTTTTTTATTTCAGAATGGCATTAGATAGTACATGTTTGACATCTGTGATACTCACACTTTCTGTGTCAGATGGTTGGTGAACACAGTTAGTGCCTGAGCTAAGCATTCTGAGTCAAAAGTACCTTTTCGGTTCAGCATTTTCTCTGCTCCTCTAAATTTGAATTTAGAAAATACAACTCAAAATTGACTTGGAACTTAAATTTAATTTATGTTAATTAAAGTATTTTATTTTGGATCTGTTCTGCAGAGTTGAGCTAATCATACTTCTCAGTTCATGGGACACTTTTATTACTGGCTCAGATAAGGACGTCTTGTTTAATTAATTAGTTATTTCCATACCTTTATCTTCCATATACATTTTATTTTATTTTATTTTTTTTTTTTATTTTTAATTTTTTTTAAAGATTTTATTTATTCATTTGACACAGAGAGAGAGATTANATTTTTTTATTTTTAATTTTTTTAAAAGATTTTATTTATTCATTTGACACAGAGAGAGAGATTACAAGTAGGCAGAGAGGCAGGCAGAGAGAGAGGAGAGAGGAGGAAGCAGGCTCCCTGCTGAGCAGAGAGCCCGATGTGGGCCTCGATCCCAGGACCCTGGGATCATGACCTGAGCCGAAGGCAGCGGCTTTAACCCACTGAGCCACCCAGACGCCCTTCCATATACATTTTAGAATAAGTTAATAAAATTCCTTAAAAAAATCCTACTTTTAAATTTTGGTGGGATTGACTTGAAGTTATAGGTTATTTCGGGAGAAAATAGAACTCTGTAATATTGTGATCACATCCATGAATTAGGTATATGATTACATTGTTCAAGCCTTTTTTCATACCCTTTAAAAGAGTTTCAAATGTTCTCTGCAGAGGTCTTGTGTATTCTTTATTAATTCCTAAATAGTTTAGAGTTGCTTTTGCTGTTATGACTATCATGTTTTCTAGTTGGTTAAAAGAGAGCTATTGATGTTTTCTAAGAGTATTATTTAAGCAATCACACCCTACCCATATTAAAAATAAGTTTTTAAATTCTGTTGGGTTTTCTGTGTAAATCATCATCATACCTTCATATAATGCTAGTTGATTTTTCTTTCCTTCCCATTCTTTAAAACTTTTGTTTTCAGGGTGCCCAGTGGCTCAGTTGTTTTCAGCTGGGGTTGTGATCTTGAAGTCATGAGATCAAGCCCCAGGTCGGGCTCCGCACGCAATGGAGAATCTGCTTGAGATTCTCTCTCTCCCTTTACTTCTGCCCCTCTCCTCACTTCCCCCCCTCTAAAATAAAGAAATCTTTTTAAAAAAACCCTTTTGTTTTCTTGACTTCTTTTATTACCCGAATTTCTAGTAGTAGTGATAGCACCAACCTTGCCTTTTTCTGAATGCCAAAACAAATGTGATCAAGAGTCTTTAGTATATTCTTGTACCAGGTAAAGATTGATGATCTTCTTCATTTCCTATCATCAAAGAATTTTTTAAAAACATATGCTAACATTTATATCATAAATAGGTGTTTCCCTTAATCAAGTATTTCCATCATTTTTTTGAGATATTCATGTAAATATCTCCCTTAATCCATTAAGATGGTAAATTATTTTGATTTATATTCTGAAGTTAAGCCATCCTTACATTCCTGGTATAAACCACACTTGATTAGGATTATTATTATTTTTAAAATATACTATTTTTTTAGTTTAGCTAATATTTTCTTTAGGATTTTTTTTTTTTACCTTTATGTTCATAAGTAAAGGGGACCTATGATGATCTTCTCTTGTACTTTATCTGGATTTAGAACTAAACTTCCCTTGTTTTTCTGTTTTGTTCAACTTATAAGAACAAGGCTCTCCACTTCTTGCTTAAAAGTTTGGTAGGCCTCTGGGCATCTGGGTGGCTCGTCAGTTAAGCTTCCAACTTTTGATTTTGGCTCAGGTCATGATCTCAGGGTCAAGAGGTCAAGCCCCATATAAGGCTCCACGCTCAGCGTGTAGTGTGTTTGGGATTCTCTCGCTCCCTCTCTCCTGGCTCCTCTCCCTCCTTGTTCACTCTCTCTCTAAAATAAATAAATAAAATTGTAAAAAAAAAAGTTTGGTAGGCCTCATCTATAAAACTATGCTCTTATTTTGGCAAAGGTGGGGTGCATGGATGCTGGGCTGGTTTTGGTGAATTAGAACTGGAATTAATTAGAATTGATAACTTTTATTTTCTTTAATGGTTATTAGTATATTCAAATTTTCTATATTTTCTTGAATCTTGTTTTGCTTTTTTTATTAGGTATTTATACATTAAGTTTAAAAGTAATTTATTTTCATAATATACTTTTATTATTTTAAAATTTCCATCATATATATGTGTGTGTATATATATATATATATATATACACACATATACATACATACATGTTGTTATTCCCTTTTTCATTGTCAATTTAATTTACATTTTCCCTGTATTTTCTGTGATTGGTCTTGTCAGAACTTTGTGATAGTCTTTTAAGAAATCAGCTTTTGGTTTTGTTTTTTCTTTTATTTACCTTCTGTTTCATTAATTTATGTTTTTATCTTTATTATTTAATTTCTCCCTAAGGTTGATTCAGGTAATTGTTAATTCTTTTTCATTTTCTGTTTTATTATAAATGTATTCAAAGGTATAGAGTTCTCTGTAAACTGTTTTAGTTGTGCTCTAGAAATTTTGATATTTAGTGTTTCCATTGTTATTCTGTTCAAAGAACTTTTTAGTTTCTTGTAATTTCTTCCTTCACTTTAGAGTTACTTCATGGTAAGTTTTAAAAAGGTTTTTGTATATGTGATTTTTTTTTAGCTACCTTTAAAAGTTCATTTGTAATTTAGTCACATTATAGAAAAATGGCAATTGTCTCATATTGATTCTTTGGAATTTATTGAGGCATTTTTGTAAATTTAATATTTTCCATGTACTTCAAAGGAATATATATTCTCTGTTGTACATGTGTATCTGGATCTCTGAACTAGTACAAGCTTATGACTCAGGCTTTGTTTTTGTTTTTTTATTGTTGTTTTTGTTTTTCTTCTGAGACAAACAGAGAGAGTTGGGGCAAGGGCAGAGGGTGAAGGAGAGAGAGAATCTGAAGCAGGCTCCATGCCCAGCGGGGAGCTTGATTTGGAGTTTGATCTCATGACCCTAAAATCATGACTTGAGGGCGCCTGGGTGGCTCAGTGGGTTAAAGCCTCTGCTTTCGGCTCAGGTCATGATCTCAGGGTCCTGGGATCGAGGCCCGCATCGGGCTCTCTGCTCAGCAGGGAGCCTGCTTCCCCCTCTCTCTCTGCCTGCCTCTCTGCCTCCTTGTGATCTCTCTCCCTCTGTGAAATAAATAAATAAAATCTTTAAAAAAAAAAAAATCATGACTTGAGCAAAATCAAGAATTGGTTACTTAACCGACTGAGCCACTCAGGCAACCCTCGGGCTTTGTGTTTTTAATCATTTATGTCATTGCTTATATTTTGTCTGTTGGATTTATCTGTTTCTCCCCAGGTATTTTAGCTCATACCTCATACATGTTAAGCCTAGATGTTAAGATTCAGGTATGACTATGATTATTGTAGCTTCTTGGTATGCGTATGTGACATCTTTCATTTTCCCTTTTAATGTTTTTCACATTTGGACTTTATCTTGGTATTAAAATTTTGATAGATATTCCCACCTCCAAGAAGGTTATACTCATTTATGCTTCACTTGACTTACACTGTGTGAGACTCCTTGTTTCCCCACACTCTCTAATGTTATGAATTCTAAGGCCTGTTTTTATTGGTAGCTTGGGAAACTGGACCTGATGCCTAATTCTGCCGCTTCTAATCTTTGTTTCCCTCACTGCGTGTCATATTCTAATCACAGTCTCCTTAATTGGTTCACTCCAAACAGCGTGGTCCTGACTGCATTACAGGATGGTGCTTGGAAAATTTGAGTTAATCATCTATTAAATCACATTTTATCCTTCCTGTTGGTGTTGCCCCAGGACTCAGTTTTCTCTGGGGACAAGATTGGCCCAGATCATCTCTCAGATGTATCTTCCCTTGGAGCTGCTGTGGGCCAAGTGTGGACTGGTTCTTGCTGTATTTACTGTGTCCCAGCCTGAGGCACGAATCTCGGCTGCTGTGGTCTTCTGCTTGTCGGACATCTGGTGACCACTCACCTTGTGCTTCAAGGAAGTGGAGGGTCAGGAATTGGGCAGTCACATCTCCCATCCTGCCCCTTTGCTGTTGGTCCTGCCTGTGCACCCCGGTGCCTGAATTCTGGGTAGCATGGTGTGTGTGATGAGACCTCCCCATTGCCATTACTGACCTTGGCCTGAAAGACTCTTGAATTCTCCTGCACTTGACTGGTAAGCCAAGTGCAGCCAAGTAAGCGAGTTGAGCTTGCTGCTACCCTGAGGTCATTATGTGGCATGTTGTTCAGGGACTTATGTCGGTCAGGGAGCTAATATGTCTTGCCCCCTGTGACATTCTTCTTAACATTCCTCTCAGCCTTGGTCTGCCTTTCTCTTACCCCACCTCCCACATGCTGACTTTTTGGTTTCACAAATAGCTAGTCTCCTTGAACAACTTCTGTAGGAGCTTAAAGGTAACATCCTTTGCATCTGTAGAGTACTTTATATTCTTCAAAGCACTCGCATATACATTCTGTCATTTGATCCTCACAAGAACCCTTTCAGGTATTTAGGTTAGGCATATATCCTGATTTCCCTGCAGAGGAAATGGTGACAGGGATTGGGAGACTAGTTCATCCTCAGGGGCTTAGTTAATGCGGACCTGGTATCAGAATGCAGTTGGGTTTTGGTTGTTGATTTCGTTCATTCATTTATTGACTCATTCATGTATTCATTTATTCATATACTCTTATTATATTGAGAGGTAACAGAAAAAAGAGCAAGTGTTTGGGGATAGACACATTTTAATACCACTCCTTATTAGTTGCGTGAACTGTGTCAGGGACTTAACCTCTCAGAAGATCAGGTTCCTTCTTTATCATATAGGGAAAATTATGATTTATATAAACATTATAAGGGCCCCTTCCATCCCCCACACCAAGAGCAATGTTTGCCAGGTGGTTGGGGTTCTCTAAATGCGGACTGAGCCTGAGAGCCCCTGCCTGCAAGGAGAATACCAACTAGTTACGATAGGCAGTCACATAATCATATAATTATAATAAGCACGTATTTAGAAACATGCAGGCTATCGTGAGAGCCCGAAGACAACAACACTCAGTTCTACCAAGGGTGAGGGAAGTCCAGTGGAGGGTTAGGGGCAAAGCAGCATCGAGCGGCTGCATCAAGACTAACTGTGGTCCGTCTCGGGAAGGAAGCAAAAGCAATTTGCTTACCTTGGACAGCATGCTTTCTCTCAACTGACCCCCTCCTAATGTGCGAAATTGAGTTTGTATTCAAAGCAGCTTCTCTGTTTGTCTCACCGCCCCTGTGTTGCTGGTATCTGCCTTAATGTACTGCTTTGTAAAGTGCTCTGCTCTGTCCTGAGTATAAAAGAGACACACTGTAAAACCAGGTTCTATTCTTTGGGCGTCACATCTAGCCATTGCATAACCAAGTCTAATATATTGTGTGAGAAGAAATAGAGGAACACAAGAGATATTTCAAAAAGAGCAAATAAAACATCAAAGTGGGAGAGTGTAGAGTGCATTAAAGTTAATAAACTGTCATGGCAGAGTGGACCACTTTTCAATGTGAAGGAATCTGATTTAGGGACTTGTCACTGTAGGATCAGAATCTCATTGGAATGAAGTTAGCTGCTGGTTTTGCCAAATTCAGAATTTTTTGGTTGTCCTTGAGAGGCAGTCTCTGGAATCGGACAGATTATTTTTATAATTATTATTTTGCCAACAGCTCTTTGAGGTGCTCAGCCTATCTGTCTTCCCCGAATGTTTAGTGCCGCTCACCCCCATACAGCGCTGCTTTGCTTTAAGTTCCGGGATGAGGAGTGCATGCCCTGGACCTCTTGCTAGGTTGGATACAGTTCATCAGCCTGGGTTTCCAGGGCACACAGAGCCCAGAAAACTGTCAGGAGTGAACTGTGCTCAGGTGAGAACCACTGAGCTACTCGTCTTGTTCATAAGCGATAGACAAGACAATCAATACAGCTCTCCTTCTTGGCAGTGTGGAAGGATGAGCACCACAGTGAGAGTTCCAGAATCTTTTCTGCCAAGAACTGGATTGGATTTTGTGCTTCTTCAGCCACAAAATGTCCCCAGCCTTTCACTCGTGAATCCTTAATGCCCTTTGCAGTCAGTCTGCTCAGACTGAAATGCTTCTTTATCTTTCTTTTCAATATCCTCCTTGTTTTCTTTTTGTTAGTTGAACTCTCAAACTCTCAAAGTTTTTAGAACTCTGGTATCATACCTTTTCTTTCAAGCAAGTAGGAGGTATTAAGCAGCACTTTCATCCTTGATCTTTGTAGAAGAATGAGAATCCCTGCTTCTGATTTTGGGTACAGATTGTGGAATATTTCCTTGGAGAACAAAAATGCTATATTTACGTATTGGCTTGCTGACATTATAATATCACTGACCTTGGGAAAATTACATAACTGTTTTGAGCTTCAGTTTCTCCATTTGAGAAATGGGGATAGAGGTGACTAATTTATAGGATTTCTATGAGGACTAAGAGATAGCATATAAGGAAATGCGTAAAGCAGTGCACAGACTAGAACAGATATGCCGTAATGATTATTTGAAACAACTCAAAACAACGTGAGCAGGATTAGTTCTATTTAAATAAGAAGAGCCCTTAGAGAATGGCAAGAAATGTAAGGAAAAATGACCAAGCTTCGTAGGGAGCTGTGTCCTCAGTCTGATGCACAGTGTAAGATTTAGGGGCATATGGGGAAGCAAAAAGCAGGAGTGTGTTGTAGGTACAAGTGGTGAATTCATGCAAACATGGAGTCAGTCATCTCAAGGAGGTCTCTGCTATAGGATGCCATGGAAAATTTTTAATGTGGCTCTAACATTACTACAGATATCAATAGTATTTGTTCACATCACCATACTTTGATGTATAACAAATCACAGTAAAACTATTCCTTATAGGGGTCCCTGGGTGGCTGAGTCGGTTGGGTGTCTGACTCTTATTCACAGCTCAGGTCTTGATCTCATGCTCATGAATTTGAGCCCACTTAAAAACAAAAAAACAAATCCTATTCCTTGTAATAATTGACAATGTGAGAGGCAAATGTGGTGTAATGCAAGGAATGCAAATTGGCCTAAAAGCCAGAAGATCTGGATTCATGTCTGTTTCACTTTATTGATTCAGTGTTGGACATCTTAGCTTCTTAGAGACTTAGCTCTAACATCTATAAAAGGGGAATGATAATATCTTTCTTATTTTTGCCCTTGTTGGGTTATTGTCAGGCTCAATTGAAATGTTTTTTAAAGTACTGTCCACATATTTGTTTTATGTGTTTTTTGTTATTTTTTGTTTGTTTTTGTTTTTGTTTTAGTAGTAGTAAAAGTTAGTTACTTAAAAATTTGCTGAAGACTTTTTAGGCTCTTGTCCTCTTTGAGGTGAGCACAAAGCAAGGGGACTTATGTTTCTGTAGCTCCCTATCACTGGCTTATCCAGACCATGTTTTGTTCCTTGCCTCTGCTGAGTCCATTTTGCTGCTCATTTGACTGGTCTCTGCCATTCCCTTGGCCCAAGAGCAATTCAAGGATGGGCTGTGGCAGAAGTGCCAGGGATCCCACAGCACCAACGAGACCCCCTCGTGGAGACTCCTGCATTTGTGCCCTTGGCATGACTGCCTGGACCACTTGTGTCCTCTTTCCATCTTTTGCCTCTGTTTGCTGCTGGTGCCCTTGGCAGTAGCTTTTATTGTCTTGCTTAAGAATTCTTGATGCTTTTTGAAAGGTTTGTGTTCTTTCTCCCATTCTGCCTAGCAGACACGAGAGATCAGGGACTAGGCTCGAAGACAGACATTGGGTATGATGATCAGTGAAAGGAGATCAGGCCCTTGACTTGCAGTATCCAGCCCCTTCCAAGATAGGTCATGGAGTAGGGTCATAATGTAACCACTCTTTCTTTGTGTTTTCAGGGAGTCAACGAGTTGAAGATGAAGCCCAGAGCAGAGTGCTGTTCTCCCAAGTTCTGGTTGGTGTTGGCTGTCCTGGCCGTGTCAGGCAGCAGAGCTCGTTCTCAGAAGAGCCCCCCCAGCATTGGCATTGCTGTCATCCTCGTGGGCACTTCCGACGAGGTGGCCATCAAGGATGCCCACGAGAAAGATGATTTCCACCATCTCTCCGTGGTACCCCGTGTGGAGCTGGTAGCCATGAATGAGACTGACCCAAAGAGCATCATCACCCGCATCTGTGATCTCATGTCTGACCGGAAGATCCAGGGCGTGGTGTTTGCGGACGACACAGATCAGGAGGCCATTGCCCAGATCCTTGACTTCATTTCAGCTCAGACTCTCACCCCCATCCTGGGCATCCACGGAGGCTCCTCAATGATAATGGCAGATAAGGTGGGTGACAGGGAGGAGAACAGTGGGGTGGGGGCGGTGGCTTTATATTGAGAACTGGATGGTGCAGGTGTTTTGATGCAAAACTTGATGAAGAAAGATGGAATGTAACCAGAATGCGCTGAGTAAGTAGATAGATCAGGAATCAGTCCCTTCCTTTGGAGGTGAAGGTGAGGAGAAGGTGTGGGTATTCAGAGCTCCGATAGTCTTGAACAGGTTTGTGTGTCCATGAGCTTGGACTCCCTGAAATGACAAAGAGATGTTGAAGCTCATAGTTCTGTGATACATTTTCTTCAAATATGTGCATGCGTAGCTCCTTTAAACCTTTAAAGTAAGGCGTGCTCTATTCTTTTCTGGAAACACATATTCTACTCCCCCCCGCCCTGTGCCAGCTTCAAGACTATAAAAAGAAAAATCCCTTGAGGCAGATTATTTGTCTCCTTGAAGATACAGATGTCACAGGGAAGTACTTCTTGCTAAGGTATCTGTGCGTGTCACACGTGGATGTACACTCTGGAGTGAATTTTAATCCACAGAGCCAGTAGCAGCTGCATTTTCTCCATGCTTAGATTTGAAGGCCGTGGTCCTTACCCTTGGTGGCACACTGGGTCCCTTGAGGAGCTTTCAACACTGCGGATGCCTGGGTCCCATATCCAGAGATTCTGAGTGTTGGCCCGCCATGCAGCCTGGATGGCCAGCTTCTTGAAAGCTTCCCGTATGATTCTAGTATGTGATTAAGATTGATCCCCACAGCTTTAAGGCCTCAAAGAAATCGTAGACGTTAGGCTAACTGTTCTCTGACAAGCTCATGAGCGTCTGACCGTGATGCTTATTCTCTAATTGCAGGTGTTTTGTTTGTGGTTCTATTTTGTTTTTCCTCTTTTTTTTTACTTATTTAGAGATTTCTCCTTGCTTTATTGATTATTGCTTGTTGCTTAGGTGCAGCACTTCTCACATAGGCGTTGTCCTTTGCGGTTATTCATATCTTGGAATGATTCATTTCACCACAAGTGTGGGATTTATTGCCTTTCATCACTTGGTCTCTGTCTGCATTGTCATCTTCAACTTCTTATCATCACTTTCAAAACTGTCTGTAATTTTTTACTTAACGGACATGCAGTGGGGTCACTGATGTTTGTAAACACCGCAAAAGCGAGCGTGGACACCGCAAGTGGGCTCCCTGGCCAGTTGAGAACCACTACAGTGCAGGGTTTAGCTGGCTCAAGCTACCGTGTACGATCCCTACTGCCATCTGTTGGCCGCAGGCAGAGATGACTCGCTTCTGTTAGGGAGCTTCCTTTATTCAGTCTAGGAAAGGTCAAGTTGAAGTCTTCAGCGGAGCGCCCGCAGCTGCGTATGAGAAAGGTATTCTTCCATTCACCTGGGCACAGGTAAAGATGTTAGAAAAACAAATTCTGGCACTAGAAGCCCATGCTGAGGCAGGTGGGATAAACTGAAGCAGAATGAAAAGTATAGACCAACTGTGACAAACCCTTTGAACTTTTGCTTCAGATAGATTTTTTTTTTCTAACATCATTGTCCTCAGCTGATTATGTCTTAGCAGTGGTGTTTTGAGGGCATGATGTTGCGCTGAAAGAAGGCCAAGGTGGATAAACCCAATTTTTGAATCATAAATAAGTGCATACTTATCTTGAGAGCACGACAGGTGAAAATAATTTTTTTTTTTTTGGTTATGTGGGCTATTGTGCAACTTCCATTATTTCAGCACCCCTGCCCTCCTGCCCCCATAGGAAAGGTTATTGGCTACACTGGTTAGTTGTTTCTCTGTTGTGCCTCTTAAAGATGCATAATAACAATATCATCATAGGTAAGCTACAGACCATGTGGCGAGACTGGGTTCTTTTGCTCATTGATTTGTTCTAGGTGCTTTTGTGTTTACCGTGTGCTTGAGTATGTAGCACTTTGCATGTATTGTCTTATTCAATACTCTTTTTTTAAAGAGGTTTTTATTTATTTATTTGACACAGAGAGAGACACAGCGAGAGAGGGAACACAAGCAGAGGGAGTGGGAGAGGGAGAAGCAGGTTTCCCGCTGTGCAGGGAGCCTGATGTGGGGCTCGATCCCAGGACCCTGGGATCATGACCTGAGCCGAAGGCAGACACTTAACTACTGAGCCACCCAGGTGTCCCCTTATTTAATACTCTTATAACTCAGTGAGCTAAGTGATATTGTTTATATCCGTTTGACAGACGGGGAAACTGAGGCTCAGAGTGATGAAAAAACCATAGCCAAAGTGATGTAGCTAGTAAGGGGCAGCCAAGATGTCAACATTGGTTGCTGGCTCCAAAGGCCACACACTCTCTTGCTCTCTAGAAAAAGGCGAGGCTCGTCAAGGTCTCACATATCTTCCTATTCTTTACTTTATCCTCCCTTATTTAGTGCTGTGGCAGATATTACCTAAGTCATCTATCACTTGATTCATAATGGCAGTACTGGGATCTGAGGAGAGAAGTAATGAAGGGGTGAGATGGCATTGTGCTTAAGTGCAGGCTGAGTCCTCAATGGGCCCACTAGTTTCTACTTCCGGGGATAAAAGGAAGGACCGAAAGCAATGAGGTGATGGCAGTGAGATCCTTCTCTGGTCCCTTATACCTCCCCATCATGGCAACCACACCCAAATATTCCATCTTCTCTTTTTCTCTTTCCATAAAAAAAAAAAAAGGCGAGCAGTGGTTTTTAGGCAATTTCCTAAAATAGCCTAAAAAATATCTAACTGACTTCTAACCCAAAAAGATTTCCGAAGGGTGGGTAGAAAGAAGAAAAGGAAGAAAGAAGGAGGTCTTGATACCACAGAAGCTGGAGAGTGGAAGGCTCAGTCCTGAGGGGTTGGACACCTGAATGGCGTGGAAGCTGCCGAGGAGGGTGAGCAAGGACCCCCCTCCCCGGGGCCGAGTGGGCAGCAGCACAGAGATTCCTGGGTTTCCCTCCCCCAGAGGGATATTCGTAGGGTTAAGTGATTTGCATGAAGGCAAATAAAAAGAGTCCCCCAGATCTCAGAGAAGTAAGCTTTTGGGGCAAGTTTCAAAAATAAAACATCTCAAGTTCTAAGGCCATTTTTTTTAAAATAGAAGTTTATTTTTAAGTACCATGAACATATTTTACAAACCTAGAATGAGGACACAGAGTTTGACAACTATGAATCAACTGTGCGGCCACAGGACAAAACATTTGAAAATGGAACTGATGCAGAAGATCCAAGAAATGCAGCTTTGCCAAAATTTTGGCCTAGTCTGAGGTACAGGTACCATCTGAAGGAGGGTAAATAAGCCTTGCATTTTGCTTCGCCCTTCTAGAAGATAGGTAATTGCCATGCCATTTTACCTTCGTTTTGTTGTTTTTAGTTTGCTTCAAATAAAGACAACTTTCTAAGTGTTCTTGTGGGCAGTTGTGTTGTAGGAATAAAGCACCTGATGGAAGGAGTTCATAATGGAAGAAAACACGGATATAAAGATTTTTGACCAAAGTAGAGAGAGACACAAATTGGCATGGGGTCAGATAGCCTTGTGCTCGCTTTTTTTTTTTTTTGCATATGCTAATTAAGGAGTATGAACATCAGTGAGTGTTCTACTTTCCCAATGAGTAAATGTACCTTATACCACGGTGGGAAAAAGCATGGGAGCTAAAGAATAGAGCTGTTAGAAGCTCTGAATTTGGAGTCAGAGCCTGTGTTAGCCATCACCTCTGGATGTGGGAATCTAGACTACTCACCAGCCACTCACTCTAAATATTGATCTTGCCTGTATAGGGGGCACCATAATATATATTATAGGGTGGTTGAAGGGAGAAGATACATAGCAAGTCCTTCACTAAGTGTCCAGCACAGCATTTTGCTGGCTAAGCTGAAGGTAGGTTATATGGAACAATTTGAAGAAAGGCAAGTTTCATGATACAGGAAAAGAATGGGAAATGAATAGAGTCATGGCCAATTGTAGAGACACTTCTGAACCAGAGGGCAACCAAGAAGAGAGGTCAGGTGAAAATCTGGGGAAGGGCTCTGATGTGTGAGGTAGGACCCTTGGTCTTTCCCCACCATGAAGCCAAAGCTCATTGGTAGTATAGCCATGCCATAGCCAAAAAAGGCACGTTCAGCTATGGACCTGCTCTCATAAAGAAAGTACAGCTAGGTGCTTATAACACAAGACTGTTTAGAATAGTAACAGAAACCATTTAAAAGTGTCTGAGGTGATTTTGGGCCGTTCTCCACCTGAGTATAAAGAGTCTACTTTATTTTGCTTTGTTATAATTGCTTTTATTCTCCCTGAGATCCTGGATTTAGGATGCCCATCTCAATCTAAATAATGAACTAAAGCTAGATGTCCTTACATTTCTTTTCAGGAGGTTTCTTTTCTCATTTGCTGAAATCTTTCTTGGGTTTTCAGATTTTAGCTCAGAGAGGTTAAATAACCCATCCAGGATATGACAGCTTGTGAACAGTGGGAATGGGATTCAAATCCCAAAAGTACCTACCTTGAAGCCATGCTCCCTATTGATACAATTCTGCCTCCCAGAACCCTAAAGTAAGAATTATAAGTCCTGAGTTTTAGTCTCCATTCTTATGAACTTTGGAAATCTGAACGAACAAATCACATAAACTATATGATTCACAGCTTACAGTTTATGAGATTTAAATTTTGTTTTCTGCCCTACCCACTTTACAACACTTCGAGGATACAATGAAATAAAATATGGGGAAGACTCTTGAAAAGTACTGAGCAAACAGTTGCTTTAGGTGAGAGAATAAGGAGCAGTGTGATAGGGAATGACAGACTTACTGACATTAGCATCAGGACCAGAGAAAATGGTTCGGGTAGGAGGTAGCAGGGAAAACAGGAAGTGGAAGTAGGATCACGCAAAAGGACACAAGATCTGCTCTTTAATGCCACAAGAATGGAAGAGAAAAGGGTATGCCAAGTGTAGGGTCAGGGTCTGGAAGTAGATGGGTTGATTAGAGTGAAGTACGGTAGCTAGAACAGGCACCATACTCCATATCTCACTCCCAATTCGAGGGCATGTGAAACATTCTCACTCTGGTGTCTGTTGTTACGATTCTTTCCTTTCTAAATTGTTTGATTGAGAGATGATGCTTTGAATAGCACTCTCATTTTTTGTATGGAATGCTACATTTTGAATCCAAGTGGGGCTAGGAAGATGGCCTCTACTCTAATTGGCCCTGTCTTTTCTTGCTCTCCCCCTTACTGTCTGTGCCTCCCCCAACACACATATGGCAATGTGTTTGGAGAGAGTGGTTGACCCACCGTTGATGTATGACACTGTAAAGAGACTGTTGCCCTCCGGTTGCTCGTGTAGGTTTCCATGTCCAACATAATGTGGAAACCAAGATGGCTATGCTACTCACATTTTACTCTGTGTTTCTTCTTGAATTTTGGTGTCTTTCAGTTGTTTACCTTGCTTGTAGTTGTCTGTCCTATGATCTTCCTGGGGACTGACTATCTCAAGAGCAAAGTGTGGTGTTACTGTATGGATGAGGAGAGTAAAGACATAGTGGAGAGGACAAGAGGGCAAAAAAGCTGAATAGAGCGTGCCAACTTTGTCCCACTTGTGATGTTAATGAGCATTTTAATTCTAATGCACTCCTGTGAGATAAATAGTAGTAGTATTAGTTTTTAGTTGATGTGGAACCTAAATTCAAGTGTGTACCAAGGCCAGAGTGACACAGCTAGAAGAATAGTGGGATTGGAATCCAAATCCAAGTACGTTTGACTTTAAAAGTTTTTTTGTTTTTTGTTTTTTGGTTTTTTTGGGGGTTTTTTTGGCTGATCTTGAAACTCGCAGTCCACACACTGAGGAGTCAGAAGAAAGCCGGGATAGTATTCCCCACCTGGAGGTCCGTTATTCTTCTTCCGTCTTCCCTTCTGCCTTGAATTATACTTTGGGGAAAGTTGGGTGGGCAGTTCTCTCTAAGACCCCATATACTCTGCCGTGGTGCAGCCCTCATGTCTGTGTGGATTCCAGGCCTTTCCACCTGTGCTGGTGGGGTGGCTGTCTTGTTGGCCGACACACCCTCCCTTTTAAGATTGGAGCTAGGGTTTGCTTTCAAGAGACTGGCCGGTTGAAGTCCAGGTGCAATTTTAATGCTTGGAGAAACTGAGGCCGCGGAAATTAGGCGTTTATAGACCTGAAAGTACCTGGTACTAGGAAGTAACACATGAGCCATCCTGTGTTTCTCCTCCATCCTCCAGGAAAGTGATGATGTCTCTACAGGAAGGTGGGGGTGCGACATGGAGAGAACGCAGGCTTTGGTGCCGTTGGTCTGGAGTGCTGTGCCTTCACCAGCTATGTGAGCTCAAGTGAGGCTCTTTAAGCTCTCTGAGCCTCTACATTTCCGTTTGCAGGATGGGGACAAAATAACACCTAGTTCTCAGTGGATGGTGAACTTTATGAAACACAGTAGCCAATGCTTGATAAACTGGAGGCCCTTTCTTCTATTTTCATATACCAGACCATTCCTAACCCTTTGAAGGAAGTGGGATCCTAATGTTTTCCTGTTAACCGAAAGAGGAAACCCTTGGGATGTTAATATCCTTTATTTTAGGCTGGGTGGATAAGCAGCGGTTCCGTGGGCTCTGCCTCTGTGGTGGTGTAGTTATTGATTGTGACACGATCGGGACTTATCAAGATTTTCAAAGCTGGGACATACAGTGATTTCAGTAAACTGATACACACAGGACATAAGCAATGAAGATAAGTCAAAAACATTAAAAAAAGAAAGCCTAGCAGAATAAAATAGTGTTTGAGCTTAGGGTCACTCATGGATTTGGAAGTGTTGATTTATAAGGAAAAGTGAGTTAGTTGTTAAATGAGGGACATATTAAAGGTACTCGGTAGGAAGTAGTGGCATGTTATGTATATGGGGCAGGGGAATTAATTCACCAACTATCACCAGCCAGCTTTTAATTGATCATACTGATAACCCTGAAAAACCCCTTGGATTATGACTTCTACATGAAGAATATATTTCTATTCCCCTTTCTGAGACTTTCCGCAATTCTTTTTGCCTTATTCTTAGACACTAGATCTATGTTTTATTCAAAATTATATTTTTGATTCTGTGGTTTCAGGGTCCAGCATGCATGAGAATCATGTTAAAGGCCAATTTGATCCATTTTTCTGAGGATAAAAAAATTGTTGCAATGATTCTCTTCTACAGTGACCAAGAACACCCAAATTGTCATGTGTTGTTAAGTGGTTGCAATGAGAAAAGAGCTAACATTGATTGGTCATTGACTTTTGTCAAGCTCTGAGCTAGTTATCTTACATGAGCTTAAAAATGTTACTTTATTTAATTCTTTTAATGTATTTATGACGTATTTTGTCCTTTTTCACAGATAAGGAAATTGTAGATCAGAGAGGTTTAACTGTTTTGCCCAGGACCTTTAGGTAGTGATTTGCTCATAGTGGATTAAGTCAATAGGTGCTTATTGGTGTCTCAGAACAAGGCACCTGGAGATGGGGATGGCTGGGGGTGATTCAGTGATGTGGTGATGTCAGGGCTGACCTCTGGGGTTGGTGCCCATACTCAAAGAAGGAAAAGGCGGGGTGTGAGCATTAGATCAGGAGGAGTCTTCTCCATGTCCCTAACCTCATGAGCTCAAACAAGGTCAAGTGGCCAACTCTGTGGGGATGGCGAGGCTTTCTGGTGGAGGTGGTAAAGGGACAAGGGTTGGGAATGGCTTTTGGGGTCAGTCAGAGGCATCTCTCAAAGGAAGTGACAGTCTAAGAATTCAACCAACGTCTGTGTGGTTTCAAAGCTCGAACATCTCTCATGTGTCATTTCTCTTGGTTCACACTAAACCCTGCTTTTGTGCCCTTTGTCTCATCTCCTCACGTTTCCTCCGGGACTGGGACCTTGGCTCACCCGTTATTTCCTTCTTTCCCTTAAATATCAATTTATTCCTTTCTGCTGGCATTTTTTTTTCTAGCTTAGTGCTCCTCAGGAGTTATTTGGAAATGTTTGGTTGGGAGGGGGGAAGGTTTCTGATGTTATAATGACTGCTTTTGTAAACTCTGTGTGTGTGTGTGCGCGCGCGCGCGTGCATGTGTCTGTGTGCTTTCGGCCCTTAGAACCTGGAGACGGGGCACGTTGACTGTCCCACAGTATGTGTGATAGTATAGGTCTACCCAAAATCCAGTTCTTTTCCTCCCTGAACATATTCAAATCACTCTCATATTAATAAACATAAAAGCTTTCCTTGACCCTAGTTCTCCCTCCCTCTTTCTTTTCTTTTGACAGTTCAGCTCCTTAAAAAGTAGTTAGATTGCTGTTTTCACTTCCTTGTCTCTCACTTTCTACAAAACACCAAATTCAATGGACTTTTTGTCATTCTTGACCTTCTGCAGTGTTGAACACTGTTGACCCTTTTAGTGCTATTCCCAAAATTATGACAAGAGTAATTAGGTTTGTCATACATTTGGTGACAGTGGGAAGGAGAATGACTAGAATTTAGAACATGGGTAGGTCATATAAGTGGAAATGTTCTCGTAAGCTGCTCGATTTGGACTTGGAAGTAGAGGGAGTGATTTGGGCTGGAAATATAGATATGAACCTCATTAGTGAGCAGAGGGTAGAGGAAACTGGGAGGGTAGATGAGATGGTTCAGAATGAACAAGTGGAATGAGGAGAGAGGTGAGTCAAGGACAGAACCACCTTGGGGTGCACTATACCGTTTGAGGGACAGCCAGAGGAGGTGGAAATGATAAAGGAGCTGAGATAATTATTGGAGATAAGATGAGAACAAGAAAAACGAGGAAAGAGAGGCATTGGAGAAACCAAGAAAGAGTTCTAAGAAGGGTAGCTACCCAGTCTGGAAATCAACCCAGGGCACTCCCTTCCCCCTCATGATGGTTGTGCAAACAATAAGGAAGCCCTTTGATGGTCCTCTTCCCTCCAGGCTCTGTGACGACTGATGACGTCAGTGCTGGCCCTCCTTCACCCTTGTCTACACTGCCACAAAGTAGGGTACCTGTGTGATCCTTCAGAAACTCAAATCTGATTGTTAAACACTTTTGTTAAAACTCTGCCCTGGTTCTCCACAGCTTGGAACAAGACTTCCTCTTTTATCTGGTCCCAGGCTACCTCTCCAGGATTTTCTCTTAATCTCCCTGCCCTTGAAGAGTAATGTGAAGCCACCCTAAATTATTTATCACTCCCTGACTGGTCCTCGCTCTTTCGAATCTCTGTGCCTTTGTTTGTGCTGCCTCCTTGCCTTAGAATATCCTCTGCCTTGTCCATCCAGAAACACCTACTCACTTTTCAAGAGAAGTTGTGGTACTTCTGTGAACTCTCTTCTGACTCTTATCTTTGTAGGATTTACTTTTTTTTTCTTCACGCCACCTGTGCCCTGTTTATGCTTTTATCATACTCTGTCTTATTTACCTATCTGCACCACTCGCTCTACAATGAGCTCATTGTAGACCAGGGCTATACTTTACTAATTTTTGTGTTCCTAACACATGCCATCGTGTTTGATGCATAGTAGTAGCTAACTTTGATGAAATAGTTAGCAGTGATTAAACTCTGTGCTCTGTATACACTGTAATGGGTTGAGTGCTGGCCCCACAAAAAGATATGTCCGTATCCTAACTCCAGTAACCAGGGAATGTGACCTGATTTGGAAAAAGGGTCTTTGCAGATATCATTAAATTAAGGATCTCTGGGATCTCACTGCCGAGGTTGTTTCCTGGCTTTGCCATTTACTGTGTGATCTCTGACAAAGTACTTAACATCTCTGGGCCTTCGATTCCTCCCTATAAAATGGTGATATAAATAGTTCCAATTTCTTAAGGGTATTAAGTATGGTTATTGAAAGTGCTTTGAAAAGACCTGGAAAATAGTAGGACAGTGAGTGTGGGTCTATGAGAGGATCTCAGTTAAGTTTCCATTGAGTAAATGAATGAGTGAGGAGGGTGATGTAAATAACCCAAGCCATCATAGTGATCTGAACTCACCTAGTTCTGTGCTGATTGGGTGTGAATTTTGGGAGCTTTTTCCAAAGGTGATGCTCTGACATTCTGGACCCTCCGCCCCACCCTGGGCCTGGGCCAATGCTGAAAGGGTGCAGTGTCAGCATTCCAGGCAGCTGCTTCTGTGCTGGGGCCTTTGGTGGAACTTTGGGACGGTGAGGTCTGTCTTTTAGCCCTAAGACTTTCCTTTACACACCCTCTCTTCGTTTTTGTTCTCACTTCTTTGTTTTGTGTGCACATGCATGCGTGTGCTCGTGTGTGTGCTTACGCACCTATGTTTGTGTGTTTGCAAATGTGGTTGCTGCTCTCTTTATCCTTCCCAGTGCCCAGGATGGCACATCTCATCTAGGGCTGCCCTCCCAATCCAAAGTCCTCATGCTTTTAGATTTTTCTTCTTCCGTACCCTTGGTTCAAAATTCCTGCTGCTTTTCTTTCTATTCTCTTTCATTTTGTAATTTCCGTAGTCCTTACCATTGCTATCATTAATCATATGAGTTTTTTTTTTATTAGCTGCCTGCCCTGCTAGACTACAAGCTTCGTAAGGGCAGGAACTATGATGTTTTCATTTTTCTATCCCCAGAACCTAACATACAGCTTGGCACATAGTAAGCCTTTAATACATATTTATTAAATGTATAGATGAATTAATTATTTCTGTGCAGCAAATGTCAGTTGCAATTAAGAAAAAAGTATTTTAAACCCAAATGAAAATGGATGAGAGACTTAATCTCTGGTTTCTGGGAAATACATTTCTGTCTCTCTCTAGGCTGGTATGCCCATCCCCCCTCTCTTCCTCACATCTGCCAGATGCCAGCAGACATCAACTCTGCACTCACTTCGAGAGTTTTAACACCTATATCCACATTATTTTTAGCACCAGACATGGCAAAAGGGCTGCCTCAAGTTAGGGGTGCATTCTGAGGTAGCAGAGCAAAACTTCCATGCAACGGTGCTGGTGATAATCTTGACTTTATTAGCCTACTTTCAAAGGAGGAAGCAGAAAGACATAAGCATTTTTTTAAATCATGGAAGATAAACATATGTGATTCACATGACATACTAATCAGCAAATATCACTAACTAAGTTTAATCAATGCAATTAAGTTTCCAAAGGTAGTAGCAAGAGATTTTGAAACTTCTTTTAGCAAACAGCATCCCTTATCCTTTATTCATTCATTCATTCATTCAAAAAATACTTATTGGGGGGCAACTGGGTGGCTCAGTAGGTTAAGCGTCTGCCTTCAGCTCACATCATGATCTCAGGATCCTGGGATGGAGACCCTCATTGGGCTCCCTGCCCAGCAGGGGGTCTGCTTCTCCCTCTCCCTCTGCCTGTCCTATCTGTTTGTGTTCTCTCTCTTTCTCTGTTTCTCAGATAAATAAATACATAAATCTTTTAAAAAATATTTATTAGGTATCTCTTGGATGTCAGGAACTGTCCAAGGTTCTGGAGGTATAGCCCATAAGAGAGACACATCCTCATGCTGCATTGACTGCTAATAAACAAAGATATAAATTAAACAATATTATTTTAGCTAGAGGTAAATGTTTTTTATGAAATAGCAAGAAGGGTATTGTGTAGAGCTATTTTAGGTTTATCAGAGTAGGTCTCAGGAGAGGTAGCACTTGAGATATGTATGATGAGAAGGATCAAGATACATGAAAATGGGGGTGCCTGGATGGCTCAGTGGGTTAAGCCTCTGCCTTCAGCTCAGGTCATGATCTCAGGGTCCTGGGATCAAGCCCCACATCAGGCTCTCTGCTCAGCAGGGATACTGCTTCCTCCTCTCTGCCTGCCTCTCTGCCTACTTGTGATCTCTCTCTCTCTCTCCATCAAATACATAAATAAAATCTTTAAAAAAAAAGATGCATGAAAATGTCAGGGGCAGCATTGTAGCAGAGAGAAGAGCAGGTGTGAAGGCCTCGAACAGGTATGTTTTTGTTGTTGGGTTTTTTTTTTTTTTGATGAGGCCTCAAAAAAGGTATGTTTTTGTTGGGTTTTTTTTTTTTTTGATGAGTATCAGGATGGCCAGTAGAATAAATTGAAGGGTGGTAGGCAGTGGGGACAATGATAGAAAATGAGGCTAAAAGGTACTGTGGGGCCAGATCATGGAGGGCCTGAGAGTCTTGGAGTGGAGTTGGTTATTTTTCAGTTCATTCCAGCAGGTGTAAGAAGGGAGTGATGTAACTTGACTTAGCCACTTTTTGGATGGAGACAAATAGTATAGTGGATTGAATATATATACCTTGGAGCCACTTTAAATCATGTCTCCACTTTCAGAAGCTCAGTGACCTTTTGCTATGTTGTGTGACTTCTGTGATCTTGGTTTTGTTTTTTTTTTTTCATTGCTATGAGGGAGGTAATATTCATCAACTTCAAAGAGTTATTATGAGATGAAATGAAATAACCTTTAAAAGACTCATTACTTTGCCAGGTACACATCTGGTTTTGAATAAATGGCTGGTAGTGTCATTTTTAGTAGCATTGGGTGGCAGTGGGTGGCAGAAATACAAATTCCTTGTGAATCAGGAATGATTTTCTTTTGATATATCTATGGATTACACAGCTTTCTGTTTTGTCTCATTGTTTTTACAAAGTTTGCTTATAGACCTGTAGACAAATTAGCAGAGTATCGTAGGGAGTCAGAAGCACTATGATTGACTTTCCTCTGAATGAAGAGCTGCCTGTTGTTTTGAGTTGTTGGAGTTCCCATGCACCAGTGTCCTGTGGCCACTTCCTGGACTTGTGTCTACATAGTTGCAGTCTGATATAATTTTACCTTTTCCCAAATGGGGGTGCTGGCACTGAGAATAGTGGCATTGGGAATGGTGCAACTGTGGTAAGATGTTGGGTTGAGAGGTTTGGGCATTGAGAATGGGAGGTAGTGTAATGACCCAGCCAATCAGTGCAGCCTGCCTTGACCTGAGGACTTCTGGCATGCCCCCCCACCCCACCCCACCAAGTCCTTCTGGCCTGCCACCATGTGTCTTGGATGTATTCTGTTATCTTGACAACACGTCCTCCAGAGATGTAAGGTGCGGCAGCCTTCAATGTTTGAGCATCATCGTGTTGCTAGGACAACAGACTTCATGGAAAGCCAGGCTCCACTGGAGTTCCTGCATGCTTCTGCCACCCACCCCTCCCTCCTCCTCCTTCTGCCTGCCCGTATGTCCACTGCCTTCCATCTGTACTCTCACTGCTTCTGCCTTCATGGATCAGCTGTCTGCACGGTCCTTCCAGCTCCCCCCAGCCCCTCAGCCTTTATCCACTTAGCACTCACTATAGTGTTCCCACTACTTATATAAAAGCAAATATCATCAGTTCTCAAACAATAAAGCCGCATGACCGAAGAAGTTGACGGGATGGTGGGAACGAAGGAGTTAAAAAACATCCAATAAAGGGAGAAAGGAACTTGATAGAGTTTCTCTAGTCCAATTGTACAGTTTGTTGAAGTGGTTCTTACATTGACTGGACCTGAGAATTAACAGAGGATTTTATTTTATTATTATTATTTTTAATATGAATTTTCTGGTTCCATATCCCGGTATTCTTTTGAAGTAAAGCCCCACTAATAGCTGTTTTCACAAATTTTCATTAAGGAATTCTGAGGTACAGCCAGGTTTGGGGACCCCTGGTGAGTAGAACACAGCATATTGTTCTGATGATAAAGTTTTGTGAATATCAGTATCTACCTGTCAAGCTTTTCTGTTTATGGCCCCCCGTGCAATGCATTTATGTGGCTGCTTATGATTAAGAAGCAGGACGAGGAGTTGGAGAAAGATGAGAAGAAGCTAATGGAGAAGAGGAGAATGGAAGGGACGGAGCAATTGGAAATGATAAGGAGAGGCCATGGAATTGGGCATGGGGGAAAATCAACCATGAGACGTCAGGTTCAAGGACCCTTTTGTCTCTGAGTTTCAGTTGGAATGCAAGCTGTGAAGTGTCTTGGTCTTGGCTCACTTCACATGCTCTTTGGGGTGTGTTGGGACTCCTGGATTTTCCTTGATTAGTAAGAGACCTGGGTGGGGGCTAGATCTGGGGTTTCAGAAGAAGTCAGCTTTCTCCTTTTCCTTCCTTTAAAGAAACTAAGTACCTACTACATGTTAGTGCTGCACTTTGTAGGAGACAGGGCTTTACCTACATTGAGCCGATTAACCCTTGAAGGAGCCCTAGGGTTTCGGTAGGAGGGTTATCCTCCTTCTTTTACAGATAGAAGAAACCAAGGGTGGGAAAGGAAGGTAAGTGGCCCATGGTGACACACTGGCCATGGTAGTGTGGAAACGGGACCCCTTGCCTGAGTGATGTAGCCCCTGGACATCAGCCGTGTGTCACACTTCCTCTTAAACACTTTCCTTTACTTGGTCTTCTTGGGACATCTAGCTTAACCCAGGAGGGGAATATCCCAACTGTCCAGACAGTGGTTGACTGGACTTAGGCAAAGGTCGTTCCTTCCTGCCCCAGTCCATCTCGATTAGGATGCAAACATTCAGAACAAGAGGACAGCTCTGAAGGCGGGAGGAGAGTAGGGCGAGAGACAAGAAGTAGAAAGTGAAGGAACATTTGATGAGAAAAGGACTTGGGGCTGAACACACCTGCCAGGTAAGTCCCAGTCTGATGGGCCCTGGGACCGAAGCTGCGTGGGAGCCCTAGTTCTTTCCAAACTCTGAACTCTCAGGAGTGGGCCTAGACCCTAAGCCCAGGACATTGCCAAGTGGTTGCCCCAGGATTTGACTCCGGGGTCAGATCAGACTCTTCACTGATGTTTCTAGGGTTTTGGGGGTGGATTTTTCCTCTAGCTTTTGTTGTGTGTCAGGAGAAAGTGAAATCAGATGTATGTCAGTCTAAGACTCATCTCAGCAGATGAGAAATCGACAAAGAAGTAATAGTATCTGTGTCTCACGGTCCTGGATGGCTGTAGATCTCAGAGCAAGCTAGATCTTCCTACTTCTTTGAATGGTCTTAGAGAATCAGCTGTAACTATTGTTAACCTTGGACCAAAATCTGTACCAGTTGCTAGAGGGGGTACCCAAAAGTTGCTTCAACTGACCCCTCGTCATCCCCTTCCTCCTGGACCTCTCTTTTTCCTGGGCCTTCACCATGTACTCTCCCTTTTAGTTTCCCCAATGATCAAAGGCCTGTTTATGTGCAAGAGTGATAGTCAGGTGTCTGAATGGTATCTGGTGTCAGGGTGGAGGGACATATCTAGGTGGGCTCAGGCAACACGTGTGAGAGGTAGATTTATCTCTCAGTACGACATCCCATTCCAGAGGGGGAGAGCCCGTTTGTCTCCTCCTCTTATGATTGGGACAACACAGAGCACACACAGCGTTCTCAGTATGTATTTGTTGGTAATGATAGATCCTTTGAAATCAGATGGGAACAGGCCATATGCTCTTGGAAAAGGGCCTACATTGCAAGGTGGGATGGATGAGTGAGATGTGTTTTTGCAAGTTCTTTTCATCTCTAACATCTGTGATCCTGTGAATAATTCTCTTCCCCCTTGGCCCCTGATGGCTGTTTGCCTGGGATCTCTGCCAGAGCCCTCCCCAGCAGCCCCTCTGCACAGAGATCACAGAGGGTCTCCCACTCTGGATGGATGGTTCTGGAAGCCGAAGTTGATACTGAAAGTAGGAAAGAAGGTTTGTATCCCAGGTCAGAGCCCAGGGAGAGAGGAGTTTGGACAGGAAGTGTGACTGCCCATTTCCTAGAACCAGGCAGGAGAGGAGTGGGGAACTTCAGCCGAACTTGTCAACAGCAACAACAGTAGCAGCTCTGGCTACACACATGTTGCCCATGGAAGCTTTTCTCAGGCTGAGCAGCAGGGCCCAAGACAGGGCTCTGCAGGGTAGAGAGCAAGGATGGTTCCCAGAGTCCCAGTTCTCATACCACCCGCCTGCCATACCATTTCCCCAAGGACAGCTAGCCTGTCTGTATGAGAAGAAGCTAAAAGATAGGAATACTTCTTTTTTTTTTTTAAGATTTATTTACTTATTTGAAAGAGAGAGAGAGAAGGAGAGCTAGTATGCGTGGGGGGTACACAGGAGGGAAGGAGAGGGACAAGCAGACTCTGAGCTGAGTGTGGAGCAGGACATGGGCTAGATCCCACGACCCTGAGATCATGACTCCAGCCGAAACCAAGAGTCAGATGCTACTGACTGAGCCACCCAGGCACCCCAAGAGATAGGAATACTGTTGTGGTGAATGCCCTGGTCTCTGATCACTGTTGTTCTCTGAGAGGAGATTGGTGGTGAATTTCACCAAGGAAAGCAGTGTGGCCTTTGGGTTCTGGAAGTTCTTTCTTTGGGCCCTACAGTTTCTGTGCCCAAGGGGAAGTACACTTGCAGTAGGCAGAGAGGCAGGCAGAGGGAGAAGCAGGCTCCCTGCTGAGCCAGGAGCCCGATGTGGGACTCAATCCCAGGACCGGATCATGACCTGAACCAAAGGCAGGTGCTTAACCGACTGAGCCACCCAGGTTAAGCCATTTTAAATTTGCACACCACACAGAGAGGGCTCAAAACTTACTCTACACTAAGAATTTTTTGCTGCCTTTTACTGTCCCCTGAGTGTCACCTTCTAACCCTGGGTCCTTCTTTGTTTCTCCCTCTCTTAGATTCTTTGATTTCTCCTTCTCTCTGTCCTCCTTTCCCTCCTTTCCGTCCCCCATCATCTCATTTCCGGTTCGTGTTTCTCTGTCCTTGTCTCCCCTTGTCCTCTCCCCTGTCTCCTGTGACCCACTCTTCCATGTGACTTGGACTTTATGTGGTGCACGCAGCCATCTTCATGCTTCATCCTGTCAGTGTCGAGGTCCCTCAATGGCCTACCTTAAGACCTGGCATACTTAGACATTCCCAGGTGGTCTGGTCTTGACTTTAGGAGCTGACAAATGTTAATTTTACAGTCTGTGGCAAGTTGGTTCAGTTGGTCAGAACTTGGCACTTAATGAGGCCACGCAAGGATGTGTGCCCTGTCTCTGTAGAACCCTTTGAGCTCTCTCCCTCCTGGCAGAGATGACCTCCAGCCACCAGCTTTCATTTTCATGCCCTTGGTCCCAGAGGGAGTATGGCCGGGGGCTGTGGCTGGATCAGCGCCTCATTTATTGATAACAGACATCAGTTATAACATTATATATTTTTAATTAATATGTTTATTTTGAGGTAATCGTAAATTCACATTTTATATTTTTTAAGGCCTACAGATATCGTACACAGATTCTAGGATTCAGGCCCAGGCAGACCTGGACTCAAATTCTGACTCTCTTCCTCATTAATTCTGTAACTGTAGCCTGGTTACTTAACTTTTCTCTGCCTCACCTTCCTTCGCTATGAGATAGTGATAAAAAAGAACTGGCCTCTTTCAGTCTCCCTCTGTCTGCATTTCTTCCTCTTCCTCTTTTGTTACTAAATCTATTCTGGTACACTGTTTTTCTTCTTTCTTGTTCTTTCATTTTACCAATGTTTCTAGAACACTTCCTCCCTCCCATTCTCCTTTTATCCCTTTTTTATGCATCTCTCCGTTTTCCCGACTCTTGGCCCATTGCTCCTCCTCCATTTCTTGCTTCCTCCATCATCACCCCTCATTGAATTTCACTTCCTTCCCAAGGTATGTTTCTTGATCCATTTCCTCTGTCAGTCACTGTTCCTGGGCCCTTCGTGGCTTCTGGGAGACTGTGCAACCCTTAATTATTTATAAGCATGACAGGATAATTACAGAAATGATTTAATTACTTTTTCACATAGATCCTAATAGCAGCTGCTGGGCTAGGTGATGGTGGAGTTGGAGCATATCAGCAGGTGTACTTGATAGGAGGAAAAGCATTGGTTTAAGTGGGTTTGAGGTGGGGGTGCAGCTATAAAGAAAGAGCTTATAGAAGATTTAATATTGTATGTCAAAGAACTGAAAAAAGAATCCTACAATAGGCAATTATGCACAGCTAGGATTATGTAAAAGGGGAGGTACATGTCACCAGTATCTTAATTGAGGGGCGAGGGAATGGAGCTATTGTTTTAAAAATTCCCTTTGGATCAGGTAGGTAGTTTAGTGGATGGAATACTACTGCTCATTTTGGGTGGGGGGAGGAGCTCCTTCTGGCTCATCTGTGGGGTTGAATGGGGATGTTCATTTAGTGGCATTGGGGTTACAGTGGTAAAAGCCTAGACAGAACTCAGTCAGGAAGCCTGGTTCTCATCCTTGCTCCTAACCAGTGATAGCTGTTTGACCCATCAAGTCCCTTAATCTCTCATAGTCTTACGTTTTTCTTCTATCAAATGAAAGAATTGAGATTTATAACATGTAGAATGCTTCACTGAAGGAGAAAATGGCACAGAAATTAGATGAGGAAGACTGATTTTGATAAACTAAGATCTGGGAGGCCATCGTGAGAAGTTTGCAGTAGTCAGCTACAAAAGCCAGGCAGAAAATCCATTCTGGAAGCTCCTGATATGTTGTCTAAGAGAAGAAGATGTTGAATGAAGGAGAGGGGAGCAGTTGAATAGGAGGAAGACTCAAAAAAGGAGTCAGCATGGGTAGATTAAAGGTAAACAAAGGAAATGAACAGTGACAAAATGTGAACCTATATTGTCATGTTATGATTTTTCAGACTGTGTCCTTTCTGACAGTTGCCGAGGTTTGGCATACAGAGGGCTGCGTGCAGGGAGGAAGGGAGAGGGACTTCCTGAGGAGGAGTGCGGTGTCACCCCACCCTGACCCTTATCCCTTCACAGAAATCCGGATGAATGTGTGATCATGCTGTACCGTATCACACACCATTCAGCCTGGAAGGGATCTGAGGGACTAGTGCGGTGCCCTTATTTCATGGTAGAGGACACTGAGGCTAAGAAAGATGAAGTGACTTGCCTGAGGCCACACCTCATTTCTCTCCTGAAGTTGGCCTATTTTCCCAGATTACCAGGTCGGCCTCCTGTAGGACTTTTACCTCAGCAAAGTACCAATCCTGTCTAGTAGTACACAGTCTAGCAGATATTATGACATAATGTCATATGTCTGCTCTCCTCACTAGAGGCGAGGGACAAAAGCAAACTGAAATTAGGGTGGGGAGGGAGAGAATGATTTATTCTTATTATTTTTAACCTGGTTCTCTTGTGTCTGCACAAGAGATGTGGTCTAAGATGATTGATTAAGAGTATATTAATGAACTGTCAGATATTGATAAAACTGAGTATCATTGAATTAATTTTTGGACTCTCTATGATGGAAGACCTATATGTTGGGGATTGCATGAATTTATGATAACCATAGCAAGCAGATTTGGATAAAGTCTATTCTGTCTGGTTGGGACTCTTGTGTGATCAACCTACAGGCTATAGACAGGTCTTCCCTTTCTTCCAAAAATGGAGCTTCGAGATGACCCCTTCACTTCTCATCTTGAAGCATCCCTCTAATTAAGATACTTAGGAAAGAGGGACTCAAGAATGCATGGAAATTTGTGGGGGATTCATACTGACAGAGCAAGGAGCCTTCCAGGAGGAAAGAAGAGGAAAAATCAGAGAGAGATCAGAAAACAAAAACAAAAACAAAAAAAGCAAAAAAAAAAAAAAAACCCTCCACAGTATGTGTGGCTGGAGATTAAAAAATATAGCCCAATCTTATATTTTATGTTTTCACAGTTTTCACAGTGAATTTATGTGTGGTTTGTCTTAATTCGATACCATAATTGTATAAGATGGGAAATAGAGCCTTAGATTGTTTCTCTGAGGAATGATATCTACTATCACCACCCCCATTCTCCAGAGATGAAAGCTAAGACTCCAGCAAGGTAAATGATATATCAAAGACTGAGAAATTATAAGTGGCAGGTCTGGGACTAGAATCTAAGTCTTCTGGCCCCCAGTTTACTGCCTACAAGGAGAAGAGAACCGTGTAAATCACACTGAAGTGTGTTCAGTGGCTGTGAGCAAGCTGGTGTCTGCTCAGGACAGGGGGAGTCAAACAGGATGCAGAGGTTCTGACCTGGCAAGTCTTTCTGGACCTTGGCTGAGGAGATAAGTTGAATAAAGAGTTCAGATGGGACTAGAAAAGATCACAAAGTTCTTTGTAGGGAAGAAGCAGCAGCTATGGCTGTAGTAGGTCTACATGCTGAAGAACCTAGACTGTTTGAAAGGTTAGGTAGGTGTCTAGGATAGGAATTCATGGGTGAAGGCCCATGCATAGGGGTTTAAAGAATGAAGGCAAAGATTAAACTTAAGTATTCATGAATAAAAGACAACAGCATTCAAGCAAAAGATGGCAAACCCAAGTGTACAACATCTCACCTTCTCTATCCTCTCTTGGGGGGAAAAAGAGCCACTATTAAAGCTTTTCACCAGGATACACTTAAACCTGTTCTGAACAAAACCCAGAATGGGCTGGGACATTTTCCCTTCATTAACACTTCATTAAGCTTTGTCAGATATAAGCCTCCTAGCCAGATCCTGGCAAGGGACTCTTACTGAGGTGATAATGAGGAGAAAATGTACTAGGTTCTTGGCCTACTCTGGAGTTGTTGAATGTCGACTGAAATATATTTTGATAACATTGTCTTTAAGATGGATATTAAACATCATTTTACACTGGGCAGTGTAAATAGAATCCATAGGCACAAACAGAAAGAGAGATGCACGCCAACATAACATGACACATTCTGGTGATTTGGTGATTTGTTGTAAGCAAATTATAAAATCTGAGTTGCTTTGGATTTAGCAATGATAGGATCTTGATAGACTTACATATGGTATCTATTTTGTTTTTAAAAATATGTCTTTCAAAAATAGACATAATAATCTTGTGTGACTCTTGAGATGTTGGTGCCTCTAGCCCTAATAGATGTCTTCTGGCTATTTATCAGTTACCAGGTGTTTTTAGAATTAAATAGTACTTGCTTTCTGGTAGCTTTTCTGGTGTTCCTAGAAATCCTGTCTCACTGATTTAATATACTGTGAAAGTCTGAAGGTGCAAACATTTTAAGAGAAAAAAGTATGTGTCATCTTTACTTTGAAGAAGGTTTTGATTTGATCATCCACAAAAAATTGGAAAAAATTTAAAACTGGATTAAGCATGAATGGCCCCAGATATAGTTGATGTGGACACAGTTGACTGGAAGATTATACTTAGAATAATCAACAATCTGATGTCACCAAAATTTGGGAGTGTGTGTGTGCATGCGCACATGTCTGTATATTCCGGAGAACATAACAAATGGTGTAATGTGTTTTCAAGGTGTTTTTCCTTGGTCCAGTGTTGATACTGTAGTTTGTTTGTTTTTTAAGCAGTGTTGTGACCACAATAAAGCATATTTCCTTAAAAACAGAAAAGTAAACCACTCCAGTATTCCAAAGAGCAACTAATCAGAAATGAGTTGGGAAAGGGAGAAGGTTAGCATTTATGTATAATACTGGCTCTGTGTAAGAGCTTTATATGTAAGAGCTCATTATAATTCTCTTAATTATTTTTGCTGGTGAGAAGCCATCACTTCCTCAGATCTAACTTAATGGTTTCCTTAATGAACTATAGAAGTTAGCTTTCTTTTCATGGACATTTTCACAAAAAAAGTCAACATTTAAATAACGTCATTGAATTATTGGATGATTAGCTCCTTGAAAAGTGGTCTATGATTCGTTTATTCACTCAGTAAGTACGAATGAGCACCCAATACATGCAGACATGGAGCAAATCACTGAGACTACCCAGTGAAGTTGGAGAAATAGATGGATGTAAGTAGTTAATCAGTGCTAACATGCAGAATGCATCAATAAAGGAATAGAATAGCATAGAGGCCAGATGAGAAAGACCAGATTTGAGAAATGAGATCCCAAGGCCACCACAAAAAGTTTGCAGCAGTCCACTACAAAAAACAGTGAAGTCACCTTTAACCCTTTAAAGACTTGCCGTAGGGTTTGGCTAACCGATGCACGTAAAAGCCACAGTAATAGATACTGGTGCTTAGTAGGCACTTAGGAAGAGTGCTCATGAGTGTTCATTGAGTGTGGAAAATAGAAGAAAAAAATTAAAACAAAAGCCCTAAATATAACACAGCGGGAGCCCCATGTGACCGAATGCAGAAGATGCAGAGTGGTGAGTGTGGTGTTAGAGTATGGTTCTAGGATGCTCCCAGAAGTCCCTTGACCATTACAGTTGACAGTTCTTTCCCCAAGCCTCCCCTTCTGCTGGGAGTGCTCCAGTCTCAGGGGAGACTTTAGTGCTTCCGGCTTACAGCCTCTGCAGCCCATTCCTTAGAGGAGGAGTTTCCTGATTTCTTGATTCGAGGTACTTTGTAATGAAGAAGGACGTGGTGGAACGATCTAGCAGGATGTCTTTATTTTCCCAAATAGAGGTATTTTATTTTAAAAACTATCACATTAAAAAAAAAGTGGCAAAAGGGGAATGGGTATTAAAACTAGGCAGTACATGATCTCAGTATAAAGGACAGGCCTTTTAAATTGAGTACCTTTAGTTGTATCAACACTGCATTGTTCTTCTTTTTCTCATTTCTCTGTGGGCCAGTGATAACATTGTCATGGATTGTCATTGATCCATGGACTGGTGTTCGGGAAGCACTGGTGTAGATATTATTGCTAGAGGCAATGTTAGCAAGGAAATTACTTCTACGAGCTATGGTTCCAGATGTGTCCCCTGAACAGTTGGTGTGGAGCCTGACAGGTTGGGGGCTCTGCTCGTATCCTGTATCTCTGACAGAAATTGCAGTGCAGCCAAGAATGTGGCACTGAGCTTCTTGGGCATGTCATCATGCTCAGTGGCTGACTGATGAGGCTCAGGGGTTGAAGGGGTGTGAGCGATGTACTCTGTCTTCACTTTAGCAAGCCTTTATTTCTGTCCTGCAGGACATCTTCATCAGTAATCTGAGAAAATAAAATACAGACCCAACTTTCTGGTTGGAAGGGGATTTTAAAATTGTGGTGTGGAGGAGAAAGGACTTAGCCTGGGTGGGATTTCTGCCTCAGTCATGGCTGGTTGTGTGATGCTGGACAAGACATGCCATTCACTGGGTCTCAGTTTTCTTGTCCAGAAGAGGAGAATCGTGTCCCCGGGGGCTCACCAAGTTACCTTCAGTTTTCCAAAAACCCAACAGTAACTTCATGTTCACCTCCAGCTAGGCTGCTTAGGCTAAGATGAGTGTATGTTTCTTGGCTTTGAGTTAACCCCATATCGGCTTGTTGGTGTACCATTATGCTGCTCCAATACCATCGGCTCTTAATAAACTCATGGGACATTATGTCCTGCCCATAGTGAGGACTGATTTTCCTTTACTTCTTCTTGCTTCTGCCTTCAGGAGAATCAAGTCAAAGGAGCTGTTCATACATTTACTTTTTAGAAATGTATAAAAAAAAATGAAAGGACAAATGACTCAAAGCTCAGAGTGGAAGGGAAAAAGAAGATTTAATATCTCAAATATAAAAATCAGCCATGTAATATTATTTTTAAATTAAATCAACAAAGAAATACCTATTGATTTTCGGACATACAAAAGGTGAAAAGTGATTTAACTCAAACTGAATAGATACTTTGCTGTATGCTTCATGTTTTATTACATCTGGTTATTGCATTTAACTGTATTATTGAACGTATTATCTTAGTGATATTCTGATGTTACTATAACCCTATGAGGTAGATGTTATTAGTCCTGTTTTATATAGGAGAAAACTGGGGCCGCGAGGAACTAAGTGGTTGTCAAGACTGTGCAGCAGGTGAGAGGTACAACCAGGATTTAAACCGGGCATCTTTGGCTCTAAATCATGAGATTCCCCCTGCATTGATACATTCATTCATTGTCACTGCCTAATTCAGAGTAAGGGTCCAAGGTGCTCTTCTCAGGCTTGGAATCTTGTTTCCTGTCTTATTCTGCTGTGTTTCATTTTTTCCTTCCCAATGAGATGACCTTGAATTCCTTTCCAGCCATATGTTTCTAGAATGCCTGGAATTCTTACCAAATGAACAGGTTCCGGAGGGAGCAGAGCTGACCCCAGTGGTATGGAGGGGTGCCGTGGGGCAGAACTGAGGCTCCAGAATGAAGTAGAGCAGTGCCTCATGGACCATAGTGGCATGCAACATGTCCTCTTAGAGAGGAACTGAAACATGGCTTACCATTTGAATTACAGGTAGTTTGGCCCTTGATTCCAGAACATACTCTTTTCTCTGGCTAGGTGGGGTGAAACATTCCATTGTATTCTGAAGGATTCAAGTGTAAAAATATTCCGTGCTTTCCATATAATGTAAACACACACATGTGCACCGATTTTCCATTATGGAGATGTTTGACGTTCATCGAATGAGCTATTTCAGTCCATTCCATCAAGTCAGAGCTTTTGACCTGGTTCTCACTCACTAAAGCTGAATTTTCAATAGCCAGTTGATGCTGTTGGGTGGCTTTTCTTGTGCACATTATTCTTGGTTCTGGGATTTTCTTGTGCCTGTCCTTGTTTCTCTGAGGAGTGTGGACCACAGTGGCATAAATCTGAGGCGTGTAGTCACAAGACCTTTATTTGACACGTGGGTCTTCCAGTCAGCTCTGCTTCTTGGAGGCTGCATGACCTTGGGCAGATGGCTGAACCTCTCTGAGCCAAAGTTTTTTTGTCCATAAAATGCTAACAGATGACATAATGATTAAAATGAGATAATAGCCGTGTGACTGCTTTGTTAAGCTGTAAGCACTGTGCAAGCATTAGGTGTTGTTACTACTCAGGTTAGAAGAATTGAAAAAAGCTCAGGGATTTTTACCATGACGAGTGTATCTGGGGTTACATTTCATCTGGTTGAACCATGTTCAGATTTCTGTCATCTGGAAAAGGTTCTGGTCCAGACCTTCCTTCTGTGTAAATAAATCATGGTAAAGCTGCTCCTGGGCTCTATCACTCCATTCAGTGACTTCATAGCCATTACCCAACCTGTCTCCCTTGTTTTGTGGACGTCTGTGCACATTATGCCATATAATTAATTTTAAGTGATGGAAAATCAGCCTGCCAGGCTGCTGTCAAAACCACCAGATTCTTTGCTGTTTCTCTTGTAGATTCATTCACCTTTTTGCACATGCATGCTTCACATGCCCAAGCTGACTTCACCTCAGAGTGTGAACAGTCAATCTTATAAACAGAGTCCTTGATGGCACCTTTTCTGCCACGTGTTGGCGGAGCGAGTGGGCGAAAGGGCTGGCCGAGAGTGGTGCAGGCACTGGGGGCCCCACTAAGTGAATGCGGGTCCCGTGACCTCCCCGGAGGAATGCTGCTGAGCAAGTCAGCCTGTCAACGAAGGTGAGTATGTGAGTGCCGGAGGGCCTGGAATGACATCGAAGGGGGTGGGGAGGAGATGGGTTTTATGCCACCTTGCCTCAGCAGGACACCGGGAATAAGCTAGCAGTTCCCTCTCTGTGTCTCCCCTGAAAAACACTGGCCTCCTGAGCAAAACATATGGCTTCTCCAACCATTTCCCTCCCTGTGGTTTGGTGGCCATGTTAGAGATCCCCCGTGTCACACCTGATCATGTGATGACTGATCGGGTGAGGGTTTTGACCCTATCAGTCCTTCAGGAGGGGACAGGAGAGGGAATAGGTGAGGTGTAGTGGGGGGATGAGGAAGAGACAGACCCTGACCTGCAGGACATGCAGGGCCAGGGTGGGCACTGCGATCACAAGAGGCCATTTCAGTAATGGGATGGAACAGGCACGGATCATTCAGACAGGTTATTTCAACTGATGGATGGAGAGTGAACTAGGAAGGTAAGATGAGAGGGATGAGAGTTTGGCAAGAAGAACAGTGTCAGAGTCTGGGTTCTGGGGGTTGGGGCCCAGGGGTGCTCCAGACATGGAAGTTTCTCTGGACCAGATGAATTTAGACTAGTTTTTTTCCTCTGAGAATGAGGCATTAGAGGGAATTTCAAGGGCTTCAGGAGTAGAAAATGGACCCCATGGGTGCTTTAGGCCATGGCTGGCTGGCTCTGTTCCAGGCCTGGTCATAAGAGGGGTTTTAAGAAGTGAGTTTGTTAAACACTTGATTTTCCTCTCCTTTTCCCCATTTGGCTCATTCTTTTCCATTCTTACTCCTCTGACACATGGCCTTTTGCTCCTTTATTTTTTGTAACAATGATTGGTTTCACTTTTCCACTTGTATCTCCCTCCTAAATTTTTTTTAAAGGTCTTATTTATTTATTTATTTTAGAGATAGAGAGACAGCATGAATGCGAGGGGCAGAGGGGGAGGGAGAGAGAGAGAGAATCTTAAGCAGACTGTGAGCTGTACGTGGAGCCTGATGCGGAGCTCAATCCCAGGACCCTGAGATCATGACCTGAGCCGAAACCAAGAGTTGGATGCTTAGCGACTGCGCCACTCCGGCACCCCATCTCCCTCCTACATTTTTCAGTTCTTTGATAACTTATGGAGATCCAGCTAGAGGAAAAGGAGAATTGCAATCAAGGAACATATTATGTTTTCTATTAAACAGATATTTATTCTTACTTATAGGAAAGGCAGCACCAAGCGAAGCTAGGGGAGGCAGTCTTTAGCCCCTTCACAGATTTTCATCAACCACCTTACATCCCTCCCACCACGTGACTTACCCAAATAAACATACATAATGAATGCAGACACGGTTTGCTATGAAGGGGACCCTCAGCACAACGCCTCAATCAGACTGCCAAGCCCAGACCCCTCTGTGTGGAAATCCTGAGCCACCATGGAGAATAGGATGGTGGTTAAGAGCAGTGACTATGAAAGTCAAGTCAGGTTCTGCTCACTCCCAACTGCTTAAATTTAGGCAATTACTTAACCACCTAGAACCTCAGGCTCCTCCTCTTAAGTCAGGTTGATAATACTAAGCTTGTGGGGTCGACAGTCAGAGAAAGGCCTTACAGTGCTTGGTCTGGATGGGAACCCTCTTTGTTTGGAGGCCGCACATGGGCCAGGCGCTATGCCTTCTCCTCCCCAAATGCCGCCTTCAGGCCTCCCAACCCTCCTGTGAGGTGAAGGTAATTGTACAAGTGAGGAAATTGAGGGCTTCGGGGATTATGATTTGAGCCAGGCCACACATGTGTGATGTGATGCAGGAGGAGATAGCCCAGCGAGAGATACGCTCTAGGTAGGAAGGGATGGCACAAGGGCGGGGGGCAGGGGACACAGAGGGTGTTTATGGTGGGAGAGGTGTGGTTTCCTAGAGGCTGGGACCTAGTGAGGCCTCTGCCGTGAGGCGTGGCTCGACCTGCCCAGAAAAAGCCCATCCTGGGCTGGAATGTGTACGGACCAGGAAACTTTCTGGTAGAGTTCAGCACTGCAAGTGGACATTTCAGCTTCCTATATGCTAAGACTAAATCTCTACAGAGAATGATTTGCTATAACCCAATGAACATAAAAGGGAGAGAAGGAGGTGTGGGATAACAGTGTACACCTGTTTTCATTATTGCTGTCAAACGAGGAGGAGAATGCCTTCTCCTCCAAGGTTACCTGTGAGGCACACTTTCTACCCTGGGCATCTGGGCGGACCGTGAGTTGGGAGCCTTTTCTTCTTGGTTTCTGGCTTGACCCTCACTTGCTGGAACTGCTGTATTCACTCTGCTTCGTCTTGAGAAAGCCTGTGGCCCTCCCTAATAGGAGAAAATTGAGAAAGGAACGTCAGGCCAGAAGGCCAGGCCAGAAAGGATCTTTTTTTTTTTAAAAAGGAAAGGCTGCAAACAAATGTGGAAGGCAGTGTGGTTGAGAATTAGTTGCAAGGTAAAATAAATGCTGAACATAAAGTGCATGATTTGGGTAATTAATGTTCCAGATGGGAGAACAGTTTTATATTCTTATTTATATTTTCTAAAGGTTCAGAGCCACCCAGTAAACTGTTTCCTGAATTCCTGTCATCTCTGGCTTGATCCCAAAGTTCTGCACATGGCAGGACTACATTTAGGCATGGCTTCCAGGTGGCTTTTTATTTTTCTCATACATGAAATCCCTTTTCTGTGTGTCCGGAGGCCAGAATTCACCATGGCCACTACCACAGTGCCATGAATGGCTTACAGGTGTGGCCAGATTATTCCTCTGCTCAGCCCCCAGGGATATGGCTGCCAAATCCCCTTTCCCTGTGGCACAAGACCACGGTCCCCTCTGGGTCCTGGGAGGCGGCCCGGGCACAGCCCAGCAGGATTGATGCTGGGGTGGCAGTTCTCAGGAGGAAGGTTGAAAAGTCCTGGGTTAGCATCTATATGCCTTTGGGAGAATCTTCCTTAAGATCCAGGTTAACTCTATGCAAATACAGTCCCCAGGCTGCCCGGATCCGAGAGGAAGGCTCCAGTCCCGAACGTGTCCGAAATCTCCGTTGAAGAGTGGCTAGGCTTGGGCAGCACATCCCTCTGGCCCCCGGGTGGGCTTCAGGCTGCTTCTTTCTCTTCCAAACCCCCTACACTCTACCCTTTCTTCTTCTTCATAGTTGAACTATTTAACACGATGTTTAAAGGCATGCCTGGCTGCCTTGTGGAGATTCAGAGTTGCCATGGCAATGTGGCCTGTTTTTCCAAATTAGGACATATTCCTGCTGTCTTTTTTTTTTTAATGTGGTATGTTTGCTCTCTCACACAACTCCTTTGCTACATTAAATCCTTCCCTTTCCTTCTCCCCCAGAATGCCAATTTAAGTACCTGTCCCCAGGACTGGATAGGTCCTCAGCCTAAGGAGATGCCTCCCTGAGGTTCTCCTACCTCCCCTCGTCCCATTCCATGTGGGGCTGTGTTGTGGAGATGCCATTTCAGTGGCCTTTGGAAAGTCCTGCCTACTAGCTTTGCTCCCGACTCCTGTTTGCTCCGGGCTGGGCTGATAGCGAAGGCGTTTCTGTTTTCTATAAAAACCAGTTGTGAATGGAAAGAGGTAAGGAAAAGACAGCTGCAGCTTGAATGTTAAATATTATTCCACAGAAGTGTCTTCCTAATAAGCACATGATTGTTTTAGAGAGTCTTCCCATGAGAAATGGGGCTCTGGATAAACGAGGGTGCGTATACTTTGACTTTTCCCTTATGAGTCATTTTGGGATCCCAGGGAAATAGGGACTTCAAATCAAGCATGCTTTGTAATCTGAGAGTCAGGATGGAAATTGGTCAATGCTTTAAAAGGGGAGGGGGAGGCAGTGGATAGAAGTGTTCCATTCCTTGAGGATTATTTCTGCTTCGTAGATTGTAGATAGTTCTTTGAGCCACTTGAGTTACTGTCTGTGGTGAAAATGGGGGAAGAAAACCAAGAAGAAAAGTGAGACAGATTTAACTCTCTTTTCTCTACCTTTCCCTCCCAGTGCTTTGTCTTTGGCACCTAAAAGTCAGTTAGAAAATGTTCCTTTGGTACCTAGAGCAGAGGTGCACAAAGTCAGCTGCACTTTGGAATCATCTGGGGAGGTCAAAAATATACAGATGTCCAGGTCCCTCCCGCAGGGAGTCTGATATAATTGTCTGATGTAATTCGGGATGCACCCAAACGTAATTTTTAAAGAAGAGCTCTCCAGGTGATTCTATATAAGTTGAGAAGTTGAGCTCTACTGGCCGAGGTGGTGATTGTCTTTGGAAGATAGAAATCATGGCTTCCAAAACCTTGGCTGCAAGTAGCCATCTCTGAAATCCTTGGGAAAAAAAGGCACATCATTCTCAGGTTTAGTTAGTTCAACCCCCACCCTCCCCTCTACATATCTCTTTTAGAAAATGCGAGGTCCTCATGGAACATGACCATTTTTTGACCTGTTAAAGGGGTTCAGGGAGAACACCAACACAATTAGCTGGGTAAGCAGGCGGGAGCGGTCCCAAGGCCAAGGGTTCCTAGCAGATTGGGTGGGGGGGGTTGGCAAGAAGGGAACCCAGGCAATGTCAGGGTTTGCTAATGTGAGGGCAAGGAGAGGGACATAACGTGCTGTTGTGGTCACTCATGGGTCAAAAGATGGTGCCCTTAGCGATAAGCCTGAGACAAACATGACTTGGCATTTTGATTTGCTTCTGGAGCTTGACTGAAAGCTGCTGAGGGAACTCCCCTATGGAGGGTATATTCCAGTTCTAGACGTTATCAGATAGAAAAGCTGTGCTTTTACCTTTTTCTTGCCTTTGCCCTCGGGCAGTGGGCATTAAGTAAAGCAAAAGGTAGTGAGCCTTCAAAGGACAGAATTTTGATCACAGTCAGGAAACATCACCAGAATGACCATCAGTTTCGTTTTGTTGTTTCCTCTATGATTTTCATGAGGGAGGGACCCTGGGATTGTAGGAAAGGGCTGATACGTGCTTTGTCAATAGCAAGCTGTGATCCTGTGGAGAAATCCTTATCCTCTGGGGAGCTCATTTCCTCCTCTTGGACTCAGACTGGGAATGAGAGTGATGGGGGCTGTTAGGCTCTCTTCAGTTCTGAGGATGTTGTTCTCATCAGTCTCCTGTTAGTACCTGCTGTTTGTTAAAACTTACCTGTTGGGTGGCAACATGGTGACAGCCCCATTTCAGACCAGGGTGACAGAGAAGGCAGATGAGAGGAATTCCAAATTTTTAGTAACTTGGGCTCAAGGACCATTCAGCAAAATCAGTGAGGAAACAACTGAATTTATAACAGAACACATCTTTAGTTACTTAAATAACTGGACTTAGGAATCAGGGAAAATCTATGGAGTAAAATGAGAATAAGGCTGAGGTTCTGGGGAGGCAGAGAGGAAGAAGGTTCTGAGGCCCACCATGACTGTCCCAAGGCAGGTTTTGTTTAACCACTTGTGAGGACAAGTGTCCTCACAGTTCTTACATTTGGGTGCCTGCAAGTCTCTGGATAGATTAATTAAAATTATGCGATGTCTTAGTGGTCAGCCATCTTGCAAATTCAAGGCAGACCCATTTCTGCTGTCTACTTCCAATTCAAGAGGATAGTTGTTTTTTACACCATACGACATGCCAGGTATTGTTCTATATACTGTTTGCAAGTTGCTTTACAAACACAGCAAGGACCACAGTGACCATTTGTATACTGTATGGAATACAAGTCATGTTCACACGATCCCCTTTGTTCCTCAAGCCATTTACTCGTTCATTTGTTTATTCAATAATTATCTAATGAGCACCTACTGTGTACATTTTAGGCACTGGGGATACAACTGTGAACACAGTCACTTTCTTCCTGTAGCTTGCAGCTGAGGGGGTCATGAAAGAATCATAAGTGAACCTAAAATCCCAACCATAATAAGTACTAGGAACATGACGTACAGGGTGGTGTGAGCAGGACTTCATTTAGTAGCAGCGGTCGGGAATGCCAGCTGGGAAAGAGCAGGTGCAGTGATCATGTCGGGAGAGGGTGTGGGGTCAGACAGGAGAGTCTGAGGAAGGCTCGTGGGGCTAGCGCCAGGAAATCAGGGAGACACATAAGAAAAACACAAGACCATTGCTACACAGTTTGCTTTCGGAGTTTCGTGGTGGAGAGACCACAAGGGATAGGGAACAGCAAAGCACCTCTTCGTGAATGCTACTCGAAGGGATGTGAGTGTTGTTTTTGAAGAGGGGTCTTGAGAGATGGGCCACTCCCTGGAGGTGGAGATGGAGTGGTGGGAAATGTGGCAGAAGGAGGAGGAGGGTCTACGAAGCTTGGCCTGCCTGGAAAGGACCACAAATACCTGTTTTGGCTTTTCTGAAAAGTAGACATCAGGAGAGTAACGGAAAATAAGGATGATAAGGCGGAGAACTGACTTTATTCTTCAGGAAGTACATATTTTTGAACGCTGGTAGAAGAATACAGAAAGCTCCATTTCACTGACATCAAAAAATTCAAATTCAGATAATAATGAGAAACTATATTTTATCCATCAGGGGGACAATTTTTTTAAATTAAAATACTTTGTATTGGTGACAATGTAGGGAAATAGACACTCTCATAAATACGAAGTAAAAATATAAATTGAAATGACCTTTGTGGAAAACCGTTTGGCAGTAAATGCCTCAGAAATATGTATACCCATCATGGTTGTTCAACTCCTAGAAACTGATCCTATGACAAAAGTCCTTCTTGTCATAAATATTTATCTGAAACACGGTCATTAGCATTATTTATCCCTGTGAGGAATTTGAAACATTTTACATGTTCTGTGATAGACTGCTTAAATTAAGGCATGGTATGAAGGATAAACAGTCATTAAAAATCACATTATAAGAGAAAAGAATATTTAATGAAATGGGAAAATATCGTATTCTGTCAGTGCATGAAAAAAAGAGGCTGTAACAGCCAACAGATATTTACGGAGTCCCTTCTAGGACACTGTCTTAGATCCTGGGGCTGGGGTGTAAATTACAGCCTAAACTCTAGAAGGTCATAGCCAGTGGGATGAGGAGATGTACTCTCTGAAGGTTTTATCCAGTAGAGTGTTGAGGCGTATACTGTGGAAGACTATCTCCCGTGTGGTGTGTTTTTCTGGGGGTGGAGAATGAGCTCAGGAGGAGCACATGTATGTGAAAATGAATATACCATGACCACAGGGACATTCATAAAAGGTTGATCTACAGACACCAATGGAATAAGTTCTTATCTCTGAATGGAGGTAGTCTAGATGATGTAAATGTTCTGTATGTTCTTTGCAATTCCCCAATTTCCCACAAGTACTGGGTATTCTAATATTCTTACAGTAAGGATAAATAGTTATAAAAAAGAAATGTTTATAAAAAATGTTCCTAAGTTTCTTAGGATATTTTGCTAAATTTTTACGGATTCCACTTTCATTTGCTAACACTACCTTTCTTTAAGTTTGTCCCCCTGCTTCTAGGGCCAGTGCCAATAAATACTCACAAAACATGTCCCCTCACCAGGAGAAAAAAACCCCACCTCTACCTATAGAAGCATGGATGTATTGTGTAGTAGATGCATGAAAGGCTTCTCTTATAAAGGCAAATTGCCCCGAAAATCTTATAGAAAACTGGCCATTTCCAGGGGCCAGAAAGGCTGGTAGCTCCCCATCTAAAAGAAAAGATCACTGGTGATTAGTAAACACAGAGACTTCTCCCACTGCTGACACTGTCGTTGGGGGCAATTGAGAATTTGCCTGCACTGGTTTGATAGGGAACCAGAAAATCAACTTACCTGCGTTTTTCACTACACAGCTATTATAAGGTATTCTAAAGATAAGCTAATGCTTGTGTTGGCTCCAGAGAAGATTAGGGCATTGGTTTTTTTCCTCCAATTATATTCTCTGTAGTTTCCTGACAACTCTCATTTTCATTAAGAAATGAAAGAAATGTTATCTCTGTATGTTTGTTACAGCATCATAAAGCTAGAAGTCATATGTCAAAACAAAACAGAACAACAAATGTATTCCTTAAGGTAGAACCATGAATAAGTTAACCTTATTTGTTTCATTTTTTGCAATACTGATGGTTTTCTTATCTGGAAGAGTCTATATGTTAATGAGTTAAATGAGTCTATGTGCGAATAAGTCAGAAAAATAATGCAATTCAGTCATAACACAAGGTATAAAAATGGATTTACTGACTTTGTTCTGCTTTGGGTTTGGACCTCTCTCTGAGTTAAAATCCCTTACCTTAGATGCTTCCCTCCATAAGAGCCTTGCTTTTGTCGAATATCTTTTATGTGGGAGTTTAAAAGGACTCTGGCTTGTTGACAGACCAGAAACATTTTCTTTTTCTTTTTCTTTTTCTTTTTTTTTTTTTTAGATTTCATTTATTTATTTGAGAGAGAGAGAGAAGAAAGGGAGAGAGAAAACATGAACAGGGATAGTAGCAGGCAGTTTGAGAAGCAGGCTCCCTGCTCAGGGAGCCTACATGGGGCTTGATCCCAGGACCCTGAGATCATGACCTGAGCTGAAGGTAGACGCTTAACTGAATGAGCCACCAACTCATCCTGGCAGACCTCAAACATTTTCTGATGACACAGTGACAGATTCACCATCTCTGACTGCCTGATAGTGGGTCTCAGGTGCTTTGCAGGGTGGATCACAACTGCCACACATATTCTTGTCTCATATGGAGAAGAGAGAGGAGAGGACATTTTCTTAAGGCGGCTCCTTTCTTTAAGACAGAGCTTTGTCACAGAGGTTCTAAAGTATAAGCACAAAACAATTGTGTCTGTAAAGAGAACTCTCCTATTCCTGCCTCTGAATTCAGGGATATCCTCATCTGAAAAACAAAGAGGGAGGTTTTCTGATATCTGGACAGGTTCACCCACCAGGGCTGGTGCTCCTTTACCTCCCACATCTCCCTCTTAGAGATTATCATCAGCTATGATTCCAATTTTAATTTCAACAAAGATAAATCTCAAATATTCAACCAAGTCTCAGCAAAATCCACATTATCATTAGGTCTTCTCAACTTTATCTGTTAGGCCAGGACTGCAGATAATGAACCAGGAGTGGGAGTGTTGAAAGAACAATTAGAAAGAAAGGGTGTCAGCATCCTTTAGGGCTTAGTTACTTCGCTGTCTTTTCTCATCATTCTAGCCTGCAGTCTTCTCTCCATGTTTTCAGAATCTTATTAAAAATGAACAGTTTTACTTAATTCAGCAAATAGTATCGAGCACCTAGTATATGTAGGTACTCTTGTAGGTGGTGGCTCTTCAGGGATGAATAGAAATGGCTCAGGTCTAGTGGAATTTGCATCCTCTGCTCTTAGGGATGGCCAGATAATAAAAACAATAATTTCAGATAGTGGTTAAGCTCTGAGAATAAAATGGCATCTTAATACAGAGTGACTGGGTGAGTAGCTAATTTAGATTGTGTATTCAGTGAAGATACTACTGAGGAGGTAAAATTTTAACTGAGATTAAATTATTAAGAGGCATCTATGTGAAGATCTATGATAGACACATCCTAGGAAGAGTTAACAGTGAGGGTTAAGGACTCTGAAGTGGAATCACAGAGAAGAAATAAAGCAAATGTGGCTGGAATATAGTGAGCAAAGGGTGATTGGTAGGACTTGAGTTAAAAAAAAAAAAAGACAGGTAGTAGATCCTCTATATTCTTATAGACCATGATAAAGACTTTGAATTTAGTTCCACATGTAACATGAAGCCATTGGAGGTTTATAAGCACAGACAATATGATCTGATAACATTAAAAAAAATGTATGAGACTTTCACTTCCAGCCATGAAGGAGTAAGGCAATCTGGAATTATCCTTCCACTATAAATAACTAGAAAAGTAGAGGCGAAAAAATCGCATCATAGGAATGTTATCCCTGAGAAACGGGAAACAAGGTTATCCGAGGTTGTTTACCTGGAGATAATTCAAGGACTGAGGCACAGGAGTGATAACCGAAGCAGAGTTCAGCAGTCTCACGGAGTCAAAGAAGCAGAGATTAGACGTTTGGGAGGCTGGGTAATGTTTTTGTGACAGAATACCCAAAATGAGAAAGAGGTCCAGGAATATGTATAGAATCCCTTTTGAGTCTTCGTCCACATATCGATCTGTGCATATTTTTTGGTGAATTCTATCAAATTGGACAAGGGAAATTTCTGAGGAAATAACACTTATCAAGGAGCCATAAGAAGAACAATCCCAGGAGCTCCCACAAGGCCAGGGATGATTCTAGTTCCCTAAAGCCAGGGAAGAAAGATTTCACTATGTGGGCATTCAGTAGAGATCTCAGAAGGGCCTAGCCCTAGAAATGAGGCTAAATTTGTGTGAAAATAAAAGCTATTCAAGAATGCTATAAAAAGGAACAAACTAACCTGGAAGTAACTCTAGCAGAAAATTAGTAGTAATTTAAAAAATTATTGCAAGCACACTTATATTTGCATACATACACAAAGCAGGAAATATGACCTGTAAACAGGAAAAAGAACCCCAGCAAAACATAGAAACAGATGCAGAAATGAGATGTTAAAATATAAGTACAAGATACTAAAAGAGCTATTATGAATACGTTCAAGGATGTAAAGGAAGACATTGACATGATGGGGAAGAAAATGGAATATATTTTTAAAAAACTCAATGGAATTTAAACCAAAGGAAAATAAAACCCTCAATATTTGAATTTAAAAAGTAAAGTGGGTGGTATTAACAGATTAGGCATTGTAATAAAATAAAAAAGAACTAGAAGTCACGGCAATAGAAACTATTCAAAATGAAGAGAAGACAGTAAAATATGAGCAGTTTCAGTGACTAGTAGAATAATATCACTCAGTCTAACTTGTATATGATTGGAGGCCTAGATGGGAGAAGCAAAGAAAAAATACTGAATTAATGCCTAAAATAGAATTCCACATTTGATGAAAACTCTATGAAATTATTTGATAAATACAATTTATGAAAGTTATAAATCTACAGATTCAAGAATTTCAGCAAATTCCAAGCACAAAGAAAATGAAGAAAATTACAGTTAAGGCACATGATAATGAAATTGCTGAAGACTACTGATAATGAGAAAATTCTTGAAAACAGCCAGAGAAAAAAGGCACATTACATTTAGAGGAGCAAAGATAAGAATAGTAGCATACTTCTCATCAGAAAGTATGCAAGTCAGGAGAAATTGACCAATGTCTTTAAAATACTGAAAGAAAAGACTTCAACCAATCATTCTCTACTCAGCAAAAAGATCTTAAATATGAAGAGAAAAGACTTTCATGGGAATAAAATGAATTAATAAGTGATACATTTGTACTTAAGAGATATCAAAGAAAGTTTTTTAGCCAAAGAAAAATGGTACCTGATGGAAATTTGGATCTAGACAAAGGAATGAAGATCATCCTAAATAGTAAATATGTGAGAATTTATAAATATTTTAAAATATTTTATTTATATTTGAAAGATAATAGGTTGTCTAAAACAAAGATAATAAAAATGTATTATGGATTTTAGAACATATATTAAAGTAAGATATATGATAATAATAGTCCTAATAATGGAGGGAGGGATGAAATTTACTGTTGTAAGTTTCTTATACTGTCTGTATTGAGGCATAGCATTATTTGAGGAAAGAGTGTAATAATTTAAAGATGTATATTACAGATCCTAAAGAAATCATCAAAACAATGACAAAAGTTATACTAATAAGCCAGTGGTGGAAATAACAAATTATTATAAAAACCAGTCAATCTATGAAAAGGCAAAAAAAAAAAAAGAAAAAGATACAAAGGATAGATGTAAAAATAGAAAACAAACGAGCATCAGAATGTCAGATTTAGAGGTGAACATATTAATAATTATACTAATGTAAATGTCCTAAATACTTCATTGAAAGGCATAGATTGTCAGATTTAATGAAAACCAAGAAACTTATATTAAATATAGACATAGTTAAAAGTTAAGAGATAAAATGAGATATATTACACAAGTGCTAATCAAAAGAAATCTGAATAGGTTATATTGATATCAAATAAAACTAGACTTGGACAGAGAATATTGACAGGTATGAAGAAGAACATTTCATAATGAAAAAGGGCCCATTTTTTCCCAGAAGATGTAATAATATTAAATATGTGCACAGCCACCCACTTCAAAATACATGGAGCAAACACTGATGGGTCACTGTTGAAAAAGAAAAATAAAAAAACTACATTTGTAGTTTGAGATTTCAACACTTCTTTCAGCCATTTACATAACAAGTATGCCAAAACACATTAAGGCTATAGATGACTTGAAGAACATTATCTACCATTCTGACCTAGTTGAATTTTGTAGAATACTTCATTCAACAACAGGAGAATATATGTTCTTTTCTAGTACATATGTAATATTTACCAAGATAGGCAATATTCTGGGCCATGACATGAGTCTCAATAATCTTAAACTGATTGAAAGCTTATAAAATGTGTTCTGTGACTACATCAGAATTAACAGAACTGTACCTGGAATTTACTCAAAATTTGAAATTAAACGATATACTTTTCAATAACACAGGAGTCAAAAAAGAAATCACAAAGATAACTAGGAACTATTTTAAAGTGAATTACAATAAAATACAATATTTGTGCAGCAATAACTAATGCAGTGCTTAAAGAGAAATTTATGGAATTAAATGCTTAAATTAGAAAAGAAGCAGGTCTGCAATTAGAAAAGTTCTGCAATCAATGATCTAAGCTTCTATGTTAAGAATCTAGGAAAAGAAAAACCATATTAATCCATAATAAATAGAAGAAAGGACGTTGTAAAGAGAGGAATCAATGAAATGGAAAATGGACAAATGAAATAAAATAAGCAATGAAACCTGAAACTATATCTTTGAAAAGATCAATGAAATTGATAAACCTCTAGCAGGACTGACTACATATTAAAGAGATTAAACATAAATTGCCAATATCAGGCATGAAAGAGGGACTTCACTATGGATCCTACAGAAATGAAAAGACAAAAATGTAGTATTATAACTAACTTTATGCCAATAAATTTGACAGCTTAGATAAATGGACAAATTCCTTGAAAGACACAAAACTATCAAGGCTTATTTAAGAAGAAAAGATAACTTGAATAACTTTATATATTTTAGAGAAATGGAATTCCTAGGTAGAATCCTTCTTACAAAGATAGCTAAGTCCAGGTGACTTCACTGTTGAATTCTACCAAATATTTAAGGAAAGAATAATACAAATTCTACACAAATTCTTCTAGGAAAAAGAAGAAGAAACATTTTAAAACTCATAACCAGTGTTACCCTGGTACCAAAATGAGACAAGATTTTATGTGGACACTATAAACTAACATTCCTTATGAACATAGAAGCAAATATTTTCAACAAGATGTGAGCAAATATAAATCTATCAAGTTATAGAAAGGTAATACATCATGTCCAAAAGGTGTTTGTTCCTGGAATGCTATATTGGATCAACATTTGAAAATCAATCAGTGTAATTCACCATACTGACAGAAAAAAAAAAAGAGAAAAACCATATGATCATCTCAGTAGATGCAGAAGATCATTTTGACAAAACTCAACACTCATTTATGATAAAAACCTGAGAATAGAAGGAAGCTTCCTCAACCCCGATGAACATATCTATGAAAAACCTGTAGTTAACATCGTACGTCATGGTGGAAATAAGGCAAAGATGTCTGTTCTTACTCTTTCTACTTAGCATTATACTGAGGGTTGTAGCATACTCAGTAAGTCGTGAAAAAGGAAAGGAAGAAGTAAAAGTGTCATTCTTCACATGACATGATCTTTTATTTTTTTCAGAAAATTCTAGGGAAGATACATAAAATCATTAGAACAAACAAATGAACTTAACCAGGCCACAGGATTTAAAATTGATGTAGAAGAATCAATTGTATTTTTATGTACTATCAGAGAACAATTGGAAATTTAAGAAATGTAAGTAAAATGCTATTTACAACAGCATTAAAAATGTAAAATATAGAAAATGTAACTAAGAAGCATTGCTCAGAACAATTGAAGCCTAAGTAAATGAAAGGATATATTATGCTCATGGATCAAAAGATTCAATATTTTAAGATTCGGTTCTTTTTACTATAGTCTTTAGAATCATCTAAATCTCAATCAAAATTTAGTTGGGAAATTTTTTATATAAATTGACAATTTATTATAAAAAGTTTATGGGAATACAAAGGACCTAGACTAGCCAATAAAATTTAGAAAAAGAATTCAGTTGGAGGACTTGGACTATTTGATTTCAAAACTTACTATAAAGCTACAGTCATAAAGATAGTGTGCTGTTAGCATAAAGATAAATATATAGGTCAGTGGAACAGCATGGGGTTTATAAATGGACCAATACTTCATGTAAGTTGATTTTCATTAAAGATGCTAGAGTAATTTGATGGAGAAAAAGTCTCTTCAGAAAAAGGTTGGAACAATTGTATATTCATTTGGAAAAAGAAATGATCCTCATCCTTTCCAGATATCTCTAAGGAACTGAAACTTGAAATCATAGATTGTGTACTTTGGGTGTCTTTTATGTAAGAAGGATTGGAGCTGTAGTCATCAAAGCAACAATCAAAGAAAAGGTTCTTTCTCTATATCCAAAGATTAGCAAATGGATACACATTTCTATATTTTAGATTAAAGTAAGATATATGAGGTTATATACTTACATAAAGTATAAGGAATAACTATGCCTTGCTTTAACCACGGTTTTGTGTCTGATCCTGATCCTGTCACAGGAGAAGCCTTTAACGATAGTGACCTCGTGTAGTTATGAGATTTAGTAGGCATGTAAGGTTTTATTTTTTTATTTTTTATTTTTTAAAGATTTTATTTATTTATTTGACACAGAGAGAGAGATTACAAGTAGGCAGAGAGGCAGGCAGAGAGACAGGGAGAGGAGGAAGCGGGCTCCCTGCTGGGCAGAGCCCGATGCGGGCCTCAATCCCAGGACGCTGAGATCATGACCTGAGCCGAAAGCAGAGGCTCTAACCCACTGAGCCACCCAGGCGCCCGGCATGTAAGGTTTTAAAAACTACCACATACTTTTATTTCTTAGCTATTTATCTCATTAACTTTTATCTGATTCTGTTATGTTTTAGTTACTTTTCCTCATGAGCACACTTTATTAGACCAAATATGTTGTAAGTGCATGAACTGTGTACTTCTTTGTAGCCCCTATGACCATCCTCTAGGGCCTGATACGTTTAGGTCTTTGACTACTGCTTAACTGACTGATAGCGTGGAAGCTCCCTACAGATGCCTTTCAGAATCTGTTAGATTGTTGGTTCCTTTTGACTGAATTATTAGAAGGGTGGTACTGTTATTTTTAACTGAGTATTTTAAAAGTACGGTTCCTTAATTTTTTCATAGAATTCTCTCTTTTTGCACATCCAAATTCCTTTTTGAAGCTCCTTTGGTACTAATTCATAAGGCTTCAGGCCCGGGCCTTTAGGAAATACAGTACAGAAAGAAGAATACAGAGATGCAGCAAAGTAAATTGCTTTGAATCTCATTCCCTGATTTTCACTTGACTTGTTATATATGTTAGAGTTAGGACATATTTCATGGCTAGGATTTAGAATATTTATGGGCAGTTCCTTATTGCTTCATTACCTCCCATATTTATTCTCATAATGGAGAAAGTTAGAAATGTTTAAAAGCCTTAGAAACTCCAAGGAGGGTATTTCCTTCATTTTCAGTTTGGCTGCTAGAAACAAATCTGGCTCCGGATAGGATAACAAGCTTCCAATTCTTGTGAATTCAATAGTTCACTTGATTATAAGCTGCTTGAAGATAATAGCCATATCTTACTTAATCCTATATGACTCCAAAGTAGCTTTTCACAGTGGCTGGTGTTAAATTCTTTTCTAAATGATGAAATGATCAAGGGTCTCTGGTTATTACCTGGGCCAGGGTTGATCGATCACTAGGCAAATGGTAACATAGGGAAACTTTGTTTTATGCTCCTTCCCACCTCTTTTTATCTACTTCTTTCTTCTTTTCTTTTCTTTTTGTTTCATTTTTCTCTTTTCTTTTCCTTTTTTTAAAACTTCTTCTTTTTTTTAACCTTTCTGACTTCCTCCTTCTTCCCTGACACCAGTCCCTGTCTATTACTCAATTGGCCATGAACTAATCCCTGATAACAATGAACTGATCATTAGATTAACCTTAACATTTTTTATGGGTCATCTGGTCACTTTATTTGAAAAATTTTTTTTTATTTTTTAAGAGTTTCTTTTTTACTATGTTCAATTAGCCAACATATAGTACATCATTAGTTTTTGATGTAGTGTGGGGCTGGTATCCAAGATCTATAAAGAACTTCTCAAACTCAACACCCAGAGCACAAATAATCCAGTCAGTAAATGGGCAGAAGACATGAACAGACACTTCTCCAAAGAAGACATACAAATGGCTAACAGACACATGAAAACACGTTCAACATCACTTGGCATCAGGGAAATACAAAGTGAAACCACAATGAGATACTACATTATACCAGTTAGAATGGCCAAAATTAACAAGATAGGAAACAACAAGTGTTGGTGAGGATGTGGAGAAAGGGGAACCCTCCTACACTGTTGGTGGGAATGCAAGTTGGTATAGCCACTCTGGAAAACAGTATGGAGGTTCCTCAAGAAGTTAAAAATAGAGCTACCCTATGATCCAGAAATTGCACTACTTGGTATTTACCCCAAAGATACAGATGTAGTGAAAAGAAGGGACACATGCGCCCCAATGCATAGTAGCAATGTCCACAATAGCCATAGCATTTTGTAACATCTTCTTAAAGGCAGAGGGATGCATCTCAAAGCCTAAGTTTGGGGTCAGGAATGACCTCTGCCAAGTATATGGTATGTATAAGGGATAAACAGAGCCCTCCATCCTGGGACCCTTCTTTACTGTATTGCTTGGTTTCAGAGGAAGAGAATGGCTTTGCCTGAGGAGCTCAAGAAGCTCCATGTAAGAAATGATATTTGAGCTGGACCCTGAACAATGAATGGTGAATTTTTTTTCCAGTGGGGAGGTGATTTGGGGTAAGGGATGGAGGTGGGAAAGAGGAGCAGTAATAAAACATTACAGAAAAGTGGAACAACTGCCTGGGCAGAGGTACAGAGATGAAAGAACAGGGTATATTTTAGGAACATGGAGTAGTCTTGGGTAAATGGGGCAAATGTTGCATGGTCGGAAGTGGAAGGAGATGGGAAAAAACAGAAAAGCAGAGAAAACAAAACAAAAAAACAGACTGGGCTGGATTGTAAAGGGCCATGTAAATGATTCAAAGGAGTCTGACCTGTGGGCAGTGGAATGATTACATTTCTATTTCAGAATAATGGAAAAGGGGGAATGATCAAATTTCTATTTTTGCAAGCTCTCCTGGTAGCAAGGTGGAGGGTGAATTTTTGTGGGTAGGGAGACCAGTTATAAGGCCGTTGCAGTCATCAGTCAAAACATAGTAAAGGCGCAGCAGTGGGGAAGAAGAAGAAGAAGAAGGATTGCCTCTTAGATAATTAGAAGGTAGAATTGATAGCATTTAGTGACCAAGTTCTCCCTTATCCCAGTTCATTTATTCATTAATTCCATCAACATTTATCTGGCCCCCTAAAGTAGGCCAAACACTGTGCAAAATACTTGAGAAGTGAATAGGACATGGCTCCTTCCCCTAATAAGCTCAAAGTTCAGTAAGTAAGGTTGACATTTAACAATTAAAATGCAATGCAGTGAGTACTGTAGAAGAGGTAAGCAATGTGTGCTGTAGGAATACAGAGCAAAAAGGTTTCTAAGAAGCTCATGAGTGTAAATTCAGTGTTTTACCCACTGTTGCATCCCTAGCACTTGGTTTGAGTTGGGGAACCTACTAGGTGCTTAATAAATATATTGAATGAATATTTGAGCTTGGATGAGGATATATATGGGCAGAAGAATGATAACTCCTTTTGCTCTCTCTTGTAGGCTGGAGAAGACAACTTTCTCTTGGTTTTGAAAATGGAAAATGTGTCAGACTGTGCCCCTTGGTGGTGGGCCTTAGGATGGCACTAGATACTTGGTTCTAGACCTCGTCTCCTCTTTTCTCTTAGGGCTCATGTAGATTATTTTGGGGCCTGAAGTCTTTGTTATTATCCTTTGGGATTTAGTAAGGTCTTTTGGAAAGTCCTAGCTTATTCCAAAAGAGATAAGGAAAACTAAGGGAGAGGCTTTGTGCAAACTCAGGCCAGAAATTTAAGGAGAGAAATAACTACTCAAGGCCAGGAACCAGAGTAGGAGAATCCTGTGAGGAAGGTGAAACCTCAGGACAGGAAGTTTACATCCTTCGTTTGTTGCTCCCATTCACCAGGAGAATCTCCATTTAATCCTCAACTCTGCAAGTTCTGAATTTCATTTTATTAAGGAAGATGGATTGAGTCAATGATCTCTTAATGGCAACTAAGAAATCCAACAAATTCTGAAAAACAAAGCATTTCTATAATTCATTTATTGTTAAAAACTGACCTAATATGAATTCATTTGGCAGCAAAATATCTAAAGTGATGTGAAGCTATTTATAGCTTAATTGAATCTTAAAAGTATCTATGTTTTCATGTTTTTTTGGGAGAAAAATTTATGTGTTTGATTACAGGGTCTTGCCCTCAATTTCTATCGGGTGATGTTGGATGATATTCAGTAAAAGGGCCACCATATTACTTTTTAAAATCTGAGGATTTAAAAATTATCAAGCTACTTCCTGCTTCTAGTGTCTTAGATAAAGGATTGTGGGTTTATATTTCCTTTCAGAGATTAGTAAAGGCTTTTGGACTAGATGAATGGGAGTTGAGGGTGTTTCTAATTGAAGAATAATTGACATATTATTCTTCATTATAACATAACAGTATTGTTTCAGGTTTATAAGATAATGATTCGGTATTTATATACATCATGAAATGGTCACCCCAATAAGTCTAGTTACCTTCCGTCACCATACAGAGTTGTTATGCTATTAGTCATTATATTTCTTATGCTGTACATTATATCTCCATGTCTTTATTTTATAACTAGAAGATTGTACCTCTTAATCACGTTCACCTGTTCTGTCCATCCTGGAGCTGAATTTTGAAGACACGCAGAAACCTTGTTTTACTTCTCCACTGAAGGTAGTGTTATCCCCTATATGAGTTTGCTAGGGCTTCTATGACAAATGCCACTGACTGGGTGGCTTAAACAACAGAAATTTATTTTATCAAAGTTCTGGAGACTGGAGGTCCCCCCGATCAAAGTGTCAGTGGGTTTGGTCTCTCCCGAGGCCTCTCTCCTTGCCCTGAGGACGGCCACCTTCTTCCTGTGTCCTCCGCGGTCTTTCCTCTGTGTGTGCCTGTCGCTGATGTCTCTGTGTGCCAGATCCTCTCCTTATAAACACCCTGGTCAGATTGGATTAGGGCCCACTGTGATGGCCTCGGTTTAACTTTATCGCCTCTTTAAAGAACTTATTTCCAAATGCATCACGTTCTGAAGTGCCAAGGACTACGACTTCAGTGTATAAATTTTAGATGGACAAGAGTTCAGCCTATCATACTCCCAGGGGGTGTTTGAAAATGTGTGAATGTATATTTTTGGAGATTACAATGATGGTCGAGTGTTAGTCTCACTTAATGGAGAGGGGCCACGACTGCTCAACAGCTTGTGGTGTGAGAGAGAGCCCCGTGTGATGAAGTGTCTGTCCAAAAGGCCAGCAGCTCCTCTGGTGTGAAACACTCAGGGAGGATCCAAAGAAAGGTGTGGATCAGTCCGTGGGATGTGGTCTGTCATGATGGTTCTGTCTTTGATGGAAAGTTGAGGCCTGGCAATCTTAAAAGGAACGAATGTCCTCATCTTGAAACTGATTTCCACCATCCCCTCTTTATTTACTTTTTACTTGGTTTCATTAAGCATCATTCCTGTACTTCGTGAAGGAGAAATAAAGCACAAATGGATTCCACTCTATGAAGCTGAGGTCGGAGTTGGCCCCTCAGTCTCTAGGAATAATGAGGAATTTATACTTTTTATGTTTCTTCAACTCACTCGTGACTCTTAGACTAAGATGACAGCCCTTTTTAAAAATAAATCCTACCTTGCCTCTAGGCTTCCAGTGCTCTGAAATAAAATTGCATGCAGTGCTTACCACAAGTACTCAAATGGCCAGGGCACGAATTAGGCCCCAGAAATGCTCCTCTGGCAGGTGTGGGCCCTGCTGGCCTCCTAGAATGGCTTTTGCTTCCAGCATGTGCCTTTTCTTTCTCACGGATCCCTTGCTCCTGCCTGCCCTTTGGTCCCTTGCACGTTTGGAACCCTGTAATGCTTTACAAATATTGTCACATTCATTAGAGCCATCATACGTTGTTAATTATCAACCAGTGCATCATACTAATGATAAGAATGACAGCAAAGGGAATCTATTCCGTGGGCCTGCACTGCCCTGACCGTACTCCGTTTGTATTTTCTTGAGTCATGCTGAATTATTCAGTCCTCTTTTTACAATTTCAACATCCAGGAGAAACAAAAAACTGTAACAATTGCCACTACAATACATAAATAAAAATGAATAATTCAGAACTCCTGTCTTCTTTTTCTCCCCCTTGTCTAACTCTGACTGATGCCGGCTTTGCTTTCCAATTTGTGGTACTCGGTGCGGCAGGCGGAGGAGAATTTTCAGGTTTGGAGATAAAGACATAGAGCATTTTAATTGTTTGCCCCAGAAGAACCATTCCTGAGCTGCTGGCAAGTCATGGCCTGGCTCTAATCCTCTTCGTTCCTATGTGTGGGCTCCCCGTACCCTCTACCCATCGTCAGGTTATCCCAAAGAGGTTAGAACATCACCACCTTTTCCCAGTCAGCAATGTTTGAAGCCCTTTTGTTTTCCTCTCAACAGCTTTACCAGCCCCCCAAGCCACAGGCTCTCTCAGATGGGAAGCTTTTGTGCATTTGTCCATTACACACGTGGTTGGGTCAGTGTCCCAAGTGCACTGGGTCAGGAGGAGAAGGAACTGAAAACGGGAATGAGAGGCCGAGGGTCCTTGCTGCAGTGCCCTGGCTGGGCCAGGAGCTTTAGGGATATGGCCTGTCAGGTTCCTGAGCATCTGCGGGCTAACAGGCTTCCCGACCTTCAGCTTGTCCCCGGTCAATGGGCTGTTCTCCAGCTCGGGGAGAGTGCGTGTTGCAGAGCCAGACTCTGGACCGGTGCACCGCTGGCTGGCTGTCACCCCCTCGGAGGGACTGATGAAAGAGGCATGAGGGTTACACAGCTTGCTAAATAATCCATGCTTCCTTCCATTGGAATTTTCTACCTGCTTCTCGAAGACCATTTTTAGTTATTTATTTATTTTTATTTTTTTAAAGATTTTATTTATTTGACAGAGAAAGACACACAGCGAGAGAGGGAACACAAGCAGTGGGAGTGGGAGAGAGAGAGAAGCAGGCTTCCCGTGGAGCAGGAAGCCCAATGCAGGGCTCGATCCCACTGGGATCACGACCCGAGCCGAAGGCAGACGCTTAATGACTGAGCCACCCAGGCGCCCCTAGAAGACCATTTTTAAACTTTCGCTCTACTTTCAAAGTCATGACCAAGGGATGGAAACAGAAAAAAAAAAAAAAAGTCCTACCAAACCTCCAATTGACCACCAATGATAAAGATTAGGGGAGAGCCTCTTTGTACATTCTAATAGTTCATTAAATCTTTCGTGTTTGTGTGCTGGCCTCCCAGACAGACAAAAGAGGACAGAATCACCCGATGCATGGACTTAGTAGGCCCATCTCTTTAATATACTACGTGGCAACGTTTTTGTTTTCACATTATAGCTTTCAGGGTTTTGGCCTTTAGGTTTTTATTTTTCTCTCTTCATCCATCACCTCCTTCCCACCCTCGATAAAAGAGAAAGGAAGAATCATCAGATTTTTTTTCCTCTTCATTCAGGGACAGTAACGTGTATTAATGTAACTAGGCAAAAGCCTGGTCGGGGCCCCACTTTCTCAACCTAGCCTTTAATCATTCGTGAGGGGTGGGGGACATTGATATGGAGGTGGGTGTTGGAGCAGAAAAGAGAGAGATGCTTCACTTTCAGAGGGCCTGGAGGCAGAGTCCCAGAGAGCGGTTTCCATGGCAGTGCTATGGAAACCAGGTTCTGCTGCTCACTCCTTCCCAGAGTAGAATTTCCATGCTTCACATAGCATGCGCTCCGAGAAACCCTGCTGGCATCTCATCCCAACTGTGACTTTATCATTGTGACCTCCTTGTAACCTACGTTCTGACTTCTTTAAATAGGGGTAAATGGAAAAAAAAAAAAAAAAGGAACCTGGTCCAAATCACTGGTAGAAACTCTAAGCCTTAAATCTTCTATGCATTTTCCAGTAGGATGGAGAGAAAAATTAATTTTACTGTGTATCAGTTGTCATTTCCATATGCATCTACTTTTCTGGGTTCTGTTTTATGCCATTGTCAAATCCCATAGTATTATAGATGTCAGCTCCTTATGCCCTTTTTAAAAAAAATAATTTGTTGAACTCAGTGTATGGAATCTGTCTCTTTAGAGATCTGTCGTCTCCTATCTAGCCACATGTGGTGATGAGAACCTTCATATGACCTGTACATGTGTGCTGACTTTCACAAATGGGGACCAGGTGAAGGACCGTGGATGATTGCTCTTCATTTTGTAAATGTCTCTCAAGTGTATGCACTGCTGGCAGAGGGTTTATGGTATCATTTCATATGTGGAGAACTGTGTGTGCGTGTGTATGTCTCCTGACATAGGGTGTTGATTTACACTTGCATTGATCACCTACTTGTGGTCTCTCAATGGGAAGATTATTGCGTAGGGAATAGGGAATGATGTCAGAGCAAGCCCATGAATACAGTTCTGAAAGAAATAAGGCAAAAGTCTAGAACACATTTTTAGAAGGGTGATAGAAAATACATGAGTATTTTAGCCCACCTTTCCACTTCAAAGATAGGCATAGTGGGCTTAAATGAATACCACCACGCAGTATTGTTTGCAGTGAGAACTTTTTTTTTTAGACTTTAAAAACTGTCGATCTTTTTTTTTTTTTTTTTTTTTTTTTAAAGATTTTATTTATTTATTTGACACAGAGAGAGAGATCACAAGTAGGCAGAGAGGCAGGCAGAGAGAGAGGAGGAAGCAGGCTCCCTGCCGAGCAGAGAGCCCGATGTGGGCCTCGATCCCAGGACGCTGAGATCATGACCTGAGCCGAAAGCAGAGGCTTTAACCCACTGAGCCACCCAGGCGCCCAAAAAACTGTCGATCTTTTTTCTTCTTCTTCTTCTCCTTTTTTTCCCACTTCTCCGGTTCTCATATTACACTGAAACATTCCCCAAAGCCCATTATTAGACTGTGAATACATCTTTCCTACAGTCTCTTCAAATGTCTCTAGCTCATGTCCCCAGATCTCCCTTCTCCAGTGACTCCATTTCCCTCCTCAATAAACAACCCACACTTAATTATTTTTAATCATTTTCTGCTCCGAAAATTTGTGAATCCCTGGATACTCCGTGATTGCTTTATTCTGATGGTGTCAGAAGTTCCTGTATATATTTTTTTTATTGTCTGTTCTGAGTGGTACCTAATACTAGATGAAGTCCTGAAACATATTCCTGCCACGTGTTTTTTATATGAGAGGTTTTCGTGGTTTAACCTCAGTACTGATATATTTGCCCACTGGTCTGAGAAAAGGCACCTTGAGTAATGCTTATGTATTTGCTGCCCACCTAACTTTTTCATTCATTGATTCAACCAGTATTTGTTTTTTCATTCATTCATCCTTCCATTCATTCAACCACAGATGGATCCCGGATGCATAGCAATGTGCCACATATCTGTCATGCCAAAGAAACCCAGGATACATATTTGAACCATACAGGATTGATTGCTGACACTCCACTGCTTTTGACCTGTAAAGGGACAATTTTATATGCTTTAACCTAAGATAAAGGTACAGAATAAAAAGACTTAGGAAAACAAGATTGACATCAGAAGATAGAGTTTTAAAAACCAAAGAGATGAAAGTTCAGGAAGGAGCTGTGACAGGAGGTACTAGAAAATGAGAATCCATCCCTCTCAGTGCATGTGAATTTCTGTGGTGACCACACCATAGTCGCTAGCCACATGTGGCCATTTCAATTTCAATTTAAGTTAGTTAAAATTCAGTAAAATTAAAAAGTCCCTTCCTCAGTAGTTTGAGCCCCATTTCAAGTGCTCAGTAGTCATGTGGGGTGGGCGGTATTTGGATTGGACAGCACAGATAAAGGCATTTCTGTCTCCATGGCAAGTTCTGCCATAGAAAAGCCTGATCCCTGAAGAGCGAATAGGTCAAGAGAACTGAACTTCCTTGTGAATATCTGTAATGACAGAGAAGAGGTTTGGTGACTTGGAAGAGGCTCTGGTTATTCACCTGATATTTATTAGTTCACTTCTTAAGCCTGGTTGCTGTTTCCTAACGGTTAGTGGCCCCAGTGAAATCGGTCACAAGTACAAACAGATAAAATGAGCATCACATTAAGAAAACCCTCCCAGGGTGTTGATTCTCTCCTTTGCTGGCCATCTCGGCCAACCCTCGTGGCTGAAGGGCACATTTGAAGCCTGACCTGGCTCTTCTTTCTCTTTACCGTCCCTCTGGCTGAGACTTAGTGCATACAGAGGAATACACGGAAGCAGAAGGCTATCATTTGCCCGCCTTCACCTCTTTTGAAAGAATTTTATGCTTGAGGCTTTAAGTTCCTAAATCCTAACACTTTCTAGGTTACCTGGAAACTTGGCTGTTTGATCCCAGCTGTAAATCTCTGCTGTCTGAAATAGATTTGGATGACTTTTTATCTGTGGCAACTTGCTTGTTTTATCCGAAAGGATCCATTTTGGGGAATCCTGGAGGGGTGACATATTTCATCATTTTTGCCTCTGAGTCATTGCCCACGTTGACTGGCAGACGCCACCGGTGGCGCCTGAGAGCACACGTACACAGAAGTGTAAACACCGTCAGCCTTGTACTTTTCAAATTGCCCCAAAGGTGAAGCTGCACAGCTTAATTAAAGCAAGGCTGAGAGAAAGCCGAAGACCTCTGAGAAGGGTAATTTTGTCGCCGGTGTTGTTAGATTGGACGTACCTTTCCTGCTTTGGATGTACTCACTTCAAAAAGGGAAGCCATCCTAAATTTGTCACTACTTTTACTCTACACCTTAGTGAATGAATTAGTATTTTGGGGTGAGGCTGGCTTGGGTCTGAGTCCTGCATACGTGACCTCCGGCAGGTGCCTTAATCTTTCTGACCTCTGGTTTCCTTGTTTGCATAGAGTGCTCATTAGGATGAAATGAGACTATGTTTAAAGCACCAGTGCATAGTAGGTGCTCGTGAATTTTAGCTGTTCTGATTACTCTTATTTTGCTGCGGCTGCTATTACTGCTGCCAGCAAAATTTTAAATCCTCACCCTGTTTCCAACTCCCGGTACCCAGAGTCCCAGACTGGAGTAGTGTTTGGAATCTACGGCATTCTCACATGCTTGCTTTGCCATCTGGTTCTCATTTTTGCCCACTCTCATTCTTTCCTTATATCATAATTCTGATATTCAGTATTCAAATGGATGACTCTTTAAATAGCTTTATTGCTTGGTCTTTGCTTGATTTATAGTTTTCCATAAAATTTCCCCAAACTTCTCAATTGCTTACCTCATTGGAGTCGGGATCCCAGTTTACCAGGCTTCACGAAATGCCTTTGCTGATCTCTACAGCGGTCACTTTGAGGGCAGGGCCATTAGCTTTCCATCCCCAATGCAAATGACTTCATGGTTTTAAATATCATGTCTCTGTGATAGGACAGCCTGGTCAACGTATCTGTCTTACTATTAATTTTCTCTTCCACTTCCATTCCTTTCTGTTGTGATTTAATCTCTTGCAGATACTCCAGATTTAATAGAATAAAACACTGAATTCTTTATTTCATTTGCACTTTTTATTTGTCGGATTTCGTACTTTTCTTTACTGAATGTCAGGCCCTGGAACGGAATCTTGCGAGTAGATGGTGTTCAAAGTTGAAATGGGTTTAGTAGCAGAGGAGAAGAAGAAAACTGGGGGGAAAAATATGTACAGATGAAAATAGAGGGCGGAGAGAGCTTAAATAGTGGGAAATGGAAATAGAAGAGGCAATAAAATTCTGTCCAAATGCCTCATTCCCAAAGTGGTTTCAGCCAACATTTTGCTAAGACTTTTATTTCCACATAGAAGAAAAGAACGCTTACATTTCCTTGTAGTTTCTTTGGTGGGGCACACCACTGGAAGTGGTGTTACAGAGTCTTGAGCCTAGATTGGGGCTTAGCAAATATTTGTTGAATTGATTTTTTTATGGTTGGGTAGACTGTTTAACTGAAAAATTTAACCCTGCCTAGGAACACCCCTTTATCTTAAGAGCATAGGACATCCTTCCTTTTTTTCTTTTACAACTTCTGTAACACAGTGCCCATGGGTCATGGAGCCTTTGAAGGATCTGGAGAAAGCTAGAGACCCCTTTTCCAGAAAGGTATTCACATGCCAAATTCTGCATATGGTTTCAGGGGATTCATAGATCCCTTGAGGCCATTCATGAAGCCCAGGCTTAGTATCCCTGCTCCATATTCATAGATTCCCCTTGATATCTTCTTCATTCCTAATCTCCATTAAAAGATGACCTCTATGCCCTGTTCCAAACCAGAAGTCTTAGTGAGTGTCATCCTCTACTTTCTGCCCTCTAGTCAGGCCACTTGTGTTCATTGCCAGATCCTGGAGCTTCATATATTAAGTAAATGATTCTGTTTAATGAGGGAAAATGCCTTTTGCAGTGCTCACATAAGTCATCATGTCCTGAATGTCATTGTGCAGACATAGGGACAGTGCCTCTTTCTGACAAAAATGACCATACTTTTTACAACACTGGGTCATCTGTTAATAGGGCCTGTACCCTACAGAATGGGGATGGGGCAGCATGGAGAGTTTGGTTTTTATCCTGACAGCTCTGTTTTATTTTGCATCTCCCTCGTTCTCTCCTTCCACAGTCATGCATGTCCAATGCCCATTTATAGCAGTTAGACCCCTGGTCTTGGCCAGTTACCATAGGTGTCAACGGTTAATGATGAGACAAATGAATCTTGCTGCTGGAGTCAATAAATTCATCCTACTCAATGTGACAAGGAGCTAATGTTTTATTGCCCACTGGTACCTTAATCCAATTCATACAGTCGGACTTCACTACATGATGGTAAACAGTTGTTTGTGGAGGTAGTTTACAGGTATTGGAAAGGAGGAGAAGACAGGCTTTCTGTGACTCTCTTGTCATACAGTGTGGGCAACTGGCCCAGGAATTGGATATATGGACAGAAGCAGAGAAGGGGTATTATTTCTTGTTCTCTGATTCACTTGACAGTTAGGAGCAATCAACATTTTTGAATACGTACTGTGTACCAGACCCCATACTGAGCATGAGAATGCAGAAACTGTTAAGAAGGACACAAGATTTGCCTTTAAGGTTGTTATAATCCAGAGTGGGATATAGACATACAAAGTGTTCATTCAGTAGCAACAGGAGTTGTTCTCCTTTTCTGGGGCCTGTAGCAAGGGAGGCAGGACGCTGACAAAGTATACAGGCTCACTCACCAGGAAGAAAACCTTTTAGAATGATCTTCTGTTTATTCAACTACATTTATTCAACAAACGTGTACTGAGTGCCCATTGTAGTCTAGACCTTGGGAATACTGAATGGACAAGATAGTCCCTGCTTTGATGAAACTTACATTTTCATGAGGGAGACAGAAAATAGATAACACAAAAATATAATGTGAGACAGAATTAAGTACTATAAAGAAAGTAAAGCAAGGTAAGGGGATAAAGAAAAATGGAGGACGGGGAGGAAGTTCATATAGAGAAGATGGGTAAGGAATGTCTCTCCGAAGAGGTGGCATTTAAGCAAAGACATGAGGGTGGGAAAGAATGAGGAGCTTTCCAGGTTAAGAGAGCAGCAAGCAGAGAAGCTCTGAAGCAGGAATGAGTTTGGTAGTTGGAGAAAGATGGAGAAGGCCTCCTGGCTGGAGCAGAGCAGTCAGGGGAGGAGCAGGAGGTGAGGTCAGGGAGACAGGCTGGGCCCCACAGACCAAGCCAAGATATCTGGACCTCGTTCTGCACGTGCAAAGAAGGAGTCAGAGGCCTGTTATGTTTCCAGGAGAGGACTGAGTGCCGGATGAAGATTAGGTGGTGGGGTGGGGGCACCCCAGTGGAATGGGGGGCCAATTTAGAGAGATTGACTGATTCATTCAGTATTTTCCATGGTTCTTCATCCTAACGTATCCCTGCCTTTGAGGAGCCCATCTTGGAGTGCACCTTGCTGATTTGTCTCTTCCTTTCCCTCAGGGAACTCTTTTGAAACCATCTCTCAAGGGGCACCTGGGTGGCTCAGTGGGTTAAACCTCTGCCTTGGGCTCAGGTCATGATCTCAGGGTCCTGGGATCGAGCCCCACATTGGGCTCCGTGCTCAGCAGGGAGCCTGCTTTCTCCTCTCTCTCTCTCTGCCTGCCTCTCTGCCTACTTGTAATCTCTCCATCAAATAAATAAATAAATAAAATTAAAAAAAAAAAAAAGAAACCATCTCTCAAGATGACCGGTGCAAGTGGCCGATACTTCACTTTATGAGTTTTCTCTCTATCTTTGGCATGCAGTTCCTTGTCTTAGATCAGGATTTTCAGATTTTGAGGAATAATAATTGCCACTGTTTTTTATTTCCAATGTCACAGATGCCGGGCATATATTTATCATCTTTTTTAATCCTCACAAAAACTCTGCAATGAAGTTACTGTTATACTCATTCGACACAGGAGGATATGAAAGCTCAGAGAGATGACGCCATGGCCACACGCTAGTATGTGGTAGCTAGGACTTGATCATAGGCCTCTTGGCATCCAAACCACATGGCTTTTCTACCACACCACCCTGTCTCAGAGTTGAAGAGCAGGGTGAGCTGATTTGGAAGGTTGGTTTTTCTGAGACTGGTATTCTAGAGCCAGTGGTTTTTAATGGAAGGTGACTTTGTCCCCAGGAGACATTTGGCAGTATCTGGTGATATTTTTGGTTGTCACAAGTTGGGGTAGAGAGTGCTACTGGCATCTTGTGGGTAGAGGCCAAGGATATTGCCAAACATCCTACAGGGTACAAGATGACCCCTTTATCAAATAATTATCTTCCTCCAAATGTCTGTAGTGCCAGGGTTCGGAAATCCTGTTTCAGAGTTATTTTTCTGCATTTCTTTCTGTTCATAACTTTAATTAGTATATATCATCAGTTATCACCCTGATTATATTTCTTTGCTCTTGTTCTAAGGAGATGTTAAGGTTCACCTAGGGAAGGGAGACTATTGCCAAGCGGTATTTGATTTTGTTTTGTTTTTTATCAATAAGTGGTTGTCTCCTAGCACTGTTTTATCTATCATTGATGACAGTCTGGGCTCTGATTCTAGGGCTCAGGAATCCCTCAGGCATTCTGAGCCCTTCTAGTACTTGGAGTCCTAAGGTTTCTGCACTGAACTTTCCCATTGCTTCATGCTGGGCTTCCTCTGGGGTGGTTTAGTTCAGGCTGTCAGCACTGGAAATAGCCCTTCTACCAGGAAATTGTGTGAATTGGGAGCAGGTCAACACTAACTCCCTCCCATTACCAAACTCAAAGTGACCCCAGAAGCTCTGAGATTTGGAACACGGTCTAGTAAGCAAATTGCCCTCTACCAGATAGCACCCCTTCAAGGTTTAAAATGCTGATGCACATCAATGAGAGACACACAATGACCGCTGTCTCCCTGCCAAAAAAAAAAAAAAGCATACAATACAATCTTTATGGCTTTCTCAATCTAGGCATTACCATAATTCAGAACTGCTAGTGCGTATGGCCCTATAAAGGTAGCAAGTTCTCCATACATTTGTATTTAATTTTACAGCATATAAGGTCATCCGTGGTCATCATTTGTTTCTCTAGGTCAAGAGGCTCATTCCATTACTTAAAAGGATAAAAGATGATGTGTGATCTTTCTGCTTTTTAAACTCCCCTTCCGCGGGCTCGTCCACAGCTCAGTGCCCTGGGTGAGATCCCGATTCCATGACAGCCTCTTTCTGGACAAGTGTGGATATGGAAGCGGGCTGAGGGTCCTCGATGTGGTTCCCTGCTTTAATAAGCCTGTTGGCACCTTTACTTTTCCTCCGACTTGCCTGATGGCAAAAAAAAAAAAAAGAAAGAAAGAAAAAAAGAAAAAAAAAAGGGAAAAAAAGCCTTCTGCTTAATAAATGTCTGCTTGTAATATTCTGAAACAAGGAGGCTAATCAAAGGCCCTGTTCTGCAGAACAGGGACGCTAAATGACAAGATTAATTTCCGTAATCAAGCAGCTTAATTTGGACATTTTCCCCCTCTCTGTTGCTGATTGAAATTGAGGCAAATTTCGCAGTGGTGAGATTCTGTCCTGGCCTAGTAAAGCTTACTTACTGGGACTGGAAGAGGGGAGGCAGGGTGACGTGGTCAGAGAAGATGAGGGGAGGGAAGAGTGAGGGGAAGGGCGTCACATGAACTGAAATGTGAACGAATGCAAGGAAGTGACTGCGCTTTTTTCTAGGACCTCTCATTAGAAATGATGTGGTCTTTCGAGAGGTTGTCTCCATGGTTGACCACTCACCGACCTGGAATGTTTCCATCGGAAATAACACCACAGTCGTCATGGAGATTCACATAGTTGTCATGTGCTTGGGCAGAAGAATCCCAGAGAGATCTTCTCATCCACCTGCCTCTTTTCATAAAGCAGCCCCAGAAATGTTTAGGAACTCGTGTCCTGTTCATTAACACCAGGCACAATTTCAGGCCAGAAAGTCAAGATGATTAAGCAATCTCATGGGATTTGCAGGAAAAGAAACAGTAACATGGTGATAGACCTTTGTTTGTATAAAGTATTATAATTTACGAGGCACTTTCAGTATATTTAAATGGCAGGGCATGCTGCTTAAATTAGAGTTTGAGCTAAATATTTTTGGATCTTTAATAATACAAATGATAGCAACCTGCATGCTTATTGTTTCTTACAAAAGCAAACACCTCGCAATGGGGGTGCAGGCATCTTTCTTTCTCTTGTGCTGCACTTGGCATCGAAGAGTATTACTTTCAAGAAAACACAAAGTCTTACCGATCTTGTAGTTTAGCATAATTCTTTGGAATTTTGACCTTCACATTTTCTTAGATACAACCTTGTTGAGCTTATGAGGTTATTTGACGCTGATCTGTGAGCCCTGGTGGGAAATGTGGTGAGGTGGGTGCATCTGTGGTCAGGAAGCCGAATAGCTATAGGGTTTAACACTGACATTGTCTTTGATCCTCCGTGAGTCATGGGACCTTTCTGGGCTTCAGTTTCTTAATTGTAAAATAGGGATGCTAATACTGATCTGCCTCATGGAAGAATAACTAATAAATTATTTCAAAGCTCTTCCCCAATGCCCAGTAACCAAATAAATACCAAAAGATAAAATAGGGTGCCTCGGTGGCTCAATCGGTTAGGCATCTGCCTCTGGTTGAGGTCATGACCTTGGAGTCCTGGGATGGAGCCCCTCCTTGGCTCCCAGCTCAGCGGGGAACCTCTTCTCCCTCTTCCTCGACCCCTCCCCTTGCTCCTGCTCTCTCTCACTCAGTCTCTTTCAAATAATAATAATGAAAAAAAAAAGATGAAAGAAATGGACTCCTAAATAAAGCGTATTTAGGGAAAATTCAATCAAGGCCAAACCGGACTGAAATTAATAGCCAAGCAGCCAGGCTGTCTGTTGTGTTAGGCATAAGAGAGGGGGCAACTTAATGCTCAGTAAATCCATGTGAACTCTAGGGTAGCACAGGGGGGTCGATGTGGACTGAGACACCACTGACCACTGTGCCCATTAGCCCTAGCCTTCATGACCAGGATCTTAGAGAAATAGGGCTGGGCCAATCTGTTCATTCATTTAAAAGATATGTAGTGAGAACCCATTATGGGTAAGGCGCTATTGCTTCAAGACACTCTTCCAGACCTCATGCAGTGTAGAATTTATTGGAGGAGATAAAACATAACCAAGGGTATGTATATAAATCTCCATGAGAAGCGCTGCAGGAGCTGTAAAACTAAGTGTTATATATGAATGCAAGGGGATGTTTTAATTAGTGTGGTCAGAGAAAGCACTCTTAAAGAGGATTTGAATTCCATGCATTGCCATGGGTGAGGACAAGGGCAAAGAGGAGGGCGCTCTAGGTGGAATCTAGGGCCAGCATGGCCAAATAGGAAAATATATTACTTTTCAAGAATGAGGAGTTTAGATATCTTGGTCTTGTATTTCTGTTGAAGACTTAGGACTAAAACCTAGGTGGGCAGAGATTATGGAGAGCCCCAATGGACTGTGGAGAGCCTGAAAGGCCTAAGAATGTATGAAAGTACAAATTGTAGGAATAGCAACTTAAAACACTGGCAAAACTCTGATCCTTCCAGGATGTGAGAGGAGTAGAGAGTGAAAATCAATTTAATAAAACCCAAGGAATGCACAGTGTAGAGTGGACAAAACAAGCCACAGAGGATTAAAGTAACATTCCAAAGATTTATCTAAATATAATAGCTCACTAACCAAAAGAATCTGTAGAAATCACAGGACACAGTGATACCAGAAAGAAGAGGCAAAGAAAAGTTTGACAGGTGCATACTTGACTACCTCGGAATGCACATTCCAGTGAAAAGATATAATTTGGTAGGTTCAGGGAAAGAGGAAAATGGGTAAATAATGAATAAAGCACTTGGTGAGGTGACACCTTACATTGAGCACAGTATAATTCCATGTAGTGTACTTTACCTAGATCCGAGGGGCATAAAATGACTGGGTGGAACAAACATAGCTTCACATTCACAGGAGAAATGCAAATACCCATTTGGGGTTGATTCTCCATCAGCTGAGACTTGGCTGTGGGTAATTCTGTGGGAATTGCTGTTCCTCCTTTCTGGCTCCCAGAAGAGCCAGGAGTCTGGTTCTACCCCTTCCCCACTCACTTCAAGCTTTAGGGTGCTTTGCTGTATGCTCAGATAGAAAGTTATTTTATTTTATTTTATTTATTTATTTATTTATTTATTTATTTATTTATTTATTTATTTATTTATTTATTTATTTATTTTGAGAGAGAAAGGGAGAACAGCTAAGGGAGAGGGAAAGAATCCCAAGCAGACTCCGCGCTGAGCGTAGAGCCCCACTGGGGGATCGATCTCATGACCCTGAGATCATGACCTGAGCCAAAATCAAGAGTGGGAAGCTTAAGCCTTCCAGGCACCCCAAAAAAAGTCTTTTAAAAGAATTTTTGTGGTTGTTCACAGTCCCCAGCATTTATTTTTGTTTTTGCATTTTTAAAATATTTTATTTATTTGAGAGAGAGAGAGAGCAAACATGAGTGAGCATGAGTGGGAGGGGAGGGGCAGAGGGACAAGCAGACTCTGTGTTGAGCACAGAGCCCCATATGGGGCTCAATCCCAGGACCCTGAGATCATGACCTGAGCTGAAGTCAGACACTTAACTAATCAAGCCACCCAGGTGTCCTCATTTTTGCATTTTTAAAAAATATTTTGGTTCAGTTTTTATGGATTACTTTTTAAAAACATTGTAGTATTGTCAATGAAAAATCATCTAATTCCAGGGATCAGGTATTGAGGACTATCAAATTAGGAGGGAAATGGGGGGTTTTGAAACATGGTGTCTAATCTCAACTCTGATAGTTACTGATAGTTATCTGAACTAGACGAATCACTTGATATTGGCCATCCTCTGTGAGGCCATGAAAATGTGTGATGTATGTGCATATACCAGCCCACTGCCTGGCACAGGACATGTGCTTTATTTTCTTCTAAAATTAAGTATAACTTGATTATTTTTCTTATTACAAAAGCAGTACATGCACATTGGGGAAAAATTGGAAGAGAAGGGAAAAATTAAAGCAGACATCATCTCACCGGATAATAGTTAGCACTCTAAGCATCTCTCGGCGTGTGTTATATAAAATCAAAATGAGGTCATACTATGCATATTATTTTGTATCCAGCCTTTTTCCATTTATCAATATACAGTGGTCGTTCTTTCCTGTCAGAAACATCCTTCTGCATCGTTTTTTTTTTTTAAAGATTTTATTTATTTATTTGACACAGAGAGAGAGATTACAGGTAAGCAGAGAGGCAGGCAGAGAGATAGGGAGAGGAGGAAGCAGGCTCCCTGCTGAGCAGAGAGCCCGATGCGGGCCTCGATCCCAGGACGCTGAGATCATGACCTGAGCCGAAAGCAGAGGCTTTAACCCGCTGAGCCACCCAGGCGCCCTTTCTGCATCGTTTTTAATGAATGTATAAAGCTATGCAATTTAACCAAATTTCCAGATGGAGGGGCTTTACAAATAATACAATGATGGGACATCCTTGCAGAGAATTTTTTTTTGTCCTTAATTATTCCTTCAATATAAATTTGCAGAACTGGATTTGCCTGGTCAAATACTATCAACCTTGAGGCTTTGGATATATCTTATCAAACTGATCTCCAGAAATTTTAAACTAGTTTGCATGCTTATCAATAGTATATGAGAATATCTCTTTCCCTGCTTTTGCCATAAGGAAAAAATATCTTGCATAGTTAAGAAGGTTAAATGTCATTGATTAAATTTCTATTTTAGTTAATTACAGTGAGGTTGAACTTTTAAAATACACTTACTTGCCATTTGATTTTTATTTTGCCTTTGTGCCATTTCTGTGATTCTGGTAGGTACTTTAAAATGGCAGCTCTTCTTTCCCTGTGTCTGTCCTCATGATTTGACTTAGTAAATTATTAATTTTTGTTTATGTGTTTGTTACTTTGGCATGACTTTCCCCTTCAGAGAAGCATCATCTTAAGTCTTCTCTGTATCGTGAGCAGCCAGGATAAGTAAGGACTCAGTAAGCATCTGGTGGGTGTTTGAATAGATGGGTGTCAGTGTGTGAAGTCGAGCCAGAGCGAGGGCCCCTTTTCTGCTCACCCAGAACCCCCACTGTCAGTGACGCGGTGGCCAGACTGGTCCAAGCCATGCTCGTGAGCCAAGCTCAGAGCTGTTCTCAGGGACCAGACCAGGAGAAGGCTTAGTCTGACAAAAAGAGGAGGACCGTAAGACAGTGTGGAAAGAGGCCAGGAACTGTGGTGCTGAGCTGAGTGGTGAGTGGAGGACCTGGCAGAGGCCAAATGGGGGACAGCTCTGTGACAGGGCTGCATTTCTTTTGTTTTGTCAAGTTCTTTTCCTGTCTGACACCTTGGAATTGTTCTATCTGATTTCCTCATCGATCATCTCACATAGAAGGAGCTCTTTGGAGTATAAAGGATTCTTGCTGTATTTATTTTTTTGAGAAGGTCATTTTCACTCAGCTAAGACCAATTGTTTTCATGTCAGACAGTGGGACCATTTCTACAGGCTGACTGGGTTGTTGTCACAGGTTGTCTGTCTCCTCAGTCATTTGGAGGTTGGAGCTGGTGGTGTGGCCTATCCTGGTGGTACTCTCTTGCCTTCTTGCTCTTTCTCTCTGGAAGTCTTATCTTTTGAACTCCCCCATATTTATAGGGCAAGATACAGAAATGAAAAGAAAAAAAAAGGAAGGACATTGATACTAGATAATAAGTCATTTATAGATTCTTAGAGGGTTTTGCTATCTTTGAGTCACAGATTGTGATCTGAACATGTCATGATAGAGTACAGTGTGTCTTACACAGTCTAGGCATGTTGGTAGTATTTGCACAGTGTATTTCATATAATGTGCTTAATGAATATTTACTACTTGATAGACTCAATTCTAAATGTGTCCACTATCCGTAAGTATATATTGGTATGGCAAATTTTGTTTTATGACAAATTGTGTATTGCTTACAAAATCACAAAATATGTATTGTTTGTTGATTGCTATTTTAGTAGAGAGAGTTGTTTAATAAATCTCCCACTTATTAGGCTTTCAACCATAAATAAAAAAGAAAAGGAAGATAAAGCTCCTTGAGGAATGCATTTTTAATTTGTATAAACTGTTAACATTTGTTGATCTACTAGAATATTCTCTTTGAGATAAATATCTAGGCCTTGCATCTTACATCATTTGCTTATATATTTAAATCAGAATATGACATAACATTTAAGATACGCATATGCAGTAGAAAATGAATTTTTGACATTTACTTGGTTTATTGGATCATTGTGGATTTCCAAGTCTTATAACTTAATGTTCATGATAAATGGTTTTTGAACATGTGACATGCAATTTGTCCATTCATAGAAGTAAAGTGAATCAGTTTGTAACTTTTTTTTTTTTAAGTTTTAAGACTATGCTGCCTAGGAATGCATGTTGGTTTCCTCTTGTAATTTCTGTGCTTTCGAGACTAGAGATGTTAATGCCATGTGGAAGCCCCAGGGGGGGAAAAACTGATAGCTTAGACAACTAGGGGAGATTTAAGTAAATTTGTACATGAAGAAGAACCAAGAAAATATTAACAACTTTGAGGCAACTTTAGCAAAGAATGATAAAAAAATGGTCAGGAGTTTGGATAATGGGAGTCAAACTAAGGATGACAAGTCCTATCAATGAAGGGAAAGCAGGAGAGGGGGTCAGTATGATGGTGCCCTACAGATCAGTGAACACTGATCCCCCTGTATCCACAAGACTTTGATGGGAGAAGGCAAGTAGAGGCTAAAATATATGTATATGTGTATATATATATATATATGGCCAAATGTAACAAAGGCAGCAAGAAGTGGAGTGGGGCTTCAAGGTCAACATTGAGCCCAGCTGTTGGTAAGTCATTGGGTTCTAAGCGTGGTGCAGTAGGAAACATTCTTTAAGGGAACATGAGATGGACCTCCCACTAGGCAAAGTATTAGATCCCGGAACAAGGAGCAGAATGGCATGCTTTAGTTGGATTTGAGGGAGCTGCTTTGTATTCCTATTACCAGAGCTCTTTATATTCTGGGGCTGATCTTTCATCAACACCGAATGGTTGGCTCGTGTTGTTCAGTAAGGTCCCCTGGGAGAAATAGAGTATTCTGGAGCTCTGACATCTTCCAGGAAGGCTGCAAGTTTTCAGGTCTGGTAGATTTTCATAGTAGGATCCTAAGCGCCCTCCCTCTCCCTGCTTAGCACACTCTCCTGATGCATGCATTCTGTCTCCCTCTCTCTCACCGTGGGGGGCATCTTTAACTTGCCTGCACCCCCTGCCATCTTTGGCAGTCAGTTTCTCACAGAAACAATCTGTGATGCTCCTGACCACCCCCCCTCCTCCTTCCCTTTTCCTCCCTTTCCTCCCTCCCTCCTGCTGATTTGTTATTATGTACTGCAGCTGCCCGGAGGATTTTAAATAGACCCATAATGGCACAGCAGCGCCTCTTGGAAGTTTAAATATAACCTTCTTGTTAATCTTGTCTGTGGCGGCAGCAGGAACAGCACCTGGGGAAGAAGGCGATGGGCAAGAGAGGCCCTGGGGCTCTACCCTGAAATCATGGTTTAGCGATCTCTCAGGTGTCGTAGGATCTGACAGCATTTGGACCCAGCCTCACGGTGGTGGCTGTGCCTCAGTTTAAGTGCATTTGCTGTTAGATTGATAGTCCCTGGAAACGTAAGCGCGATGGAAAAGAGATCTCTGGAACGAGGGTGACAGCCTGAAACTCCTCTTTACCTTCTGCCGAAGCATCGCTCACCCTCTCTCCCCCCGCCCCAGAGGCAGAATGTGTTTGGTCTTATTGAGCCTTTGGCCCTGTGTGGGGGGTTGGAGTGGGGAGGGTGGATTAGTGTCAATTTACATGAGTGGCCCGGATTCTTAGGGAACAGGTGTCTACATCATAAGTGCTTTCAAAGCACAGTCTAAGGGCCTCAGACGGCTTCCGGACTGCCCTGACCCAGGGCTATGAAGTTGTTCAGGAAGAGAAGAAAGGCTGCAGATTCTGGCCCCAGTTCCCAAACCTGTCAGTGTTTTCTTCGACTTAACAGATGTCAAACCCTAATATTAATTCAGTCATTCAATGAATATTTATTGAGTACCGGTGATTATGGGGACTGTTCTGAGATCAGTGGAAGAAAGCGGCCACAAGGAAATGAAGTACCTTGTTAAATACAAGGAAGATCTTGATGTTGGAATAATAAACTGTTCAGAGCAGAGATTTTCTGGAGGATGTGTCCTAATATCCATCTGGTTCTGTTGCTTCATGTAGAAATGTTCTAGGATGTGCTGCTTATCCAAGGATAGGAATAAAAGAGAGAAGAAATTTCATGGGGGAAAAAAGAGTTTAAATTCCATAAAGTGTAAAGAACCATGTTAAACTCTTAGTTTTGGTGGAAGAGACGGGGAAGTATTTCTCATCTTAAGACAGTTTCCAGCATAAGAGGGGAGGCTGAACATATGATAAAAAGCACATCAAACTTTGTTATGGTATATTTTTGAGTATGTGGAGAGTTTATATATATAATATATATATATTTCTATCTTATACTGTGAGGTGAACATCATTATCTTCATTGTACATAGGAAAAAAATGAATACGAACAGATTAGTTTCTCCAAGGTCAGCCAGTTAGGAAGCTGTGGGACCAAGACATCTATCTCCATCTAAGATTGTGTAGTATTCATCTTTTTATCCCTATAGGGGCTAGTAGGATGTATACAAAATTGCAAAATTGACACTTTTTTTAGCAGAGTGATTGAATGACGACCCCATTTGCTCTTCTTTGTAATACTGCAATCATATATTCATTTCACAATAAGCCCATAAAAACCATTTGAAACATTTTAGTAAAAAGGTTACTGAGGAAAGGGGATGGGTCAGGAATAACCTGGGTTATTAGGCCATAACAGGTTATGGTCACACCTGTGGGTTTTTAAGGAGACATCCCAGGTCACAGTGGTACACACCTTGGCAATTAGAGGGACATTCCATGTCATAGTAGTCACACCTGGGGAGCTAGGGGGACATCCCTGGTCAGGGTAGACCCTCCTGGAGTTTTAGGGTGACATTCAGGTCAGGGTAGACCCACCTGAAGAATCAGGGAGCTATCCCAGGACAAGGTTGGATGTGATTGATTCCAGAATGCATTCCAGAGTTTTGCTTTCGGAAATACAGTCTGATGACCAGAAGCATCGATATTTTCAGGGACCTTGTTAGAAATGCAGAGTCCTGGGCTTTACCTTAGACCTTCTGAATCACAGCTGTGACTTAAAAGATGGGCTGGACAAGACTGAGTACGGAGGGAGGCTTTTTACAAACTGGCACCTGGAAATTATTGGAGGTAAGAGAGAAAATGCTGGTGAGGTATTAAGCCCTCCTAGAATATCACTGTAATGGAATAGCAGAGAGGACAGAAAGGATCACAGGAGGGTAGCCAGCCGGCTTGTGGGAGAACAGCTGTACCTTTCAAGTTAACCAGTACCGTTCTTCTTCTTCTTTTTTTTTTTAATTTATTATTTGCCCCAGGGGTACAGGTCTGTGAATCATCAGGCTTACACCTTTCAGAACACTCACCATAGCACAAACCCTCCCCATAACCCATCCACCCTATCTCTACCCTCCCACCCCCAACCAGTACTGTTCTATAAAATTTCTAAGAATAAAGATAATGCCAAGTCATTTTTTTTTAGTTTTATATCCACTCAATAAGGACATTAGGTGGGTCTCCTGTATCCTGAAACTGTCGCAGTTTTCTTTAATAGCTTTTAATCCCCTATGGAGGTTGAAACCAGTTGTTACTTTACTCAAAATATACAGTTTTCTATCCACTTGCATGAAGCTGGACTTACTTGAAAGTGGGTAGACAGGTCCTACTCATATTCTGAGAACCACGTTAGGGATTTTTCAAAATCACTAGCACAGTCATGTCTGAAGTGAGTGAAGCAGAATGAACCAGCCCCTGGCCCGGATGGGAACTGATTTCTCTCCTTTCCATTGTCAGTGTCATAAAGGTACAATTGATATGTATTTTTAATCATCTGTTTGTGGCCGTGAGTGAGAAATACAAAAGCTGGATGCTTTATCTTCCTTTAAGGAGCTTGCTGTGTAAATAGAGACGTGGAGGCATCATATTTCTTGTCACAATAAAATCTTTGAGGTGAGCATGAACAAGGCAGGTATGACAGGTAATTAGGAAAACCAGTGTCTTGTACTGTTTTGCCACTAAATTTGTATTCTTGGAAACCACCTTAATTCCTTCAGGTTTCAGTTCCTCTGTTAAAATGAGAAGTCAGGGGTGGACGCTAAGGTCTGTTCCTGTTCCTGCTCCCCAGCCTGCACAAGAATGGCAAATCAAGGGGGGGAGTGATGGATAAGTTTGCCTGGCCAGCTGCAAGAGAAGAGATGTGCTGCAAAGGTTTCTTAAATGAGTCGATCTTTTTCTTTTTTCTTTATAAGGTGACTTACTGTTTGCATTACTAATTGCCTGCTTTCAAGGTTAATGGACATTTCCATTTCAAATGGTTCGAAAAGCTTTTAGGAATTGGGGAAGGGCTTGTCTGGTCATTTGCAAGCCTAGCTGCTGTTGATCCTTGCCTGTGTCCTAGAGTCACAGTTACGCTCCCCTTTGGTCCTCGTTCCTCCACTAATCAAGTGAGATTAAAGGGAAGGATGATAGCCACGGATTCTGGCTGATTCCACAGGCTCAGCCTTATAGAATGGGAAATGGGCTCAAAGTCTGAGGGTCTAGGCCTTCGTTTTATGGGTCTAGAGTTGGTCAAGTTTTCAGGCAAGGACATATTTTACAATATTTAAGATACATATTGTTCTCTGAGAACCTTCTACATTTTCACTCATCTTTCTTTGACAATATCAGAAGTAGATGTTCCATTAATAGCTAATGGAACCATTTATTGGACTCTGACTCCTTGTCATGTACTGTAAAGCACTTTATATATATTATCTCATTGAATTTGTACAACGTAGTGAATTATATGTTGTTATTACGTCCATTTTACAGGTGAGAAAACCGAGGCTCAGGAAGTTTATGCTGGGTAGCATAATAAAGTGCATGGCAAGGTCAAATCCAATTCCTCCAAGTGTGAAACCTACTTTATTGTTATTATTATTATTATTATTATTATTTTCTGCCACTGCACCAACCTGGTGTTTTCTTCTAGAAAAGGTCTAACTCATATTTTAAGGCTGGTAATCCCCTTCTTACGCTAACTTGCACTATTAACTTTAGATACCTTGACAAAACTTTTTCTTTTCTTGTTACATTACCAACTCAGTTAGCTTATTATCTGCTAAATATTCCTACATATTTTCCCCCGCTACTCAATACAGATTGGTTCAGTTTCTCTGTATGAAGCAGCACTTGTTCCTGTTAATTTTACTTGCTGGGTTCTGCTCCTGTCTCAGCGATGTCCTCCAGTCATTTGGAATTCCGCTCGCTGAGCTGAGCAGCATTCTGGTTGCTCCTTTAAGTCCTGAAACATCAGAGTGACCCAAGAAATCCTACGGCTCTGTGGCCTTCCACAGCCATCCCAGGAGCTGGCTCTAAGCATGGGGCAGCTCCTGTCTTGGCCAGGCTGCCTGGCAGTGGAGAAATGGGGCTGAATTTCAGCACATACCTGCAGTGCAGTCTGGCTTCTGTGCCCAGGAAGACGAGGTGGCCTGGTGTCCATCTGGACTCCGTGATCACCTTCTGGGAGGCCAAAACCTGAATTAGATTGTCATGGCTGAACAGAAAAGGGCATTTGTGTATTCTGAGGCTTGGCGAGGAAGAAACACTTGCCAGCATTTGGTGGAGTTTTATCTTACCGCTCTGTGGCTAACATTGTTTATTTGTAGCCTCGTTTCTTCTGGTGAATGAACTGTCTAGAGCAACTTTGTGATATCTCTGTCAGACTATTGTAGAGGAATTTCTTGCTGGAGATGTACTGGTGTGAAAATATTTGATTTTCTTACATGTCTCTGAATCTTTGTGACCTCTTGGGTTGGGGAGGGAGCGGTGTCATAATGACGGAGTTAGCTGAGGTGTGGTAGTTTGTCCCAGTGATTACTCATCCTAGTTGAGTGTTTAATTTAGTAGAGAGGTGTCTTTGCAGCTGCACTGAAATGGACCTGCTCCTAGAGAAGCATCTAGGGGCCTGTTGCCATAGAACTGGGTGGGGGGAGGTCCTTACTCAGGAACATGGAAGTATGTAAGCTAGTCTCCTTTCCTTTGCTTTAACTTTTTGGAAGACATAGATTTCCAAGGAATTAAAAACTTTTGCCCTCCTCCTTTTTTAGCTCCTAAAAAGTCTGCTGGTGACGGGAACTTACTGATTATGTCCAGATGCTGAGGCAGGTTTTGAAGAGCACCGTTGGAACCCACCATTCACAGAATTCAAACAGATGGGCCAAACCGTGGAGAAAGCCAGGCCCACGAGGGCTTCTCCAACCTGTGGTTGTCAGTGAGGAGCTGCACGGCGGCTCTGTTTTTGGAGCCCGTTGGGAATCGGCAGGGAGCAGATTCAAACAAGGAAACGTAGGCCAAAGAAGGGTGGGGAAAAACAGGGAAGCACATTTGCCAAGGTCCTTAGTGCTCGGTTCATTCTGTTTGCAAAGGAGGGAAAGTCCTGAACACATGTTTGGCCAGAGGGTAAGTGTGGCCCGAAATTTTGGGGGTACCAAAGATTCGTGTGTCGTATAACTTGGTTCGAAATATTCAGGTCTACTTTGGGATGACATTGAATTATAGACACCACAAATGCCATTAGGAATATTGCACATAACACCAGTTTCCCCGGGCCTCACCACTTTGTGGTAATATTGGTTAACATTTCAAATTGATTGGTTCTTGCTTCCTTCTCCTCATTCGAGACCGGCGTCCCCTACAAAGCCATCATCTGCAGGTGTGCTTTGGGGAGTGCTCAGGAAGGTATGGCAGTTCTGGTGCTCTGTTTGCTGGGAGTGGCCATTTTCTTTGGGTTCCCCCCCCATCCCCCCTTGTGGTACTCCTGCCGTTTCCTCTTGTTTTATTTGCAGGGCTTCTCCTTCTGTTGAGTTCCATCACCTCTGCCGGGCACCTGGCCTCTCCCAGACCCTGCTGTCTTCTCCCATTGAGACCACAGCCTCCCTGCAGATAGTATGGTTTCCCATTAAGCACCGGCCTCACGTACGCTGGGGCCTTGGTAATGCCAGAGCTTCCGCACTGTCTGTGACGAAGTATGTGGGAGAAAGGTTCTTTCCCGCCACCATGCCACCAAACCCCCCAATAGAAAAGAAATGATTTTCCACAGAGGGTTCATGGGAGATGACTATCATGAAATGTTACCCCACAAGTTACGGAAAACATAATGAGAGGCTTCTGTGGGCTTGTTGATGTCGTCTTTAGCTATTTGGATGTCTCAAAAGGAGAAATAAAAGACATTTCATCTGGGTCAGGGGGACTTATGGTTTAGGGAACAGTGAAAAAAATTAAGGTCTTTTTTTTTGTCTTTTAAAAATGAATCTATGTATTTAAGGAAAACAGATAATGAGTTCAGAGAAAGATGATTCAGATCAGAAGGGCTTGGGGATGGGGGGGGCGGGAGGCCTCAGGGGCCAGGACAAGAGGAGGCAGGAGGGCACGGGAGGGGCAAAGGTTGGTACAGAAAGATGGGGCTAAGGAGCCAGGTCCCTGCAGGGTTATTGTATGAGGGCCCAAAGACCCTGCAGGCTAAAGAGAGGCTTAGAGAGAGATTGACTCAGAGGGACCATGTCCATGATGGACAGACAGGTAGAGGCCAGGAAAGCTGAGGATAGATTTGTACCTGTACTAGAGAGTCCTTGCATCCCCTAGTTCCATAAGAGCTCAGAAGTGTGAAAGCTGGACAGACATCTCAGGAGAGGAGCCATCCCCAACTGATAACCTTAAGTGTCAGGTGTCTCCAGGGCTATAGGCAGATAGTGATGATGATGTGTTCCTGCTTTAATTTCACACCAAACTTAGCTAACGTGAAACACTTCTGATTTGCTTCACCTCTGTGATCATGTATGTTTTGGTGCCCTTCCACATTTTAGTAAAAACTAGTCATGTCCATAAATGATTGCATCAGAAGCTCTATGGCCTGAAGCGGGTGTGTGTGGGGAGGGTACTGCTGGAGAAGGGAAAATTGCTCCTTGGGCCTACAGCTTCTCCAACCTCTACCCTGACCCTCCCGCCCCCGCCCCTCAACCCAGTTTTTCTCCTGGGCGATGGTACTAGCAGGTGAATTTCAGCTGATACGAGTGGTAATGGGAAATGCTGGAAGACGTCCTATTTAATCAGATAAAGCAATAGCTAACATTTATGGGGCATCTATTGTACTCATTGCCTTGCCAAATTCTAAGGCCTAGTCCTGAATCACTGAATCCTTCCAACGATCCTTGTACATGGGCACCATTATTAGTCCCCATCTACAGGCAAGGTCAGACAAATATTCAGATTCACTAGTAAGCTGTTCTGGGACTGACACTCAGGTGTAACACCAAGCTAGTTACTGCCCAAATAATCTTCATTTTAGGGTCTCTTGAGGTGTGAGAAGGACTGGGGATGCAGACAAGTGGGCCCCCTGAGCTGTAGTACCCTTTATTCCCCTTCTATGAGTGTAAGCTTATGCTATCTTCCAAAATCTTCCTGCTGGAATATGGAGGGCATGCACATTTGGTTTAATAGCAACATCCCTTTGCAGTTATTGCCACTTAAGATCTCGATTGGTGACAGGATATCATTATTGCACTATTGTCAGTGGTTTATCATTTGGCTACCCTGGCGTGGGTCCTATAGAAGCCTTGTTGAATCTGCGGGTTTATAACCTCCGGCATGCAAGGGCTATGGCTAAAACACTCCTTGTCTGTTTTAAAAACATTCTCTCTTGTTTAATGAGGTTTTTAAGTGTATATAGGCAAAGAAAACCAAGACTCTTTAAGAGGCCTTTGGCAAGAAGCTCCAGAGGTTTAACTGGGGCCGACTTGAAATGTGGAGATGAGCTATTAATCAGATGGTCAGCAAATTAAGTGAATTCGACATTTGTAGGAGGTTTATTGCTCCATCGCTGGTTTTGTCTTCCAATTGCTTGGAGGCGGCTCAGGCAGGAGGCTGATGGTCAGGACCGAGGATGGCCTTCCTTGGAGAAAACAGAAATGGTTTCTCCCGGTCACAAAGGTGGTTCCAACAGAGTCCTCCAAGTTCAAAGGGAGATGCCTGGGCTGCAGCTATTAATACCTTCCCTCAGATAAACAGCCTTCCTGGCTGGGAGCAGGGTTTAACTCCCATGGGAAGCATCAATACAGAGAAATTAAAGGCTCTTCAAAGAAGGAAAATCAAAGTTTATATAAGAGGCACATGACATAGTGTTCCCAGTGAGCACCAGGTAATTTCTGTGTCTAAACAACTGGAGTACCTTTTGGAAATCACTCAATTTTTCCATCCCTTGGTGACCTCATTTTTAAAATGAAGGCATTGGGGTAGATGACCTCCAAGCCTCCCTTAAGTGCAAAAATTCTATGGTTCTAGCAAATTCTTGGCAAGAGTTGAGTGTATTGATAATGTCTTTATATGAGATTTTTAAAAAAGATGTTATTTATTTGCCAGAGAGAGAGAGGGCAAGTAGGGGGAGAGGCAGAGGAAGAGGGAGAAGCAGGCTTCCCATTGAGCAGGGAGCCTGATGTGGGGCTCGATCCTAGGACCCTGGAATCATGACCTGAGCTGAAGGCAGACACTTAACTGACTGAGCCACCTAGGTGCCCTTTGTATGAAATTTTTAAATTGTATCTTTCTATAATTAGTATATAATGGTTATAATCAGTAGAAATAACAGAAATGTTATAGTTTTAGTAGTGATGTTTGCTGAAAATAGTATATTTGCAGTTAACATTCTATTGAATGCTGTGGTGGCCTCTCTGGTGCTCCAGGAGCCCAGTTCTATCCCCAAAACTCAGCATCTCTTCTTAGGAACAAGTGGAAAGCTTTGTCACACACCGTCTCCCTTCCTCTGATGTCTCCTGACTTTGGGAGTGATCTTACATCCTTCCACCTCTCCCACCTGAGCCTCCCTTCAGCTGCCACACACATAGTTATGGCCCAGATGGAACCTGGTATTTTTTCCTTTCCTTCTACTTCCCTTAGATCCTAGATGTCAGGACATTAGTCCTGAAGGGACTTAAGATTCTAGGGGACTTCATGGGCATCGACGATACAGAATGTGATGCATTTGTAGATGGGGTGCTGACCAGGCTAGTTGGTGAGATAAAGTTGAGATCTTTATTCTTAGACATGTGGGTTCCATGTTTACGCCAACTGTCTACCTTCCCCTTTTCTCTTCTGTATTGAGTGAATAGGAGGTGGTCTGGCAACTTACTTACAGAAGTTGCTCCCTCCTGACTAAATTGTATCTTCAAACATGTTGATGAGTCTTTTACATGAACTCATAGTCTTAGTTTACAGGCCTTCAGAGAGTAGTAGGATATATGAAATCTTTAGATAATTTGCAAACCTTATGAAAGCTCATATTTTTGCTTTCTTCCCCAGGAGACCTTTTTCTAGCTGAAATGGCCATTGCCTGCTTTTCATTTCCCTGGTGCTGCTGCCCTTTGGCAAGGGTGCTTAACATAAGCTCCAGCATCCCACAGCGGGAGGGGGCTGGGGAAGAAGTAAAGGCTCTGTTAAGTTAGCTTCGAGGAGAGAATATTCGAAAAAGAGCCGATGTTTCTGACAGGTAGATACACGGCACTAGAATTTCACCTGCCATTATCTCCTCAATCCTAGATTGTATAAAATAAAATCTTCACCTTTTCTGATGATATGTGTGAGTGAAGAGATCAATGGCTGAAGAGAGGAGGAGCGCCACTGTAGTTCACCTTCTTTTAGGTGGGGCTGCACATCAACTTAAGAAAGTTCTTCGAATAATAATCAGTGGATACTTTGGTGGGCCTCAGTGAGGCCTGACCATGTGTCTCATGCAGTCACTTGTTATGCCTGTGTATATAGGTCTTAAACAACACACACACACACACACACACACACACACAGACACACACACGTCCCTCTTAGATGGATCGGAATTTGGGGAGGTAGAGGATGAACATAAAGCAGCAGGGAAGAGCTGTCCATCAGAGTTTCCTTGGAGGAGGCCGATGACTGGCACATTTTTTCATTCTCCTTTAAAGTCTGCATTTGTTGCCTTGCTTTTGTGGAGAGTCTCAAACAGGGGGGACTAAGCGCTTTTGAATAGACCCTTTCTCAGCTCCCTCTGCAGCCCCTGCTGCTCTCAGTGGCAGCCCCAGCCTGCTGTGCCCGCTGCATTGATGGAGAAAGGGCCGGACAACAGGCACAGCAGCAAAAACAAGCCCAGCCACTTTCCCTTTCTTCCCCTCGGCGTTACTGAAAGAGCTATTTCCAAGCTTACACAGTTCACCTGGGTTTGCATTCAACCAGGCCTTTTTTTTTTTTCCCCAACCCTAATACTTTGGGGCAAAATTGGGCCCATTCCTGGTTCCCAAGGCATTTTGTTGCCCCCGCCTCTGGACACCAAGACACATAGACCAGTGGCAAGCCTGCTTTCCTCATTGTGTACGTGTGGCCACCAGCTCTGCAAAGTACCCCGGTTGACATTTTATGTAATTAAAAGGGAGTGCGGTTTTGAAAAGCAAGTGAGTTCAGCTATTGCTGCTCTTTGGGAGGCCAGAATACCAAGGAGGAAAGAATGAGATAACCGTGTTCCGGGCATCCGTGCTACATACATGGTTCTGACAGTGTTGCATGTGGTTGGGAATATGGGAGCTTCGTCCGGTTGTACATTAACAGGGTTACTGGGTGGACTTTTCCTGACACTTGAATCAGAGGAAGCCAGAAGTTCTGTTAATTTGATTTTAGACTTAATTTCTTCCTTAAACTTTGGAATCCTGGCTGAAGAGTGATGGATGATTACAGTAGCAGGAGAAAGTGAAATCTACCTGCTGAGTTTCCTTTAGGCACTTCAACTGAAAAAAATGGGCAAAGGTAAAAACTCTTAGGCTCTGCTGGGGAGGCCAGCCAGCAATTATATTTTCCTGGGCGGTGGAAAATGAGCATAAAATTGGGGGATCCGAAATATCTGATGCGTGATCTAACAGTGCTCATGACTCTGTGGCTTTGGGCGAGTCATTTAATTACTTTGTGCTTTAGCTTAATTTATTATGATAAATATGGGAAGTAGAAATGGAAACATGATATGGCATAGAGTATCTACTCCTGGAGTCCTAGATCTACACTGTAGCTTTGTTGCTTAGTAGATATTTGACCCTGGACTGGTCAGGTTAACCCTTTGCATCTCAGTTTTCTCAGCTAGAACACGTGAATAGTAGTAATGATAGCTATGCCATGGGGTTGCTGTGATGATTAAGAGAATGGCTAGAGAATGCCTAACACAGTGCTAGCTTATGCTGCATACTTGATAAATATTATTGGCAGTGGCGATGCTATTATTGTATCATTTTTATTACATAAAGGTATAGTGGAGGATTAGGATCGCTTTTCAGGGTGGGTGGCTTTGAGTGGGATTTTGATTAGTGGGAAATTGCAAGAGTATGAAGCAATTTGGCCAGAAATGTGAAGGTGGGAACATAGAAGACATGTCAGTGAATGGTGGAGGCAGACTGGTATGGCTGGGACAGAAGGTGCGCAGGTGTTGTATTGTGAGACCAGACCGGAAAGGGGTGTTGGGGTGAAAACGGGAGGTATGCTCACACTTTATTCTGTTCTGTGCATGACGTGACCTATTTAAACTTCATGAGAAGGGGAGTGACATGATCACACCTATGTTTTATTACATGTTTATTACCTACATATTATGCAGATGGGCTTAGAATAAGGATGGATGCTAGGGGGCCAGCTAGGGACTGATTTTAATAGACAAATTGAGAGATAAATGAGGGCTTACAGAAAGTCGTGGGAAAAGAGGAAGGACACCATTAGACGTAAGTTATTATTGAATTAATGACAAAGAATCTTTTCTCTTTTTCTTTTGAATTAAATTATTAGAAACTGAAATAGAGCCACAAACATTTAAAAACAGCATCACTCATAAAGAACATAAAAGAAGCATTTAGTGAGATCTGTCAGTTCATTATTATTGTGTAATACACTATCCAAAATTTTGGTGGCTTAAAACAGCAAACCCTTTACTGTTTCTCAAGAGCCTAGTATTAGCTGGACAGTTGTCCTGGTCTCAGCTCCAGTCACTGCTGTAGGCTTTGGGTTGGGCTGAGTTCTCTCATGTCTGAGCGTTAGCTGGATACAGGCTGGTCTAAGATGTTGGGATGGATGGGGCTCTTCACTATGTAGTTTCTTATCCTCCATCAGGCTGGCCCAGGCTGAGTCTCAAATCACCATGAGCTTCCAAAAAGGAAAGCAAAAACCTTTGTTTGTGCCAAGCCTCTTGAGGTCAAAACTGAGAACTAGCGCAGTGACATTTCTTCCACTTCATACTGACCAACCTGAGTCATGAGGCAAATTCATTTCAAAGGGTAAGAAAATAGATTCTACCTCTTGATGGGAGGAACTGGACAGTCCTGTAAGGAGTGTATATACAGGGAGGCCATCAATCAAAGCCATTGGTACATTCATTCTTTCACATGGGGACAGCTCAAATTGAACTATTTTGTTCACATCACAAATGTTTGTTGAGCATTTACTATATTCTAGTCACTACTCCAGACCTTTTCTGCCTTCAGGAAGCTTCCTATTGAGCAGGGAGACAGACATCTCCATCCCCAGTTAGGACACAAAGGCATATATATGTTCTCTGTTAATTTTACATTCAGTCCTGCCTTCCCTTTACCTGCTAAGGTGCAAAGTCTGAGGATGTTGAACTCTCAGGCTCAGCATCTCCTAGTTCTTGAGCTAAGCTATGTCAAGCCTGACCAGCAGGTTCTAGAGTTTTGTTGCCTGCAGGGGGCTTCTTTATTTGTAGTAATTTTATTTCATTCCCCCCCCTTATGATCATTTGCTTCATTACAGTGAGACATACTTTGTTTCATGGAAGAGCCCAAAGACCTTCACCAGTCTCTCTAGATGTCCACAGACCTCAGTCAACCACCTTTGTCCATATGCCCCAGAGTTGTGCGCCTAGATCATGGTGTCTTAGTTACCATGGTGTTTTAGCTTTTGAAATGTTTCTCTGTTAACACCTACCTCACTCTGCCTGTTGCTTGGAACAAAGGGCTGCATTTCACCCTGCTGTCTATATGTGGTTCTCTAAAAATCCATTCATTTTGGTGTTCCTCTTGTCCTATATTTTAGAGATCAATAGAATGTCTGTAAATCATTACATAGGGAATCCTGTTGCCTATCAGCAGCAAGTAGGCATTGTACATGGAATCACAAACTTATTCTCTTCTTTAACCCTGGTGCATGAGTCCTTCCATTTTATCATATCCTGCCCCTTTGATTACTAGAGTGGGAGAAGGATGAGCTGCCCTGGGGGATTTGAATGAATTTTTAGTAAAGGGATTGAGTAAAGTGAAGTTCTTCCTATTTTTTGGTGGCATATTATAAACTCGTTTGATTTCTATATTATTTAAGTTAGACATCGATTAGGCAAATAATAGTTTTTTATATTAATCATATTTTAAAAATTTCCCACCTGGTCCTTGGAAAAATTTGGTTTCTTTTGGGAACCACAGTATCCTTGGGTGAAGTCATTGGTAGTCTCTAAATGTGGGAGAGCTCTGAGTGCTCACACAGAGAAAATGGATTGGACAGGTTCATTTTCTCCATCTCCCTAGACTAGAGGCTGGACACCTTCCTTGTCTCTACCTTCAGAGTTTCTGGCTTGCTGATAAACTGCAATTTGACCTTTAGTGGGGAGATATGATGAGGCTAGGAGTGTGATAGGGGAATAAAAATATGTGGCTGACTCAGGTCTAGAGCAAAGGGCCTCCGAGGTTGGATTCACCAAAGTGAAAGATAGCTCAAGAATGATGTACAAAGTGGAACTATAAAGTAGTGAGGGTATTTTTTCCTCAAATCTGTAAGAAATGAGTCTCATTACATTATTGTCAGAAAAAGAGCCACATTGAATCACCTATTTTAAAACTGGAGGAGCTGAGAGATAATCTAGAATTCTTTTTGTATTTTAGTGTAGCCTCAACTCAAAGACAAAAATGGTATCTTACAATCTGACAAATTTATCCCTTGAGAAGAGGAAAAGCATAATTCTGTTCATAACCTCAATGGCAAAGATCATCTGAATATAGAAGAGGAACATTTTCTCGCAAACTGCTTAGAAATGTTGACAGTCGCGGAAGCCTAGTCTCTGGTTGCTACCAGGAGAGTGAGTGAGAGTGAATGAGAGAGAGAGAGAGAGAGAGAGAGAGAGAGAGAGAGAGAGAGAGTGTGTGTGTGTGTGTGTGTGTGTGTGTACATCAAGCTCCCCCCCTTTCTTTCCCCTGTGTCACCAACATAAGTAGGAAAACTTCTAAAAACGATTCATTTTTCTCTGTAGCCTGTTTCTTTCCCTCAAGAGACCTGCTGACTGGCCTATGCTTTCTAATTATGGAAAAGTGAAGCCTATTTCATCATCTCAAATAAATTCTGACCCTGTTTTACGTTTCGCCTCACTAGCTCAAAGTCCAGCACATAACTCTGTTGACATAATTGATCCACAGACAGTGAAGAGCTAAAGTGTGACTCTAGTAATAACACATACTCTGTGATGGGGGTATGTATGTGTAATTACCTCACATTTATGTTATAGTGTCAGACAGAACTGACTCAGTTTGTTCACATTTTACTACATAGATACCATATTAATAGACTCTCTGAGGGAAACTTAAAGGTCATTTAGTTCAACATCTCGCTCAGTGCAGGAATCCCTGACCGGTGGCCCTGAGCTCTTTTTGTTTGGAAAATGTTGGAACATTTTTAGTGGCAGGGAACTTACCTGGATGACCAAGAGAATCCGTTTCATTCAGACTGTGAAAGATTTTCTTTATATTGAGACAAAATTTCCTGCATTGTAACTGCCATTTTGAGGGTCCTGTTCTCCCATCTGGAGTTACTTTTCACTATTTTGTCCATCTGGCTGCCTTCAGGTACATTATGATAATTCTCAGGCAGTCCCTGAGTTTTTTCTCCTTCAAACTAAGAAGCCTAAATTTCTTCACCTGGTTCTCAAATTTAGTGGTTGTTATATGTTTCATGCTGGACTTGGATCAAAGTATAGTAATCGGTTTCTTGTGTTCTGTTTACCGTCAAATCCAGTAGAATGATCACCTCCCTTGTTTGGTATGCTGTTCTGTTAAAATAGCTTATGGTGGTATTCGTTGCTTCAACAGCCTGGTTTCCCAAGTTCACAATATCTGAGATCCAAAGTAAACCAAGCCTTCTCCATGCTCTCTTTGTGCAGTTGGTTTTAAATGTAACCCAGTACCGTTTGCTGAAGTTGATCTCATCTTTTTAGCCTGCCATATATTTTTGAAGTTTGATTCTTTCCTCTGACACCTCCATCTTGTTGTCATGTGCATATTTTATAAATTTGTTGAAGCATTCTTCTCTCAGCATGCTAACTAACATGAGACTCAGTAAGGATTCTTTGGTTATCCACTAGAGATACCCCTTTAAGCTATTTCTCCATCTTTCCACCAGGATTTCATATGGGTCCTTGTTGAGTGTTGTGCTGAAAAATTTGGCCACATCTATGATCAGAACATATTTCTACTTGAGGAAAATAAAATATAGGTGCATACCATGTTTGCAAATGGTTTCTCCTCCTTGTACAAGCTTTGTAAACCATACCACTTAACCTACGCAAACATTTTTTATATTTCTTGGCAAAGTTGCTCTTACAACACCTTTTCTGAGCCTCGAAAAATACCCATTTTTCTCTACAAATAGTATCATACAACCTAGATCTGCAAATATTCTTGCTCTTAGATTGTTTCTGACTCTTGCCTTTTGACTTTCTCCTCTATAAATTTTCCTGCCCTGTAATTTTATAAACTCCTGCTCTCTGTTAACAATTTCACCCTTAATTAAACTGAGTTCTTTAGGTTCCTTTCCCTCCATTCTCTCTACATTCCTTAAATCCCAACTTTCCAGTTGTTAATATTTCCATTTCTCCTGGCATCTACAAGTTTTTTGTTTTTTTTTAAAGAGTTTTGGGAAACATGGTGCCTCTGCCATTTATTGTTGAAATGAAGCCATGACGAGGTGGATACAGCACCTGCTCAAAGGCCACATAAATAACATTCTGTAATATTTGGGAGGGTAAATCATGGTAAATGCTTTTCTTTGGCTAAATCACCATGAAATACTGGATAGAATTCAGGCATAGAGATAGAAGCCGCTTACATAAATGAGGAGACTCGTTGAAAAAGTAGCCCTGTGATGAATAAAGATTCAGACACCAGATAAATAAAAATCGTACCTCTCATTGTTTCTGTGCTTGGGCTGAACTGGAATAAATTCACTTTTGTGTTACCTTTGGTGTGGCTAGGCCAGGAGAGGCATCATTTAATCAGTTAAAGATAGGGGACCGTTCTGAGTCATTATTTCTCCAACTGGAAAAAGGTAGTGACTGGGCAACAAGTTCTTAGAGAGAGAAGTTTCTCAGTGTGGTGACACCAATTCTCTTGGATATTGAATATAAAATTGGAAAGTGGATAGTAATATTGGGAGATGCAATAGCCAAGTAATGCTGGTGATCACAGTAGCTAACATTTATGGAAGTCTTATTATTTGTAGGAATTGTCCCTTCCCACTAAATTCTCATAACAGCCTTATGAGATGTATACCATTATTATTGCCTTTTGACAGGTGAAAAACTGAGGCACAGAGATGTTCTTTTCCCAGGGTGAAGCAGCAAAGAAGTGGTGGAGCTCTGGGTAGCTGAGTTAGGCAGTCTGGCTCTTGAGCTGCTCTGTCCCGTAGTAGCCTACTAGCTACCTGGGTCAACTTACAGCTTCAAATGTGACTGGTCTGAATGGAGATGTGTTGTAGGTACACAAGGTACACTGGAAATTGAAGGCTTTATATGAACAAAAGGATGTGAATTACCCCAATAGTAATTTTTATATTGATTATACATTAAAATATTATTTTGAATATATTAAATTAAATATGGAAATGAAGTTTACCGGTATCTTGTCACTTATTTTATCATTAATTCAGCAGTTTAAAACCACATATGTGGCTCGAGTTATACTTCTGTTGGATAGTGCCATTCTAGAGCTCAAGGACAGCTATTCAGCAACAAACACATAAACAAACTTGAGTTTTGTAATATCCATGAAGTTAGCAAGGAATGAAGAAAGTGACAGAGCAGAGCAGTTTGTAAGTTGTATTGGGTCCTGTATGGATGGAAGGATATATATTATACCTGGAAACTGAAAAGGACACAGAGTCAATCTGGGGTAACTGGAAAGGGGTTTATTTCTCGTTGAAGTTAAAAGAAACTATTTGGTCAAGAGTGAATTGGTTTCCTAGAAACCAGAAAATCTCAGAGCACTGGTCTCAGATCAAAGTATATAAAACCAAGTGAATGAGCAAGTCAAGGGCAGGATGACCTAAAACAATGGGCTTGGGGTAATTGTACAACAAGGAAGACAGAGCAGCAATGGAGCAACATTTTCAGTTAAATAAAATGGGATCAAGTAAGATGATTTTTTAATAGATTTTATTTATTTATTTATTTATTTATTTATTTATTTATTTATTTATTTATTTATCAGAGAGAGAGAGAGAGAGAGAGAAAGAGCACAAGCAGGGAGAATAGCAGGCAGAGTAGGCAGAGGGAGAAGCAGGCTCCCTGCCAAGCGAGGAGCTGTATTCGGGACTTGATCCCAGGACCCTAGGATCATGACCTGAGCCGAAAGCAGCTGCTTAACAACTGAGCTACCCAATCGTCCCAAGTAAGATGATTCTTAATGAGCTGCCAGACTTAGGTTCAGCTTGTGAGCCCCAGTGTGGTTGAACAGTCACTAAACTATGGACCTACTTTTATACTATTTGGTAATAGATGCTATATGGTAATAGAATGGTTGCTCTGAAGCCTGTGAGTATACCCGTCCTTCCTCCAGGCTTTCCTACAGTCAGCATAAAGGGCTAGTGCCTGACAGATCAGGGGCCCACGACCCTACTCTGTCCCTAAGGCTACCTTTAGTTCTGATTGGCTGGGGAAGGTATCGATTGTTAAATATTTTGAATATTATCCATGCTTAGGGAAAACTATAACCTGTAACTTCCCTAATTTCACATCGTTTGTGCCGTCATGTAATATAATCAGAGGAAGTTTTTGTATTCTCCAGAACATTTCTCAGAGAGAATAATATATTCTTCAGAAGAAACAACTTGGAAAATCCACCTGGGGTAGAAGTTGAGTTTCAGGGATTTCAGAGTGAAAGAAAGGGTTCTGCTTCAGATAGTAAGAGATTCATGAGCACGGAAAAGTAAAAACATATATACAAAAGCTCCAAGAGTAGGAGGATCATAGAAGAAGAAGAAGCAGGAGAGCATGAGTGTGGAAGTCCACTCTGGTCATCAGTATGGCCCTTCCGTAGCTCTGTCCAAATCTTACATGAAAGTCCTAAACTCACAGGTTGGATGAAAAAGGTAGATTTTTTTCCCCCCTTTATTTAGAAACCAGTTAAGTCTGGACTTGATATTTCAACTGGCTGGGTGGAACGGAAGCAATCAGGACAGACATGGCAACTGGAGGGAGACTGAGAGAAAGCAAGCCCGCAGAGTTGGATGTAAGAAGTTAGGAGAGATTTTTTGACTATTCTGGCCTAAGAAGTGATACTTGGACCAAAGTCAATAAGACTGCCCAAGAGTAGGAGGCACCACCTGACATGTGGGCTACAAGCACATACTTAGCTCCTTAAATATCTGTTGCATATATTCTGCCTTCTGAATATCAGTGTTCTTTGAGGAAGGGGAACAAAGGAGAAAGGCGAACAAGACTTTGGAGGAGAAATTTCCCTAGGTGCCAGTGATGGAAAGGTACCTACCAATGTGGCCCCTTCTCCTGTTTAATTTTCAGGGACTCCACATTTCCTCCCTCTAAGTCCACACTCTGCAAGCGGAATTCCCAGTTTCCTGCTTATAAAATGGGGATACCACTTCTGGGAAGAAAAATGTATGTGGCTAATAAGTGTGAAAAATATTTAGCCTCACTCTAATAAAAAATATGGAAATTAAAACAACAATGACAGATCATTTTTCACCAACCAAATTGGCAAAGATTTTAAAGATGGTAAGAGCTATGGAGTATAGTGAGATCAGCACTTTTCATACAGTGCTTACAAGAGTGTGAAACAAGATGACATTTTTGGAAAACAATGTGTAAAGGTGTATTAATGACTTTTAAAAACTTAATCTCCCTGACTGGTTCTTGCCTAATTCTACGAGATTCTTTGTGACATCAGATATGCAGACAGAGAAGCAGAATCAAATATATCCCTCACAGTGCTGTTTACTAAGCATTTACTGTGCCCACCGCTACAGTAAGTACTTTGTGGTATCATCGGTTTACCCTCTGAATCAGGTGCATTGCTGACCCACTTCACAGGTAAGGAAGCCACGGCAAGGGAGCCTAAGTAACTTGTGTAAGGTAACAACTAGTCTGTAGGTGATAGAGTTCTGTTCCAACCAAGACAATTTACCACAGAGCTCCTGCTCTTAACCCCGAGGCTATAATGCAGTCCAGTACTTACCTATTACATTATTTTACCGTATACTTTTTGCTCCTCTAGAAGCTCCTATCTCTGTCTCCAGCCTCTAATCTAGTGTCTGGTGTTTATGAGGTGCTTGATAAATATCTGCTGGAGGAACAACCTAACAGAACCTTTTTTGTCTCAGAGCCAACTCTTCACTTATGCTTAAACTGTTCCCACTACAAGAATTGGCTTCTCACCCTGCGAATAACTAGGAATAATCACCACCACCACCACCACCACCACCACCACCACCACCACCGTCATCAACTTACCTGTCCTCCATGAGAATGTTCCTGCTTCCTGCTTATGTGTGATCCTTTTATTTTCTAAGCCCCGTGACATTTATTTTCATTCACTTCGTGATAATGACGTTACACTTTGCATGTTCTAGGTGTCAGAACTGCAAACTCTTTTCCGTAAGGGATAGCTTCCCATACGTCTTGCATCCTCCTTAGGGCTTAGGAAAGGGTGTTCCAAGTAGTGTTTGTTGAGGAATAATTAAATGCATGTTATGTCTTGAGAAGTAAGTATATAAGGTTAGACTATTCATAAAATATATTCCCCAACTAGAACTCTTGATAAAAAGACTTTAGGAAAACATTGCATTATTGGCACCATTGTATAAATTTATGATTTCTAAATTATATGTACTCTTACTTTGTACATTTGACCTTGCAAGATTAATAACCCAGTGGCTGTTAATCCCTTTTGCTAGGCTCTTGTCCCCCAATTAAGACCTGTAAGATCAGACTAAATGCCTGTTCTAGACTCAACAATTTCATTATTCCCATCCATATTACTCCTAATTTCTATCCCAGGGATGAGCATTCTCTGATCTTGAACCCACATTGCGCTAATGAGCCGTAATTAACCCACCTGGAGGTTTACCTTTCATCTCATTACACTTCTGTTTTTTCACTTTTTGATAAAAACTCACTTGCAAAATTGACTAAATTAGGCCCAAAGTGGTTCTATCTTTATCTAATTTGTGTAACTGGTTTGGTACTCATTTGTACCAGTCATCAGCTTGGGTAAAAAGAAGGGTCACATCTTTTGGTTTTTGATTTGCTGTTAAAATTCTCTCCTAAATTAACAGGAAAAGCAATTTCACCCTTTGAAGATCTCCCTAATATCCATGCCAGATCTCTCAAGAACGCTAAGAGTTTACTAAGGCCATGGTTCAGCCTGATTTTAGACCTCAGATGGAAAGAGAACTGCAACAGAGCAATCTACTGGTAGACCTTGACCTTATTTTTTTTTCCTCCTAGTTTGTCTTTGGCTTGCAATATTTCAAGTTGTATTCATTTTCTCCTTCACTGATCCCAAGATAGGTCCACTCTTCTGGGATGTTTATGTCTGGAAGGACTTCCAGAATCAGCCCTGTACTGTACTGTGTTGAAACTGGTCCTTCTTTGTAAACTTCCGATTCTTTACATAGAGATGGGTTCAGATTGCAGATGCCCCATTATTTCATGGAGGATTCCCTCATTTTCCTTTTTTTTTTTTCATTTTCCTTTTCTGTCAGTGGTCTCAGTCTGGACTATATCAATGTACAGAAGAGTTTCCAGTAATTTTGAAGAAGTTTGAAGGTATCAGTCTCTTTTCTCCCAATAGGATGTTTGACCCCTTATTATTTCCCCCACGTCTTCTCCAGAGATCAGTGTTTCCATACCAAGAATGATACTTTTGCTATGCTCTAAAAGTCTTCTACTTCTCCCCAAAGAGAGGATGTGTTTGTTGGTCTTTGGGTGCTTCTGGGAAGATGCAGACTTCTTTTCCAAAGCCATTCTCTGTGTCTGTCTTGATGAAGAAGCAGCCAACAACTTTTACTAATGTTATATTCTATCTCACCATGACCCGCCTTGTGTATTTAATACATGTGTATTCTCTATGTATAGATCTTTCTGTGTTGACTCCCTTCTGCCTTTTTTGCATGTGTACACACAGTGCAGGTGTATGCACACATGAACTTACAGCTGAGAGCATTAGCTATTTCAGATCATGTAACAATTGAATTTGGGAAAAACAAGGAAAATTCAGGCCTCTGAATAGAGAAAATTTTCACTCTTTCTTAGAGCCTTGTGGTTTCTATATGGCTTGCTTGGGAAGGATTTATGAAATTTGTGCCTGAGAGTCTGTGCCCGAGGATGGGTATATGGGAACACCGGTCACTTCTGCAGTTCTAACCGACCAGTTCCAACCCAACACCCCCACTGGACTCCAGCTGTTCAAGGATTCCTACTATTCCTGTCTTTGAGTGTGAGATTTCCTCACACCTATAATCAATGACTTCACTGGGCCCTTCCAGAGAATGGATGTCAGATCATTTCTTTTACCATTGAGGGGTTGGTAAGAATAGAGGCTGAGATTTTGCTAAATGAGAATACATTAGGTACAGAGCTGAGGGTGGTTTTGATGAGGAGGAATAGTGTTGGTGAGTGTGATTATTTTTGTAGACCTGTGAAGATATTTAGAAATGAGTTGATTTGTAAAAGAAAAAACAAATCTGTTGCAAGGCTGCTTTGCTGCCTGTGATAGAAATGCACTGTCTTAAGGGATCTGGATATTTAGAATTTAAATTTATCATTTCTGCCTATCTCCTCTTACTCTTAGTTCAAGTATTCTGTGTGTAGAGTGTCCTCACATATTTGGAAAGCAACAGCATGCTGTTCTGGGTTGACTGGTCCTGTCGGAAGCTGTATTTAATCAAATAGAATGGACCTAAAAATGAGGACCCTAAAAATGATTATGAATTTGTCATCTAGTTTGTAAATATGCATGAAATAAAACTTTTCCTCGCTTATATTTTTGGCCATCATGTGATGTGTGGGGAGTAGAGTCACGCTTCATGTGTCTGAAAATTTACTGTGTGTCAGGCACTGTGCTAGGCAGCTTCCTGTGTGTTGTCTCATTTGATCCTCTTTATAACTTTATAAATTAAGAATTAGCACTTTTATTTTCTAGAAGGAAATAATGATTGGGTAAATGACAGTTCAATCCTTGACAGTTAGAATAACTGTCTAAGATCACATACCGTAAAATGTATCCAGATTTAAATATGATTTTTTTACTTCTGAATCCAGTTCTTTTTCCATAGCCCAAGTTATGCTGCTTTTCTTACTTACTGTTTTTTTTTCAACCTTGGCTTCTTAGTACATCTTTTTATTTATTTAATTTTTAGAAGATTTTATTATTTGAGAGAGAGAGAGAACACAAGCTGGGGGAAGGGCAGAGGGGGAGGGAGAAGCAGACTCCCCACTGAGCAGGAAACCCATTGTTGGAACTCGATCCCAGGACCCTAGGATCATGACCTGAGCCAAAGGTAGACATTTAACTGACTGAGCCACCCAGGTGCCCCAGTAAGTCTTCCTTTTAAAACTCTGCAAGTTTATGCTGAAGAAAAGGGATGTATTTTTGTTTGCATCTATTACATAGGTTGCTAAAGCAAAGAGTTTTTAACCTCCAAGTAGACTCTAAACCATCAAGTACATTATTTGACTTTCCCTTCAAATGAACTGTACAGACTTGCTATGTCACATTCAATGTTAACCAGGTGTTACATACTAACCAAACACCAGTGGCTGGGTAAGTGAAAGAAAGACAGGAGAATGCTGTCAGTGTATACTCTTGCGCTTTCAGAAATGTGCCTGAGAACTTGGGAGCTGTGCAGAAAAGCTCGGTTGCAAGCTTTGTGTTGAAATGCTGATCCTAAGGGCTCAGTTAAAGTTTATTTCACCTTTAGTCTCAGTGCTAAAAAACAGTGTAACCTCCTTCTACACAACGAATTTCAGTGAAACCTATTAAGTGTTTCAGAAATGAGCCTTTCTGACAATTACTTGACCACCATTGTACACAGGGTAGACTTAATATTTTTACCTTGTTATTTCCTGATACCCTCAGAATGAGCCAAATTCGGTCAAAGTCAATGAACATTCAGTCCTTTTGAAGTGATCGTGGACAGACAGGTCCATATGAGATGCCTGGGAGTTCAGAAGACAGAACTCTTTTAAGTTTGATGACTAAAGCCAGGTCTTCCATGATAAACTCAAAAGGAAGTGGGAAATGAATTTGTTTGAACAGAGTGCAGAGCAGCTGTAGGTACAGTGAGGAAAAAGTCAAAGATTGGGATGAATTTAGTTTTGTTCAGGGTGTTTTGAAAATAGTACTGGAGAAAGAGGGGGCAGGGTGGGGGAAATTTCATTTCTTGCAACTGTGGGGAATGAGATATAGTTAATATACTAGAAAGCAGGAGCCACATGCAGATTAGCAGAAAACCAAACGAAATAGAAGATCAGGTAAAAATAAATAGCTCCTTTTCCAAACTGTTATGAGTTGGCCTCATGTTGCAGCAACAGCCTTCCCCAAAGCCCAGTAGAGCTGTGTGTGGGTCCTGGTTGCCTTGGAGCACATGGAGGCAGCTGTCTCATCATTGTGTTAGGTGGCTCTGCTCCTTATTTTCAGTGTACATACAGTCTCTGGTATCTAACACCATCCACCAGTTTTTTTTTCTTTATTTTGGGGCTACATGTGCAAGCAACTTTTTAACCCTTTCAATATGTGTGAAAGGGATATAGTTTTGTTAAGCATGTTACACAGCTTGCTAAAGCAAATAGTCTTTATCTCCAAGGATACTCTAAACCATCAAGTAAATCATTTGACTTTATCTCCAAGTGAGTTGTACTGACTTGCTGTGCCAGTTCTATGTTAGCCATGTGTTACATACTGAACAAACACCAATAAGAAGGGCCTTGGGGGCAGGGTCTTATGTGAGTGACCTTGGATTACTAGAGGGGACTCTGTCCAGCCAGCCACCCTTTCTGCTCCAGCAGTCTCAAGCTTGGCACTGATTCTCACCAAAGTGAAGGTCATCTAGGAAGACATTTTCCCCATAAAAGTGGAAAACTGTAGAATGAAACTGTAGAATTTCAAGCAAGAAAGATATAAAGCAAGAACAGAGTAATTCATGGTAGCCTTTTTATTTTTAGTTAGGCTCTTTTGATTGGCAGGAACAAAGACCAACTAAGTTATTTCAGAAAAAAGGAAAAACCACACAAACAAACCAAACAAAAACAAAAACAAAATACCGTGTAATTTATCGTGAGCTGTTCATGGAAAGAGCTGGACAGCTGTGAGAAACTAAGACCACTGCAGGCTGACACTGCTGGGTCTCTCTCAAGGACATCATGGTCTGTATTTTAAAGTCTTTCTGATTCTCATATGGATCTGAAGACTTCTACTTCAGCTTCCTCTGCTGTCACATAGCTTCTGTTTTCTCATTGTTTCACAGTGCTCATGAGCTTGCTTTGTCATGGGCCCTCATCTAGTTCATGTTATAGATAAAAGACCCACCCATTTTCTGGATTTTGGCTCAGATTCCTGAGAGAGACAAGAGAGTCTGATGAGCCGGGGCTCTTCTTTTCAGATCAGGCCCAGACCACTTAAGGACAGGCTGCTTCAGCCTGGCATCCACTTCTGGTGAGTAGTACTTGTGCTGTGCAAAGAGGATCTGAGCCTGTGGGCAAGGGATGTTAATCTAAAAGAAAAATTAGGCATGATTGACATACTCCTTAACATACCAAAGAAGGAGGCTTAACTGATTTTGTCCCTAGAAGTTACTCACCGAGCAACATGAAAACCCTCTTATAGAATATATTTAATAGATAAAGCCAATTAGGTATCTGAAATGTTTTGCTATGACCAATGCAAGAGATCTTTGTCTCTATGTGAAGGAAAGGAGGGGAACCTGGAAGTTAATATCAGGAATAATAAATTGAGAGATGAGTTTGCCCTTCATCACCAAAGTTCTTTACTGAACTTCTGCACTTACTGATCTCTTGAGGACATTGTGTCCCACCCCATTTATACCTGGATGCAGCTCTGGTTCAGGTTGTGTCCTTTTTTTTTTTTTTTTTTTTGAAAAATGGTGAGAAACTATGTTATCACTATGTTATTACTCAGGGATGACATTGCTACTATAGAGCCATTCAATTTCATGAGGCCAAGAATAAAAGATCTTAGACTATACACTTGCTTTGTCCATAAGAAAGTAAGGAAAGAAAAAAAGAATATCATGTTTTCTTAATAGACTTGGAAGCAGTTTTGAGAACTGATAGCATTTAGTAGTCATCTGTGTATTTTTTAAGTGAATAGAGCTCAGGGACTAACAAATTGAACTTGAGAAAATTTGGTATCAGGCTACTTTTGTGAGTTACTTGGATTTAAATTTGCAGTCCTTGGTCATCTCGATGTAAGGAACGCTAAAATGATTGACCTCTTGACCAATGTGCACAATTACTGAAAGCTACTAGAGAGCTAAAGGGTCAAGAAAACAAGTACACGGAGAGAAGGAAGGGAAAGACTAGGAATTATCATTCCCCTAGCTTTTCTGAAAGAACACTGAACAGAAATCTTAACAAAATCAATTTGCAGTTATTTGGAGAGAAGGAAGTTTTTAAACTGGATAGCCTGACTTCATAAAGGACAAGTCCTGTCATACTAATCCAATCTTCTGAGATGAAAATGAAAGGCTGGATAGATCAAGCAGATAGATTTATATATAATTCATTTAGACTGTAGAGTGCTGTGGATATGCTACTGTATGGATGTCCATCAGCCCCTACATTGCACCCAAGATAGTGGACATCAGACACTCATCATCCACCTGAGGACAAATCTAAGGCTGAGTTCAAGGCCAGTGTTACTTATATTTCTATCCACAGTTGTATTGGGGTTGAAATGTATGGGTATTTAATGTGCTGACTGCACAGAGCTAGTGGGAGAATTGGCAAGGAGAAAGATAAGTACAAAGAAGCTTAGGAAATATACCTGTCCAGCCATACTGACCTCTGTTCTCATCATTCCTATGACAGTCTAAAACTCATGTTATCACTTAAGAAAGTCATTAATTATTTGATATATTTTGATCTTACCTTCCAATGAGCTCACCCTAAGGATGAGGATGATGACTTACACTTCAACTCTACTTCCCATAGCACCTGATAAGTATTTGATAAATGTTTGACTAACAATAATATCATAAAGAACAGATTGTATGATGTCCAGTAGAAGAATTCTGCAAACTAATAGCATGCACCAAATCTATCACTTGTTAGGAGTACCCATGTGTTAGAGAATGGATGCATAGGAGTGGAGCTTAAGGAACTCATTTGAATAATCTGTATTACTAGGGAGGAAGTAGAATTTAAGTAGATGACTGTGATCATCCATTCTGTGGTTCACAACATAGGAGGTGTAGATGGTTCAGATGGAGCTACAGAGATGATTAATGGAAGCTTGAAGATGTGTGGGGCAGTGGCTGACTGTGTGCATTCAGACCTAGCCAGATTCTCAAACCAATGGTAACCTCAATGTCTCCAAAGCTCACTTTTTCTATTGGTGAAATGGAGAGTAATAGGGCTTACTTCACAGGGATGTGAGAATTAATTTCATAATACATGTATAGCATCTAGTACACTATAAGTAACTCAGTAAATATTGTAATGGGAACTGTGTCCTTCTTGAAGCAACCTGTCATCTATCTTGAAATCAGTTTGATTTAGTTCCATAAAAATTCTGAAGGCCTATTACATGCCTTTCATCAAGGAAAGCATGAGAGCCAAAGGGCTTAATCTGCAGCATTATGGACTCAAGATAGACATAGGGAAGAATTTCTGAAAGTCAGGATTGCTGCTGGCCTAAGTAATGGAGGAAACTTGCAAAATTTTCTTTGAAGACTTGGAAAATAATCTAGTTCTACCTCACATTCTCCCAAAACGGTTTAATTGCAGACCTTTTCTAAGTTGGACTAGTGTCTTCTCAAGCCACTCCAGTTAATAGCTCTTCTTTGAGATCTTGGGCTTGCATTATTTAACAGAGAGTTAAATAAGCCATGCTTATAAAAGATTAACATGTTGGCACCTTTTAGCAATACTGAATTAACATCAAAATGTCGTTGCTGAGCCATAAGGATGCCCCCATTTTGTTTTGTTAGCATGGATCAGGATTCAACAGCCAGCTAATGTGAACCTGATAGCTTCAGGTGAATTTCTCTACTGCTAGTTCTAAAGATAATGAGACTGTGTATGTAAGACTCATACTTGTCTGGGATGATTCACCCATAGGCAGAAGCCCGACTGTGAAGGATCCAGATTAGAGATTAATAAATGGTACATCTGATTGTAACAATGACTCTTCTCCAGAGAGCTCTGAGCTTCTTTCTGTTCGAAATGTCAATTGGCATTTTCTTTTAAAGAGGAGTTTTTCTCCTTCCCCACCCCCACTTGCCTGCCCCCATCAGAGGATGGCTATTCACTATAGAAATGCTGAAGACCACTAAATGTGGTTTAAAAACAAACAACCTTCAAAATAAGAAGTGGGCCATTTGTTTACTTGGCAAGTTCTTGTTTGCAGGAAGGATCTCGACAACTTTGATCTCTCTCTTGAATGAAAGCTACTGCTTGTCCTCACTTGGCCAGTCTTCCAGAGTCAAGTCAAGATATTGACAGCATTTCACCTCCCCAAGACCCGAGAGAGAAGAATGGAAACACTGGTTGGGCTAAGGGTATAGGCCACTTGGGACATTCCAGTGGAGTGTTTATCCACTGAACTACAGGACGGTGGGAAAAGGAGGCAAAGAAGGAAAAATCCTCAGGTGGGACTGTGGTGTTGACTGAAGCAGTGACAAGGTGGTTTTCTGGAAATGTTAGTAGAGTTGGTACCACTGAGTCAGAGGGCACAGGCTGGGCCAGAGAGTGACCCTTGAGTGAGTTAGAAGCTGGATCTGCCATATTCTATACCTTCTAAACCAAGTATTCCTTCTCTGTGTGGGAAAAACAAAGCAAAACAAGCAACAACAACAACCAAAAAAACCACATAGGTTGTTTTCAAGGGATCATGGACAGGATTGGTGGTTAGAAAGAATAGTTTTGGTATGGTTCTCTCTGTAGCACTTGAGGAGCTGGGTATTGGTTCTAGTAGACTGTATCATACTCTCAGCAAGACTTATATTCCCATGCCATCCAGAGCATGAGGACAAGAAAATGAAGAGTAAGCAATTAGGAACTCTGAACTCTTAAGGATCCGTTTTTAGTGCTAATAACCAGTAGGCATAAATGAGGCATAGCAAAAGTAGGAGTTGAGTAATTCTGGAAAAGAAGAGCAATTTTTAGTATAAAATGAAGAAAATGTCAAGTTAACTTGGATGCAACCAGTCAAATACTGGATACCAGTTTCACTCTGTTGAGGCCATGCGTACTAGAATCTGAACAGTAAGTCTAGGGAAGGTCAGAGAGCTGGGAAGCCTGGACTAAACCCTGCCAGGGGGCTGCCTGCCACAGCATGGGGGTCAGCAAGCTCTGAGAAACCTGGTATAATTCAGATTGGTGTGGCTATGCAGGGATTTGATATAATAATGTACAAAGCAGTAAACTGTTGGCACTACTAATGTGCTAATCATCTCACTGTTAAAGTCGGGAAAGGGGTGTCAGACCTCAGTTGGCAATCTGCAGAAATAGGGAATAGGGGCCAGCATCAGGGATGTTGGCAGTTTGTCAGGGACTGTGTAGAAGAGTTGGAACTTCTGAGTAGGCAGCCTCATCCAAGAGTGATGGAATAAAACTCAGGACCACGAGAAAGACACTCAGTCCTTTGGACTGGACCCATGGTGAGGCTGTTAGGAAGGAAGGCTTCTTCTGGGTGGACAGGTCTGTATGCAGCCAGGCTCACTTCAGGTGCAGCAAATTCTGGGTTTAGAGGAGCCCCATCAGCTCTAGAAAATGTTGTAGGTGAGGAGAGTCGTTGGCCAGTCCCAGTTTAAAGATTGGAAGGCATGCCTGGTGGTTCAAGTTCTAAGTCCTACAATTAAGAGAGGCCAAGATAGTCAGGTGCTGATGAGCTGTTGAAGATATGTATATATATTTTTAAAATGCCTGTATGCAATTTTATTTTCATTTCTGGAGCCCTTCGAAGTGCGTTGCCTCTTTTAGATGGAGGACCAAATTGGTTTGGGAGATGTGAATAAATTCAAAGCCGCATTGATTGTGAACAGCCGTACTTTGCTGATGTGAGGAAGCAGTGATCAGTTTTCCAATCCAGGGATTTAGGAATACCGATCGCTGGATGTTTGGTGCAAAAAAACCTTCTCAGAAAACTTCTTTCTACCATTGGAAACACTGGCTTGTTAACCTGTGCCAAATGAGCATGACTGGTCCAAATTCTAAATTCAGGGATGCTTTGTCTTTTCTGTATGGAGAAGAGACAGACACACGAGAACTCCCTGTTTTCCAGAGATCTCTTGAAAAAGATCCATGTGTATGAACATAATCACTATGTCTAGAACCAGTGCTTTTGTTATTTTCAGCAACAAATGAGGTGCTAACACTCATCGCTTGATCAAATACAAAAGCTTTTCTATCCTTCCCCTCCCGTGAGCACCTTCCCTCTTCTGTACTCCCATTGGTTTGTGAATGTGATGTTCTGATCAAATATGTATGAAGAGATGGGAGTGTTAATTTATTTGAGACAAATGTCAACATCTTTATTCTGAAAAATGCTGCTAGTATGTCAAATACTATCACCAGCTTGTATTTAACCCTGTCCTTTCATTAATAATCAGAGTTCTTCTGTAAACTCTACCCCCTTGGCTCATGTTAAGTGGAAAGAATTTGAAGGCATAGGCAGTTTGGGAGGTAGTATTTCATGCCTAATACTTTTTTTTTGTTTTCCCTTTTGGTTACATTGTTTAGTTTTTTGTTGTCTTTCTTTTTATCCTGTTAAATACCCAGATCGATATTAATGTTGAACACACTTCTTTTTTCTTTTTTTTTTTTTAAAGTCGGCTCCACACCTAGTCTGGGGCTTGAACTCACAACTCTGAGATCAAGAGTTGCACGTGCTACTGACTGAGCCAGCCAGGTGCCCCCACACTTTATTTTATAAATTCGCCTAAATAAATATAGTCTGATATTGATAATTCTACTGCCTAACAAATACTGCTAGTTTAATATTTGCACTATTTTTTCTCTCTCCATTTCATTTTCCAACTTTTCCTTTCCCCCCACCTTCTTCCCTTGCATTTATTTAAAAGTACTTTTATTCAACCACTGAACTTGGTTGTTGCTGAACTTGTCAGCTTGCTCTTTTTTAGAAAAGAAGCTCTTAATAAAAATACAAGCCAGTCCATCTGAGAGTTGTTTTGATGTGCATAATGGAGTAGGCCATAGAGAGGAATTTTAATTTAAGATGAAATGAAATAGGCTTGTTAAGATTTTGGCAGTCCTGATACCTTACAGGGGAGCATGAACACATTTTAGAAGTTCTCTTAGTACTAGCCAAGCCCTTTGCTCCCTTACTTAATTCTGTAATTCATTTGGGTATGCTAGTGAGAGGAACTCTGCCTTTTTATTCTTCCTCTCTTATTGCCCCCTCTGTCTGTCTTAAAATAAGCTTTCTTCTTGCTAGTATTTTGTCTCTGAGTTCTGGAATAGGAAGAACCTTGTAGGCATTCTCAAAGTGAATACCTTTAGTTTGCTTCTCAACTGTGACATAGACTTAGCAGTTGAAGCACGTGCAAGAAGGAGACTCAGTCAGGGAACAAAATGGGGCAAAACTCAAGGAGAAAGCCAAATAATCTTCTGAAAAAGCAAATAAGAAAAAGAATGCTGGCTTCTGCAGGAGTTGTTTAGTTATCCAGAATGGCTCTTAAACTAGCCCAATCTGCTTGATTTTTGTTCCTGGGCTTTTGAAAACCCAGAGTGTTCTCCCTTGTGTGCAAAGGTTTAAAAAAGAATGGATCTGGCATTTAGCAGGCAGGAAAGATCCTGATTCTCCACCAGTGAGCTTCCGTCATGTGTTTCAGTCATGATATTTCTGAGTAATGGCAAGGCTGGAGAACATCAGGCATTTCCCCTACCTTGCAAGGCATTGCTCACAAAACTCTGACACTACTCAAAGCCACCCGCAGTAGCTAAAACCTGCAGCCTTAGTCACCTGAGAAACTGATAGTGTGGAATCAGAATTTCTAGTCCCCAAAGGAGGGGGTTTCTTGGAGTTAGGTGGGGAGAGAAAATCCTTCCTTTATTTTTTGAGAGAAGAGATTTTATCCTCCATATTCTGCTTCTACTCTGCTTGGTGTGGAAGAAGGAAAGGAGAAATAGCCAGGAGTAGGTGGGCAGGGGGGGCAACCTTGATCTCTCACCCCATCTTGGGGCAGATGGATAACCTTTCATACTTGTTTCCTAAATCTGGTGGTAGTGGAGAAAGTTTTCAGATAGTCTATCAGTTCTAACCTTTTATCAAACACAGGTCCTCCTAAAGAACTGAATTTAGAAGGAGGACAGGATTTCTTCACTCATGTGCTAGGGGAAGGGGCTAGGAGGAGGGACTCAAAGGAAATCAGATTTATTTAACCTGATTCTATGTTAATGTTCTAGCAGGATCCTAATCCCTATGATGTTATAAAGGGTCCAGATTTTATTGTGAAAGACTCTGTGATACTAGAAAAACATAATCTCAATGGGAAAGCCCACAAAGATAAACTAGATTTGAGGATTATCTGGTTGCAACATCAGTTACTGCATTCTTAAATTTAACAAACATCTACTGAGGCCCCATTTCAGGTACTGAATTGCAGCAGTGAACAAACAGTGATCCCTGCCCTCCTGGTGTTTACACGTTCATTGGGAAGAGGCAGTAAGTTCATAATAAACGTATCAAACTACTCATGTAGTCTGTCATATGGTGATTAATGCTAAGGCAACAAGGAAAAAAATGGAGCAGGGTAAGGGGGTCAGGCAGGTGTTGGTATTCCCTTGTAGGGCCAGGATTGGGCTTTTTTGAGAAGATGAGGTCTTAGCAAAGACTTGAAACAGGTACAGGTGGATAGCTGGAAGAAGAGGGTTCCAGGTAGAGGAAATAGCTAGAATATAGGTCTGGAGCAGGAGTGTGTATGTTCAAGAGAGGTCAGAGTGCCTGGGCAGAGTAAGAGAGAGGTTGGGAGGGTGGGACCCATGGGGCAGTGGCAGTCCAAATCAAGGGTGTTGGCTTTTTCTTTTTAGTGGATTGGGAAGCCATTGAGGGTTTGGGGCAGAGAATAACATCTTATGATTTAAGTTTTAAAAGGATCATCCTGCTCCTTTGTTGAGCACAGTCTGTAGGAGGCCGGAGGGCCGAGCCCCAGAGACCAGTGTGCAGGTTCATAGAGTGACTGGCCAAAGGATGACGGTGGCTCTGATAGAGCTGGTGAAAATAGGTGGTGTTCTAGATACATTTTGAAGGTCAGCAATCAAGGTTGGTTGATTGGATATAGGGTTCCAGAGAAAGAGAGGAGTTGGGACTGGAGGGATTGACTTGCCTTTAACAGAAATGGGAAAGGCTGAGTCCAGTCTTGGAAATATTGGCCATGTTTCTAAGATGTCCAAGTGGACATGCAGTATAGGTACTCTGACACATAAGTCTGAAGTTTTGGAGAAAGAAGTGTGAGAGGGCTTGGCATATAAATAGGATTTCAATCAGGAGACTGGATGAGATCTTTGAGGAAGTGAATGTTGATAGAAACAATCTGAGGCCCAAGGATTAGCCCTGGCGGACTCAGATTTAAAAGGTCAGGAGGAAGAGGAGGAACCAGCAAGGAGACAGAGGACTAGCAGCAGTAAACTAGGAGCAAAGTCAAGAGACTGTGAAGCCCTGGAAACCAAGGAAAGAAAGCCTAGCTAGGAGCCAAGTGATCAGCCGTGTCAAATGCTCCTCATAGGAGTGCTGACAACACAGACTCCATCTTTGGCCCCACACTTTTTGGCCCCCTCTAGTGCCCAGGTGGCACCACTTGTGATAACTAGTAGAGGTCCCCTCTGGTGCACAGGTGGTACCACTTGAGATAACTAGTAGAGATCCTCTGGTGCACAGATGGAAGCACCACTTTAGATAACTACCCTGTGATCTCACCACCATGCTCCTCACTCCACAGAAGCTGGGGCTTGAGGTCTGGGTAGGGATAGAGAAGAGCTGTGGAGTGCTGGCGATCATCCATCTGCCCATTCCTCTCGGCAGGTTACTCTGAACAAAACTCTGGGTAAATGGTATGGAATGGTTTGCTTTGTTTTTTGGCATTAAAATGTCTTCTCAGTCTGGAGGGTACCTTAGCGACCCTAACAATGATTGCAGGTGGACTTTGGAGTTGGCGATATTAAGGTCTCCTCTGCCTTTGACAAGAGGACTTTTAGTGAAATTAAAAGTCTGGTTGGAGTTAGTGTAATAGAGAATGGGAGAAGAGGAATTGGAGGACATGAGTATAGATGATGTTTTCAAGAAATTTGTGGCGGAGGAGTAAGGAAGTGGCCACTAGTATTTTCTGCTTCTCTGCCTAGTTCGACGGGGATCTCCTCACATTTTATAAAAGCATGGTTATATATATATATATATATATATATATATATATATATATATATATATAGCCATTCAGGCATAGCTGATTTCTATGAGGTCAGTATGTGTCCTCAGCACAGAAATTTGGAAGCAGATGAGACCATCAGTTATTTTGGTAATCTTCCACCCAATAAAGGAACCTTCTTTTTAAATACTAATACAAGCCTCTGCCTTCAGCTCAGGTCATGATCTCAGGGTCCTGGGATCGAGGCCCGCATCAGCCTTCCTGCTCAGCGGGGAGCCTGCTTCCTCCTCTCTCTGCCTGCCTCTCTGCCTACTTGTGATCTCTCTCTGTCAAATAAATAAATAAAATCGTAAAAAAAAATACTAATACAAAACCACTTTCTTTTTCATATGCCACCTGGGGATCCAGAGATGAATAAGGCACAGCCCCTGCTCTTGAGAAACATGTGTTTTAGTGGGAGGAGGGAGGCATATATGCTTCCTCTGTGATAAATATAAAGATAGAGGCACATACAAAGTATTGTGAAAGCACAGGGCAAAGAGAACTAACTTACCCAGAGGAAATTAAGAAAGAGGATATGTGTGAAAAGCTGACACTTGAACTAGACCTTAAAGGTGAGCATGAGGTTTTCCAGGCAGAGTGCTGGGGAGAATCTTTTTATCAAATAATAATCCAGCTCCTGTTGAATGCTTATAGCAACAGAGAGCTCACTACTTTGAGTTTCATTCCATTCTAAATAGCTATAATTTTTGCACACCTGTTTCTTCTGTTGAGCCAAGTAATGACATTTAATATTTCTACTCATTAGTCCCAGTTTTCTCCTCTGGAACTAATGGGCAGAGACTTGTCTTTTTAACATAGAGGTCATTTCTGTGTTTGAAAACAGATGTTATGTTTTCTTTTAAGGCCACCTCTTTTCCGTTTTGAAAAAGGGAGCGGAATAGTCTCAGGCTGGGTTTCCTGGGAAGTGGACCCTGAGACCAAAATGAGCACACAGGAGGTTTGTTAGGGAGTGTTCTTGAGATCATTACCGTGAAAAGAGAAGATCAGGCAGGAGCGGGCAGAGGGAGAAGATGCGATGCCGTTTTAACGGAAGCTCCAGCCAGCCCTGTGGGAAGTTCTGAAAATGGACTGATCCTTCAGAGGTGTCTAGAGTCAGGGCAAGAGGACAAGGTCTTTATACTCCATGACCAGCAGTCATTCAGGGCAATTTATCCTGGAAAGGGGGCATCATGACTTTGGGCGAGGTGGTTCTTTCCAGCTGATACTATTCCCAAAGTGGTCTGACAGCTACGATCTATCGCCAGTGGCATTAGTAGCAGCTGCAGTAGTTAAACCTTTATTTCACAAGTGGATCTGTAGGGGATCTGGGGGAATGGAGAAGAGGAATCTCACATGCTGCTAACTCTATTTTGGACACCGACAGCAGAATGAAAAAGGACTTGTTTATGTTTCTTCTTAGCAAATAAATACCACGAACATCAAAGGGATGGGGGTCCAACATAATGGTTCTAGACTGATAGGGGTCTACCCTACAGTTGTGTCTTCCCTATGTTAATTATCTCGGTCCTGGTGGCCCTTTTTACACGAATGCTTTACGGTTGCTCAAAAGGCAAGGTGAAGACGTACATGGATGCAATAAAGGTGACTGGGAATCTTCATCAGGAGATGAAAATGTAAGTGGGGAAGGATAATGAGCCGCCAACTGAATTATATCTCTGTCCTTCATCCTGGAAGATGATGCTTCTTGTGCAGGCTGGGTGCCTGTAAAGACGAATGCGTGACCACCAGTCCTTTCCACTCCGTGCACACGTGAAGATTGCTCTTTGATTTGTGGCTTCGGCCACAATTTGCAGAGCCTGTCACTGCCTGCGACTTATAGTTAGCCCAAAGCTTTGTTGAAAAAGAGCTGTCCCATTCCCAACTGCTGCATGCCAGATTGATGTGTCAACTAAATTAATAACAACGACCACTCATTATACCGCAAAACATTTGCCCAAGCTGTAACTCTGTCTCTTGATTTCTGTTTGGCTTCATTAACCTCTTCTTGCATGCCCATTTTATCTGTGGCACCAAGGCATCCTTTATTTAATGAAGGATGGGCAAGATAAAAAATCGAAGGGGGCATTGGAGAGAGAGGAGTCAGAAAGGATGATTGTGGAGGATGATAGACTTTGGCAAGAGGAGGGTATGGCGGGGGTGAGCTGGAGCCATATTAGTTTTTCTCTCCTTACTTTCACATTATTGGATTTCTTCACATAGTAGCTGGTGGTTTCTTTAGGAGCTCATTTTTGTGAGAGAGCTTTAAGAGTAAGAGAGTAGAGGGTACAGTTGGTATGTGCTAGATTGGTTTTCTTTTAAATTTATTTTCATTAGCATGGGCTCGTTTACTATGGACCCTCATGGATTATCTCTCAGGGCTATCTCTCCCTGTGTATTTGAACCAGCTGTGGTCTCCCAGTAGATGGAGAGTTGTGGGTATTCAAGAACTTCCTGTGATAAGCTATGTTCCCTTATCATAGAATGGGTTGAATTCCTTGGTTTACAATTGGGATTCCTTTCACCCTTAGCCTGTACATTTTAAGGTATATTTGGAAGCTTTTGTCACTTTGTTAGACCTGCTAGGTTTTGTGAAAACCCAAGTTGTAAAAGGGTATTTTGGGACTCCTCAAATGAAATATTGTTCAGAAGTAACAGGAAAACAAATAGCTTTTTCTCTAAAGCCTTTCTGGGTGGGTGGTTCTGTCAGCCTTCCTTTCCTGTTGTGGTTCTCTGTAGACCCCTGACAAGTCTTGGAATAATTAAACTTTGTTGTCCTGGAATCTCACTATAACCCTACAACCTAAGGACAAAGCCAGCATTACCTGAAGAATAGTACTTGTGTTGTACTAGGAGGCCAGGGGCAGGTGGGTCGGGGAGAGGGGCTGGCCGCAGTTTAGAATAAGCACACGTGAACTCCGTATTTTATTCCGTTTTATTTGGAGGAGTTTTATTTACTCCTCCCCACCGTTCTTCCTGCCCTACCTGCTATACTTTTCTGAATTCCTTGGTCCTGCAAGGCTCCTCTCTGATCCTACGTTAAAGCCAGAGGAGGGAGCTATGATAAGCGCCATTTTACCCCTAGCAGAAAGAATTGCCCTCAAATGACTAAGCATCTCCTGTTTCCTTCTGGATTGCCTGTGGGAAATGTGGAAAGTTCAAACCACGTGAAGCAATCATAGCTCTGGCAGGGTCAAGGGGCTAGCAGCTTTCCTTGCCGAACTAGGGTCTCTGGGTACCAGCTGGATATTTCCTAACCTGTGCTTTTTTCCAATAGTGGGAGCCCCCAGATTCTCAGCAATTTCTCATCCATGCACGAATATGTTCCTGAACGAAGAAATCACTGTATAATTTTGTTGAAGAGCCTGGTCTCTTGTGACTGTACTTTGAAGCTCTAGTCTGGGGGATCGAAAGGAACTGCCCCTTTTAGAGAGACACAATTTTGTTCTTCCTGGATTGTTATAAAATGGAGATGAACCATCAGATAAAAGATAGGGGCACTGACAAGAAAAGAGATGCCATTACCCCGGAGGAAGTCAGGGGAAAATGGATTGAGAAAGAAGGACAAGGCCGAGAGGGTCTTCATCTTGTGGTTTCAGATTCTTCTAGCTGGAAGGCAGAGATAAAACGCAGGGCTTGACATCTCAGAACAGCAGGTGAAATACAGCTTAAATGGGAGAAATTTAAAAATGACTTCTCCCTCAAAAAGAGGGAGGAAACATCCGATTCTCAGAATTGACAGAAGGCTATGTGTATAATACACAGGTCACTGAGACCCATGGTGTTAGACAGGTAAGAGGAAGAAGAATCTTCTATGTGCGGCTCTAAAATAAACTCCAATCATACATGAGCTTGAATCCAAGTCCTTCTAACTCGTAGCTTAGATAAACGGTTTGCGCCTTCCTCTAACTCGCATAGCTCCTTATCACGGTGGAAGATGAAAAACTCAACGTGCTATTAATCCAACAGTTATCTCTTTATAGAAAATATAGTGACCAAGCCTTCTACTGCCATGTGCTTCTCCCTGCTATCCCTGCCAGAGGACCACCCACTTGCTAGGCCAGTGTGCTTACACCTCCTCCATCCACTGGTTTCAGGGTAGATGGATGGCATTCCCATTTATTCAATCGGAGTGATACATCCACAGTTGTGATAAGTTCAAAAGTCTCAAAAAGTGAAAAGCGTATGTATCCCTAGAACTCATTTGACAGTGAAACCCGACCCGAACGGATGCGAGGCTGTTTAGAGTCTTTCTCCCCCTTAATGTGACTCTATGTGTTTTGCCATAGAAATATTAACATATTTGATTGTAGGAAGCTGCCTGGTGCTCCAAGGATTTCAGACAATGTGAATATAGACCTATATTGATTTCCCCCCTAGAATCTAGGAGGTAGTTTTAAGAAGAAAGGTATAAACATTTTAAGAAGAAATGTTTGCAATTCAAACATCCCATTTTAAAAGGCATGTGAAAAAGTAAGTAATGAACACAAACCTTTGTGTCCAATTGATTCAAACTCACCTTTACTATCTTTGTTTTTTTCTTTTCTTTTTTTTTTTTTACCTTTTTACTATTCTAGGATGAATCCTCCATGTTCTTCCAGTTCGGCCCATCAATTGAACAGCAAGCTTCTGTAATGCTCAACATCATGGAAGAGTATGACTGGTACATCTTTTCTATCGTCACCACCTACTTCCCCGGCTACCAGGACTTTGTCAATAAGATCCGCAGCACCATTGAGAACAGCTTCGTGGGCTGGGAGTTAGAGGAAGTCCTCCTGCTGGACATGTCCCTGGACGATGGAGATTCCAAGATCCAGAACCAGCTCAAGAAACTTCAAAGCCCCATCATTCTTCTTTATTGCACTAAGGAAGAAGCCACCTACATCTTTGAAGTCGCTAACTCCGTCGGGCTGACCGGCTATGGCTACACATGGATTGTGCCTAGTCTGGTGGCAGGGGACACGGACACGGTGCCCTCGGAGTTCCCCACCGGGCTCATCTCTGTGTCCTATGATGAATGGGACTATGGCCTCCCTGCCAGAGTGAGGGATGGAATTGCCATAATCACCACCGCTGCTTCTGACATGCTGTCTGAGCACAGCTTCATCCCCGAGCCCAAGAGCAGTTGCTACAACACCCATGAGAAGAGAATCTACCAGTCCAACATGCTGAATAGGTGAGTGTGGGAACCAGGGCACCCTCATGGCAGAGGTTGGGGTCGGGGGGCCTTCAGGACTGGGGGTGGAGGTTCGGAAGCGCTGGGAAGAGCGGTTCAGGGCATCAGAGGGTGAAGGCCACTGAGACGGCAGTTGTTGGTGATGGCAGGAGTGTTTCAGGTCCAAAGCTCACTGCGCTGGGTTCCTGTTCTAAGAAATACACAGTGGCTCCCACACATTGATCACTTCCTATGCATTAGGTGTTACTAAAGGATTTTGTAGGTTTGACCTCCTTTAACCCTCAAAGCAACATTCTGTTAGGCAGGGGTTTAAGAGTTGTTTCCATTTTATGATCCAAGAAAATAAGGTTCATGGGTGTAAGCTGTCCATAGTCTCCAAGGAAGAGGCTCAGTCTCACATACTTGACCGCCATGAAAGACACAATGGGCATTGACGTGAGGGAGGACCTACCGGTCCCTTTGCTTAGGACTGCTGCTGTACTGGGCGGGAATGGACAATCGGTTACATGGCTCTGGAGTCACATGAAGAGGGTCCTTCCCTTGGTTTTTTCTCCTTCGCTTCCCTCTGCCTTTTAAGTGTGACAGTGCTGCCATAGAAGCAGCTTACATAGTTGCTCTTAGTCTGATTTCTCAGTAATAAGGAGACATGGATGCAGTTCTGCTCCCCTGACCTCACCTCATAATCCAGCCATGACTCCCGTGTATCCTCTTGCGGGTGTTATGTGACTGTGTAGGGAAGAAGGTTCTCTACGAGGCCTCTGTGGTTCCGTGATTTGTGGAAAACTGCTGCACATGAACATTGTAAAAATTCAGATGATGCAGAAGACTGTGAAGAAGAAAGAGAAGAAAAAAATGGCCTTAAAGCCAGCAAACCAGAGATAGTCATTATGGAAATAATTAGAGAACATCTTTCTAGCTATTTCCCAATGCCTGTGTACCTATATGCCTATAAATTTATAATTTTACATAAATGGAAACATAACTATAATAACCTGACTTTCTTTACTCTATGTTTTGGGCCTCCATTTTAAATTCTTTCTGAATTATATCTGACAAATAAAAAACTATGCAGAAAGCACATTACTCTGGTACCACCCAGCTTAAATAAAATATCAAACTGTACTCTGGGGAGGTTGAAATACAATTAGTGGAGGTTGAAGGTGTACCTACTTATACTTATTTAACCTCTGGGAGGGAGTTGGACTAAAGCCTCTCAGCTAAGCTCTTAATTCAGAGTTGCAACTAAGGCTTTTTTTTTTTTAAGGTTTATTTATAAGGGAACCAGTGAGTGTGAGTCGGGGCGGGGGGCAGAGGGAGAGGGAGAATCCTCAAGCAGACTCACTGCCGAGTGTAGAGCCTGACCCGGGGCTTGATCCCAGGACCCTGAGATCCTGAGCTGCGCCACCCACAGGCCCCCAAAGCTCCTTTTAATGTAGCTCTCTCTGTGATCTAACCCTAATATTATCCCACCTTGAACTCTGCTTTTTGCCATGCCAGTTATCACTGCTTTCTTGGTTTTCTTCCTCCCTCTCTCATCATTCTATCTCAAAGTCCTTAGTATGCTCTTCTTCCTTTAGACCTCTCTTAAATATTGGTGCTTCTTAGGGTTTTGTCCTAGACCCTCTTTTTTGTCCTCCATTTTTTGTACCCCCTTTTTGGTACTCACTGACATCTGTGAGTACCCCCAAATTGACTTCTGGCTGAAACCTCTCCCTTGAGCCCCAGTCTGTATCACCAACTATGACGAAATAGGCTCCTCTGGATGCCATAGGGCCTTAGAACACACCATATCCAATGCTGAACTGCTTTCTCTCCCATTCCCCTCCCACCCTCTTCCAAGCAGATCTGTACTACCTGTAAAGGCTACACCCTATTACCCAGTGGCCTCAAGTAAAAATTGCCCTGGTGTCCTTGCTTTCACACCCCTGCCGTCTCCTAGCAGACCATCTCCTGCTGCCGTTTCTCACAGATTCCCTCTGGAGTGTGCTCATCGGCTGCTTTCCTGCACCGTGTCCCTGGTCGACTCTTCTTACCTGCATTGCTGCAGGGCCTCGTAAATATCTCCTGGCTCCCCGTCCTGCTTCCTTCCAATCCACATCGCAGCCAGAGTGATCTAAAATGAAAATGTGATTTCATCACTCTCCTGCTTAATGCCTTCCAGTGGCTTTTCATTGCTCCTGTAATGAAATCCCATCTCCTTGATGTGGTTTATAAAGTCTTCCACTGCATAGGCCTGTCCGTCTTTCAAAACCTGTCTTCTGCCACTCTTTCCCTCCAACACTGTATTCTTGCAATACTGAACCTGCTTTAGTTCTTTGAAAATACCGTGTTCCTTCTCACTTCGAGCTCTTTCCTCTGCCTTGAATATATTCCCCAGGAACCCTTTCCCACCAGTAGGTCAGTCTGATGCTCCTTCACCTGCCTCCTTCATTCCTCAGGCTTCGGTCCTGGCCTCACCTCCACCGAGGAAGCTTTCCCGGACCCTGGACTGATGGGACCCTGTTATGTGCTTTCATTGAGTCTTATGTTTTTCCATTAAAGTCACTCTTGAGACCATTGTAATTCTGTGCTGTGTTATGGCTTGTCCCTGTAAGTTCTGGGAAAGCAGTGCCCTCTCTGTCCTACTTATTTCTCTCTCTCCCACCACCCAGTGCCCCATGTGACAGAAGGAAGACAGACACCTGCAGTGAATGCATGGCCTCCTCCAAGACGCTGAGCTGCCCAGTGCATTTACCTCCTCTGCGGGGGCTTCCTTGTTCTGCTCCTCTTCGCAAGATAGTAGAGATTTTCTTGAAGAACTTACTGTTTATTTGATTCTGTACATTCAGGTTTTCTTCCATGGTCTTTAGTGTTAAATTAAACTGTGATGCCGATTACTCTACCAAATATTAGTTCATTAAAAGCAGTACTAATAATGAAGACTGTCTAGACCAAAATGTCTGCCGTACGATGCAAGGAAATGAAATGAGTGTTAACTTCAAGTCCATCAGTTTTGGCCCAGGAATGCCTGCTTTTATCCTACAACTGTGTCCAACTTTGTAAACTTTGTCCAAAACTTTGTAAACTATCACCTGTAGATATTCTCATTTGCCATTTGGCTTGCTTTCCACTAGAATGCAAGTGTTCTCTCTGAAGCCTGGTCTCTGACCCCTCCACCTTTAAAACTGCAGTTGGCTCTAACTTCTGTAACCCTGTCTTTTGGTCACTCAGAAAGGGAGCGGTTGGGGGTGTAGCTCAGGAGTAGAGCATTTGACTGCAGAAAGGGAGCGGTCCTCAGACATTATTATCATCGAGATGGCCACAAATAGCCACCACCATCTTTGTCAGCATAGTGGTCCTGAAAAGAACAGGGATTACCCAGTCCAGATGATTCATAAATTTCTTGAGTACCAGGGTAGAGCTGAGAGTCCACCTTGGTTTCCCACATATACTACATAAGAAGTGTCTTCAGACTCATCGGAGCACTTTTCCACAAAGGGCTTTCCTCAGTGAACTTTCTATTCTGCTCCAGTTCCCTGATATTATTTGGGGTTGGGGATGGGGCTCTGTGTCTAACTGCCCTGAGACTTCTTCTCTTGGCCATCTCTGCTGTCTCCATACCTTATCCCTCATGCGCCCCCTCTTCCTTCCCTCCTCTCAAGTGCAGCTCCTCAGGGGTCTTGAGTCCAGTCTCTAGCCTCTCTTGAGAATATTTTAATATCCTTTTCTGTCAAGGCCAGAAAGGATTGGGGTTGACTAACAGGGACTCTGAGGAGATAGCCTCAAAGTCTGAGCTATTACCATGTGGCACAGCACTCCGAATCATCAGTGGAATTCAATTAGGCACTCTCAGTCCTAGCTCCTCTTACTTATCCTAGTCTGAAAGCAGCCTCTTTCCCCCTCACCCCCCTTCAAGAGCTCTGGTCTCACTAGGGTCACTCTTTTAAATAACAAACCAAGCAGCCACACCATTTAGTCACAGCAGGAGATCTTTGCAAATAAAATTGTTGCAAATGGTTGGTTGTTTTATGAGGATGACTTTTTCTTTGGCTTGCTGCTCTTGTCTCTGCAGTAGCAATGGGGAAGAAGCCTCCTCGGGAGGTATCTGGGACTGACCCAGCCCAGGGTGACACCAGAAATATAGAGTCAGGAAGCGGTTTCTCCTCTCCCCTTCTGAAAAACCAGGAACGTTAACCGGAGCTGTCCTCTCCGGAAGCTTTTGTAAGGGGGAGGTGATACCTGACCAAACCGTGCCTTTCTTTCTGGGTTAGGAAGGTTCCTAGGTCTAGATTAGGGAACAGGGATTGGAGACTGTTATCATTGAATCCCAAGGAGAGAGACACATTTGAAGTGATTCACTTTTTAGTTACCAAAAGAAGGGTTTTGTGTGTGTGTTTGTTTTTGTTTTGTTTTGTTTTTAATGACACATAGGCATTCTCAAAGAGGATCTTTGAAATAAATCCTTCATTTATTATTTCAAGGATTATTTATCAGATACCGATCCAAATTCCCTACTGATAACTTCTTAGCTCCTTGAAGCTTGGCCTGCCAGATATGATTTTGGTGACTATCTCCAGGTAGGCTCTAGGTTGCTGGACAAGTCTGGCAAGGTTTCAAGAAAATTACAGAAACCCAGTTAAATTGGAATTTTAGATCAACAGTAGCTAATTCTCTTAGCATAAATCTGTCCCAAATATTGCATGGGGACATACTGGTACTAAAAGATAACTTGTTTATCTGAAATTCAAATTTAACAGGACTCCCGTTTTGTTTTTGTTAAATGCGACAACCCTATTTTGTACACTAATAAGGATTAATTTTCTGTTGGAACTTTGTAGCATTCATTTATGCCTTATTAGTAAATGTAGTCCGGTGCCCCATACTGTTGCCCAAGACATGCTGAGATAGGGTTGTCTTCCAACTGGGAACTTTATTTGATTGAAGGAGTTGAATAATTTCTTCTGTCATGTGTTCTCTAAGTGAAGGACCTTCTTAGTTCCTGAGAAAAGTCTTAATGTTTTGATACCGGACAATCTGAAAGTGTTTAGAGAGTGATTAGGCCAGTCATCTAAACCTGTCTTTATTCCCTTGAGCTAGAGAAGAACTGTTAGCTACTAGTAGGCACATGTCTATATTTTTCCTTTATCACTTCCCCGGGGGAGTAGCTAATGGTTATTTTCCTTTTCAGCGTGCACTCCAGTACTCTGCTAGTCGGTTTCTGTCGCTCAGGTGATGGCGCACTGACCGTTGACCTCCATGTCTGTCCTGAGTACCCACCCAGGGCTCCCAGCTTTTGGAAAAAAGCAGATGCTCTTTGAGATGGCTGGATCGCAACAGCGCAAACATCTTATGAATCTTACCGAATTATTTCCCCCTGGCGTCCTCCAGTGTTCCTACTCAACATTTGTTTTGTAGCCTCCTTCCTCATAAAAGTTGCCATCTGAAAGGCCAGAATCCTCCTCCTGGCCTGGTGTTTGAGAGGCAAGGACAGCTGATGGGAGGAAATGTGCTCCGTTAGGCTCCTCCTAGAAGAAATGTGATGAACTCCATTCTCCTCTAACCTTGAGGAAGGCTCCCTAGCCTCAGACCTGTTGTAGTAACTGGATTGTTCCCATGGGATGCCCACTGGACTCTCTTGGCCTGAAGAGTGCTGAGAGGTTAAAAAATAGATGAGGATTTGAGTCCATTCATTTTTAGACCCCACAGGCAAGAGCTGCTTGGACATTACCCATCTTTTCATTATTAAATGTTCATGGAGGGCCACGTATAGGCAGATTTCTGGGAAGGCAAATATGTATTATAGGTTCGCTTAATGTAATCTACCTGCGAATAGCCGAAAGATTCCATGAAAGCATAGTTATAAGTGAGCGATTGGGCACAGTGGCCCTTCACCTGATTAAAGAAATCCTCTGGAGTCTAAGGAAAGCTACATTTTCACATGAAATCCGTAGTACAGCAGGACACACCTGTGTGTGTAGAGAGAGAGAGATTTTATCTGCTCAGTGGTGTAGGAGATACAAATTGGGGGAACAAATAACTCAGGAATTTAATAACCGTCCTAAAAGATCTGTTCAGTGCTTTCACTGTCCATGGGAAAATGACTCAATTGAGGGTTATTTGGACTCTTCAGTTTCTTCTCATCTTCCACAATCTCCTATCGGATGTATAGTTGTTTCAGTAAGTGATCTTAGCTTCCTTCCCTTAAATTCAAACCTGGGAAGAGCATTCGCAAATGTTTAGCATTGAGACCCTTCCGTGATTCTTTCCATAATCACTACCTAATTGTATGGCCGACTTGTAAAACTTAAAATACACCCGTGACATCGTTGGTATTTCTTAACTGTTTCTTCTCTTGTGTTTTCTTCCTCTTCCTCCCTGCTCTTCTACTTCTTCCTCCTTCTTAAAAAACAAACAATTATTTACAGTTGGAGAAAAGAGCAGGAGATAAAGAAGGAGTGAACGGGGAAAAGACTTCCATCTCCTAGAGGGACAAGTTTGAGGTAGGAGACGATGTAAATCTGTGCTCGGAGTGAAGACACAGGTGGTCCGTTGTCCCTGGGAAGGAACAGGATGGTCTGGAAGAGGGTGGAAGCGAGAGCAGAGTATAGCAGCGGCGGTCAGTGGAGAAGAGCAGACTCTGCCTCAGGAAGGACACGGGTCCATGGCAATGGTGGGGGTTAAGAAGACAGTCCTAACGTCTGTGCTGAGAGGCAGCCGGGCTGTGGAGGCTGGGAAGCCCAGCACTGGCCGTCTTTCTGACTGTGTGTAGTACACCGGGCCTCATGCAGTCTCTGAAGATGATCCTTGCAAAAATCCTGACCCATGCACAGACCTCTGGAAGACGTTCTTGATCGCTCTGTTAGCAGGACGACTTGGATGCCCACCCCCCACCGGCAAGAGCTCACTACCCCCATCTCTTGCCTCATTGCTCTTGATAACCCTCACCTGACCTGCCATGTACATTTTATTCTTAAGTATTTTTGTTGTCTTATTCCTCTTAGTTGAACTCATACTTCATGAGAGCAGGATGTTTTTTTTAACCTCTGTGTTCCCAGCATAGTGCGTGATGGCGCTTGATAAATATTTGGCAGATAAAAGCACAAATGAAGACAGGAATCACTGCCCCCCATTTTGTTTTGAAGAGACTTGAGGTACAGGGCCCCCCAGCTTAGGCGATGCGATGTCAGGGTCTGCCCTGTCTCTGCTTCCGGTGTCTGGTTTTAGCCCCTTACTCTGCTGCGCATTAGCCAAACTTAAAGGACCCTCCTGTCCCTGAAAATCAAAATCAAAAAGAGTCCTTGGCTAAGGGTCTAATCCCACCCATTCAATACATGGATTCTCATGGAATAGGTGGTAGGAGGATGAGTGATTTTACAAACGTGGGCTCAGAGTCTCAGGGTGGCCCCTGACCTGTTAGAGGCTGGGTGGGGGTCGGGGAAGCGCCCAGGTGTCCTGATGGTAGGAGCGGCGCTCTTCTGAGAGCATGCGCCCTGCTTGACCGTGTCCTCAGCAGGGGTGGCTGGCAGCCAGGCCTGTCCTGTTAACCTTTGCCCTCGTCTGGCCGTAGCCGCATGATTCTTGCTCCCTTGGTTCTTACCCAGACAAGGGTACAAATTCACAGTTAATGGGAATTGAAGCTGGCGTTATTTACAGATTGAGTGGGAGTCATGTCTCCATCTGCTCGCTCTTCCCACCAGAGAATAAAGGCTAGCTGGGTGGAGGTGAGGATGGAGGCGAGTTGCCAGAAAGCTCGAGCGCCGTCATTTATGGTTACAGACATGGGCTGGAAGCCGCAGTGAAGGCTGGACCGTAGCCGGCCAAGGTCAGTCTCATGTGAGCATCTTGAGAGCAGAGAGAGTTCTGTGGCTTTTGCGTCTATATAAGACCTCACACATCTCAAACACATAACGGTTTGAGGCTTTCTCTTGTTTCCTCTCCAGCAGAGCTGTTAGGAATACAGAGGCGGTCATCTCCTGGAAAGAGTTCTCAGGGACCTGATGTGGCTGATGAGGATTTGGGAGGAGCGGGGTGTTCTGCATGACTGATGGCCAGCAGACGGAGGGGTCTGAGCCCGGCCCGCAGACAGGGCCGGGTGGAGAAGCCCGGAGCTGGCTGGCAGCGGGCGCTGGGGCAGAGGAACCTTCCCTTGACTCTTTCAGGGTTTCACCAGCGGCTCCTCTTCCAGGAGGGCCTGGCGGGGTTAGTCTGCCCAGACTGGCACCAGTCCCCAAGCTGGGCTGGCTGGTCACACATGAAGGAGCTGCTGCTGACAGATTAGAGCTCCCCGCTGCTGAAATCTGTTCCCCCTTGTCCGGCTTCCAGCAGCAGCAGCCGGCCGGGGGCTGCCTGCTGCCACCCTCGCTGCTCGGGCTTTCTCTCTTCCTCATTCATCACTGCTCCTCTCCACCCCCTACCTTTCTTTCTCTCGTCGTTTCCATCTCTTTCTTGCTGGGATTGTACTGTTCATTGATCTTTGGCTGTCCCTGGCTTTTATTTAAAAGCCTTCATGTCTTTCTTGCCTTTCACTTCAGATCTTCCCAGATGACCATATGTAGAATTCTTGCATGCACGTGTATATAGTCATGCGGGTGTGTGGTTCATGTTCACAAAGCATGTATTTATGTGTGTCCATTTACATCTGTCCAGTGGAGTCATGTGTTAAAAGAGATAGATAGAAACACTTTTGCATATTGAATTCTCCCATTCTTCTTACCCCAGAGACTGTTCAGTTGATCACCTGAGAAGGGTTGTCTGTGGGCTAGAAGTTGGGAGGGACCCTTTCCCATGGCTTGCTTGGTGTTAGTTCTGTGAATATCGACTAGCTCTTTCCTTCCAGTCTTAATTCCGTTTTTAATGTCGCGATGAGTGTAAGGATGGTTGCTGCGTGTCCCTGGCACATTCATTGTTTGGGCAAAGGAGATAGACTCAGGAGTCAAGTGGTTCTAAATACTTCTAAGAAACCCATAAATGTCGTCTTTTTCAAAGGACAGATTTTTCCTGACAAAGCAACAGAAAAAGCCATGGAAGCCACACGGTGACAGTATTACAATCATGCAAAACAGTCCTTTTCACAGTTCCCTGGAAGAGATCGCAGAAGAGGTCTAGATGAGGATATGTGTCAAAATACATTCAGTGTTTGACATCAGGGCTAATGATCACAGACCTCAAGTTCATAATCCTGCTAATAATGAGGACGATAAAAATGACCATTTTCAGACAGAGAATCTTCATATATGTAGTCTCACTGAATTATCACTAGAAACCCGTGAGGGCTTCTTGGATCTGCTGCGTAGCTTACCTGTGGATATCAACAGAGAAAACTCAGATACTTCTCATTTTCCCAGCGGCATTTCCAGACACTCGGACCCATTCTTCCCCCCCTCCTTGAACAACAGTCTCCCGGGGACTTTAGGCAAAAAAACAAAAAAACAAAAAAACAAACAAAAAAAACCCCAAAAAAACAAAAAAAACCACAGTAAAATGTCATTATAATGTAGTTCATGATTACATAGATTTTAATGTATCAGGTTCATCTCATTAGTGACTAGAGAAAAAGCCAAGTGTGTGTGTGTATGTGTGTGTGTTAGACTGTGACTTAAAATAGTGATCCCACAGGCTACCCAGGGTCCTTATTCTCATTGTTCTGGTAGCACACTGCACGTGTGTTGGAACACAGACTCACCCTCTGTTACCTGGGAGAGGAGAGGTGGTATATGCAACAACCTGATGTATGGACTGGTCTTTGGACTAAAATCACTAGTACACATTCTTGTCCTAAAGGAGATATGGTTTATTTTAGGGTTCATTTACTCTAATTTCATATGTACCCTTAAGAAGCTTGTGGGGCAGTTGTGTTAGATATGGCCTGGAGGGTCAGTACCCTAGTTTAAACAGGATACATAAACATGTATACGCAACTAATGAATTGTTGAACACTACATCAAAAACTAGTCATGTACTGTATGTCAGCTAACTCAACGTTAAAAAAAAAAAAAAAGGATACATCAACATAATTAGGCAGTCTGTCCAGAGCTGGTATGGTAGCTGCAAGATTGTCAGGACCCAGATTCCCGCTAGCTTTCTACTTTTTCGTTTATAGGATGTGGCCTTCATCCCCATGCCCATACGGCTGCCAAACTCCAGTTTCAAGCAGCAGATGAAAGTTAGGAAGGAGGCCAAGCTCATCTGAGGAGGTTACCCAGAAGTCCCATACTTTGCTTAGAGCCCATGGTCAGAAATCAGTCAGTGGTCACAGCTAGCAGCAAGGGAAGCAGGCAAGTTTAGGTTTTGACCTGGGCAGTAAGATGCCCAGTTAAAATCAGAGTTCGATAAACTAGAGAAGTGGTCAAGGACCTGTCTTTCCTCGCTGACCAGTAGTGTCAGGGATACTTGCTTATCTGATTTCCCAGATGATCACAGCTTAGAGACGATGAACATGACGGGGATCAGGCAGGGGAATTGACAGCATTAAGAAAGAACTCACAGAGTGGTGAGGTGCTTAAAATATTAGAAAAACCCAGTAGGAGACCTTGAAAGGAGCCCTTGTCTAAGACCATCTGGGGCAAACTACCCTATACTCTCCAGGAAGCATATACCCTCTTTAAAACATCCCTGTATAAAGAATAGCCTAGTCATTGTTAGGTCATTATGAAGAGCTTAAATTATATTGATTATCTTTGGTTTAAGAAGTCAGAGAACTCTATAATATCTTTCTAAAATTTTCCATTTAAAAGGCTTCCTATAATCAAGAAAAAACTTGGTACTTAAAAATACTAAGCTTCAGCAATTTAGAAAATTTACTTTAAAAAAGGTTATTGAGTGAATACTATGTGCCAAGTGCTATATAAGGCCTCATTTAATCTTAAAAGTACTGTACGGAGGCATTATTACTTCCATTTTTCAGAGAAAGAAACTGAGATCCCGAAAGGTTAAGTCACTTGCCTACTTTACTTGGGTTTCAAACCCAAGTCTTTAGGTATTCCAAGTGTACTTTGCCCCACCTTGTCCATCTGAGGGTCCATTCTGAGGGCCATCTCACTGCTGAGCAGAGTCGGTCAGTCAGAACTGGGACATACGTGAACACATTGTTAACCTGAGGCACAGGGTGGTTTTGTACTAACACGTTTCCTTTCTTGGCCTCTGCGGAATTCCTGTCCTGACGCCATGATAAATCTCACAGAATCAGTCCGGGAACAGCAGCCAGTGCCCACACACTAGGGATGTCCCAGTCTGAGCCTCATTTCTCTCCCTGTCCCGAAGCATGTCACAGCTCTGTTTACTGGCCTTGCTGTGATCATGCTCCTGCCTGCCTTTTCTGATTGGAAAATGTGATGATTTTTTTTTCTTATTCCTGTATATTCCAAAGTCCTTTAGGCCATATCTGGGACAATAAGAACTTGTAGTCTTTGTGGACCTGAGAGTCCTTGGAACGGAAGTGGGAGCAAGCTTTCTGTTCTAAAATCTGCCGAAACTCCTGGAGGTGACAGACCCATTGGAAATCCTGTCAAGGACGTGTAATAAAACAAAACAAGACCTTGGCCTCTGTCATGATTTACAAATGTCCTCCAGGGCCACTATTCATTTTTGACAGGTGGGATAAGTTTGGATTTGTTTAAGGCTGAAACTTGGCCAGTGATTGGAGAAAGTACAAATGATGCTCTCAGGAGTGAAAGAAATGTGGTGCCTGGGGGCCACTCCTCTGTGCCTCACACGATTACGTCCACTGATAGCTGTCTTAGTGACATATTCGCTAGGTATGTACCGAACCTTGTGCTAGATGGTGGGTATACAGAAAATATACATCCTCCATTTCATTGGCCCCATGAGGAATGGGGCGTCCAGAGAAAGTTCTTTTATATAGCTGACTAGGACCGATTTTTCTTGTAACACAACACAACTTGCCTAAGAGGCTAACAGAACAAGCCTAAGAAACAAAGATCAGAATTTCCTAATATCCTGGTTAAAAGTATCAGGATTTTCCCACTACCTCTGGACATGAGACCATCAGGGATCCCTTCTGATAGAGAACAAGATAATGGAGTTAAGGAGGAGAAAAGAACCATTTTAATATAGCGGATTCTAGTTTAATTCTTTGATCTTACTGTCACAGATGATTAGCCACCTGCAAACTCAAAACCTCCAAAGGAGAGTCTTTTGAAATATACCAGAGTCCCCTTCCCCACAGGTACCCACACGCACTTTGAGTGCTGGCTCACCTACACATTTAAAAATAGGAACCCTCGTGTTGCCATGACTCCCAGTGCTACTGAGCAGCCTTCCTTTCCCGTGGATGTGCTTGAACTTCAGAATACTGGTTAGCCAGGGTCTGGCTCAGAGCGGCCTCTAGTGGCTCAGTCCTCAGGGAAATGCTTCCTTCCCAGGTCACGCAGCCCAATTCCCAAATTCACCCACACTAGACAAGTTGAACACTTGTGTGTTCTGAAACATCCTCCCTGTGGTCAGCCCTTTGCAGAATCTTTCTCATCGGCGACAAGTGACAAACCAGTTGGCACCTCCCATGTGCTCAGAACTGTGGGGTGCGGTCCAGTCGTTCACTGTCTTGTAGGGGAACCAAGATCTGCATCCCACACACGCTCAGCAGCAGCAGGGAAGCTGGGGTGGGAGAGGTGGTGATGACAAATGAGGTAATTCAAATAAAGTATGTTTGCTCTGATCATCAGGAGTTAACATTTTCCTTTTTCAGCTAAAGGAGCCTTCTGAAATGTATCACTGATTCAACAAGCTCAGGGATGTGCTGACTTGCTCCCATGCAGTCTTCAGCTCCCTGTGTTTTGAGCTCCCTGTGTCGGTGCATCTCAGTCCTCACCCTGTGGGGTTAGAATTTCCTAGGGGAGCTTTAAGAAACCCTACAGATCTCAAGGCCCCACCCTGAAAAATTCTGATTTAGTTAGATGGGATGGGAGTAGGGGCCCCGGGAATGATCCTGATACTTTTAACCAGGATATTAAGAGCTCCTAAGTTGAGTCTAAAGGGCAGCCAGGGTTGCGAATGGCTGTTCTCAACTTCATGGTCCTTTTTGTGGCCTCAATGACCAGAATGGGGTGAAAGGCAGTGCTGGTTTTGCATAAATTTGAACTTGGCGCTAATGAAAGCATCCTTTCTTTGATTCTTTCCTGATGACCAGTTTAAAAATTGGGATTCCCTTATAGTGCTGTGAAATTCAAGTTCTGGGAAGGGTAGAAGATATGGACATTTCATCAGTGATGGTCCCCTTACAGGTGGTCATGATTTCCTGATATGGTTTTTGGTCCTTTGGCTGATGCCTCATGTGTCTGTCTTACGCAGAGAGGTGAGTTCCTGCCAATAAACCTAGCAGCATGAGTGTCAAACCAAATCTGACTTTAAATGGCGTTCCAGTTCTTCTGTACATAGTTTGGTTACAAACCCCAAAGAAACAGAACTTTAAACCTTCGAATTTGATGTCTGCTGGTCTTGAGAAATTTATGCTTTGCTAAATTTTGGAGTGTACAAGTGGTTTTCAAATGAAAGTTATTAGCACTAGAAAATGATGTTCTTTGTATTATTACGCTGTTATTCCATTTAATGGAATTGCTCCCTAAAGTGCCACAGAATGAAATCAAAGGGAAAACAGTTTAGAATAAGGAAGACACAGGATGAGGGCCAAGGTGAGAAAGGAAATGGTGTGCTGCCCCAGTCTCCCCACCCTTCCCTGGAGTCGGGGACAGCCCTTCTTCATGGGGATCAATTGAATTGGCTTTGATAATGGTCTGGCAGGGGGTTCCATAATGTGTGGCACCATTGGGGTTCTGACTGCTATGAACAAGCAAGAGAGGGAGGCCACGGTATAGCTTTGGAAGTGTATTAAGGAAGAACATAATTTTGTATAATAGAGCAATGCCATCTGTCCGACCAAAGACTTTGCATGGCATAGAAGACTTTACATTTGTCCAAAGAAATAAGAAAAAAGAAGAGAAATACCACCTTTTGTTGTTAAAGCCCTTGTGATTTGTAAGAAAGAACCATGACAGAGTCTCCAGTCACACTCACCAAGTAGGCGATCATTAGGTGACTATTCTCATTACCTTTAACCCCTGCCTTCCACCCACCCAGATCTCTCCCACATTTATGACAAAGGTGCCTGGCTGAACAGATCACATTTTGCATCCTGTCCTTAAGGCCATCAGACTTGGGCTTCTTTGAATGAGCAGGAGGGAATGAGTCCCAAACGCTTGTTCTTCCCCAAGCTCCAGATTCCAGATCTGAGCTGTTCTATGGAGCTTTCTGTCATCTCTTCACCAATAGCAGAACATGAGGGAGGAATGAAGGACTATTAAGAAACACTTATTAATTGCTCCAGAGTGCATTTTCCCTCTTCGGGGCTCAACCAGGCACGTTCTAATATTGAGCTGGCTCCTCAAGGTTGGATTGAAAATGTCTCCTGCAGGCAATCAAATCTTTATTTTGCAGATGCCCAATGACTGGTGCTCTAAGTAGGATTATGTGGTAGCTGTTTGTTTCCAGGCATATAGAGGTTTTTCCAGATTTCCTAGCAGGGGCACACGAGGCCATAATGGGTTTTGCATCGGAGGTGAAGGATGGACGGAAGGAGTTGGCTCTACTCTACCGTGGTCCTCAGAAAAGTTCTGGAGCTGCGAATGCTAGTGCCTGAGCCCCGTGGCCATTCTTCGCGTCCCTTCTCTTTACAGGGATTTCCTTTCCCTTCCTGGCATTGTTTTCATCTTGCCTCAAGTGACATCACCTTCATTTCATCCCGGCTGTTTGGCGTTGTCTGAAGAACCTGGCAGCGTGGAGAAGGGGCGTGATGGTTAATCTCCCCAGAGGACCTCTCTGCTACCCAACATGCTTCTGTGCTAAGTCAGAAGGGTGACCTCGAAAACCCCTGTGTCTTCTGGAGGAGCTGAGGGGACAGCCCAGAGCTGAGTGGTCGCCTGGTGGGGGTCCCCCCCCAACCTTTTTGTGGGAGATGATAGTTCATATATCTCAGTGTTGTCAGAAAGACTGAGATGTATTTCTTTTTCTACTGCAAAGGCAAAATTGGAAAGTAGGAAAAGAGAAAGCAAGTGCAGCATTTGATTCAGGCTTTGAAATCTTTTGGGTCCTGTGTAAAGGACACACATGCTAAGTCTGTCAGCCCTGGCAGTGACACGTGCTTCACATTATGAGCTTATTCCCTGCCTCCCCCCGCCCCATGCCTGTCTCTTCCATTCCTCTGAGCCCTGGGAAAGGATCCTACTTCTCCACACTTGGTTGTACCAGCTGTCGAATCAGTCACTCTGGTTATTAGTAAGCAGCAGGGAAATGTGTCTATAAAAAAAGCAATTGACAGGAGACAGAAAGAAGGAACAGGACCTATCTGAGGGGAAGGAGACACTTCAGAATGAATAAGAGCAGGGCATGATCCTGGAATGCCTAGGTGCTGGGCCCCTGGTCAGAGCCCCAGAACATGCGGGAGAGGGAGGGTCCACCCTGACAGAGGGAAAATGCTGTGGAAGGAGGAGCAGTGTTACAGAGGAGAGCAGTCTGCCCTAACATAGCAGCGTCATGTCTTGATAAGAAAATGAAAACCCTGCTTTTGTGAATTTAATTCAGGGCTAAGGAGGGGTGCATGCTAAAAATTTCTCCAATATATTATGCTTTCCTTTACCAAGGAGGAAGAACAAGGGCCTGATGAGACATCAATTCCAAAAGCATGACAAAAGCCCCACTAAGTGTCCTCTAGGAAGGAGATGTCTGGTAGTTGCATTGGGTGATAAAAGCCCATCACCTGGGCATCTTTGTGTTTTCTTTGTTTGTTTACTTTGTTTTGTTTTGTTTTGTTTTGGACGGAGACTTTGTCATTGAAGACCTGAAAGTGGCTAGCATAGTCTTTCTCAAATCAAGAAGGGGATGAAGAAGAAGTTGTAGCCCATGACTTACTGAATTACATAGATTTTAGTATGCTGTAAATAATGAAGAATTGGATATCTAGAACAGAAGGCTCACTTTTCCATAAATCTCTGATGGTTCCTTTTTATACATTGGATGGGCTCTAGATCCCTAGCAAGCCATAAGACTCTTGAATATCTGGACCCAATGTTCATGATTGGGCTTAACTGCATCCCTCTTCCATCTCCCCGCTGTGCCCCAACGTACACTGCTTGGGATCCAGCGACTTCCAATGACTGGACCACATGACTGGCTATTCTGTAAATGTGACCAGTTTTTTACTACTTCATATATCTGCATGGTTTGTTCTCACTAACGCCCTCTTTGAGTTTCCCTGGTGAATACATGAATGTCCTATAAGATCTGACTCAAGTGTCCTCTCCTCGTCATGAAGCCTTCTCTAACAATTCTAGGCAGAATTAGTTATTCCTTTCTTTGTGCTCCAATAGTCCTGTGTTCATACCTCTATTATAACACTTAGATGTGAAAAGCAGTTCAAATTTTTTAAAAGATTTTTTTATATATTTATTTGAGAGAGAGAGGGAGTGAGAGATAGCATGAGAGGGGAGAAGGTCAGAGGGAGAAGCAGACTCCCCATGGAGCTGGGAGCCCGATGTGGGACTCGATCCTGGGACTCCAGGATCATGACCTGAGCTAAAGGCAGTCGCTTAACCAACTGAGCCACCCAGGTGCTCCCTGCAAAGCAGTTCAAATTTACAAGTGTATCTGGGAATGTCTAAGGCTGGGGATGTCTTTTGTAGCTAGTGTAGTCCCTGAGACTCCTCATATAGAAGACTCATACATGTCTTATTGAATGAAAATGTGAATGAATCAATAAAGATTGAAGGCGGGGCTTGTGCATGGGGAGTGAAAAAGTGATTATTCGTTTTAAAAATTAAGTATGCTAGCCTTCATGTGTGAGGGGGAGTTTTCTGATTCATTGGCAGTAAAACATGGGCTCTGAACTAGTTTTCAACCTTGCTTTATGTGCAGAGAGGGGTCATGTGGTCTTTTGCCCTATAATCAGTGACATCCTTGGAAATGATTCCTCCCTCCCCTTTGCTCCTTTTCTATATACTATCAGTCAAAGCCCAGTAACTCCTGCATGGCCTCTCAGTTGTGTCAGTCTTTTCCTCTCTGCTTCCAAGTATCTGTCTTCATTAACTTGTGCCTGGATTCCTAGAACAAGCTGCTCCTTGTCCCTTTAATATGACACAAATTATTTTACCCACTATCAGATTTATAATTTTCAAATATCATTTGGATCATTCTACTCATGTGATTAAGGACCTGTGGGGACTTCTTTTAGCCAAATTGAAATTTAGCATGGCAGTCCTCCTCCCTGGATATCAAATTACTGATTTCAAAACCTGATCTCATATTAACTTTCTAAAAGGCATGACTTTTCTAGGCAAAACCTCTTTCCCATCCAGACAACGTGGTCTATATAGTGGAGGGGATAATCTTCTGGGAAGCAGGAGAACATGGTTCTGTTCCCAGCTTTGCTACTAATTAGCTGTGTTACAAGTCATTTTACCTTTCCAGACTATGGTTTTCTCATTTGTAAAATAAGGTCTTAGGAGAGGTGCTTGCTTGGAAAGAATTCGGAAGAGTTGAGCCCTATCTATGTTCCTTGTGATTCTCAAGTCCTTTGGTTCTTTGATTTTATGAGATATTAAACTTCTGTGTTTCCTTCCAACCTTATGATCAATGAAGTGGCTTGAATATATTTTGAATCCAGAACCTTGATTTCATCCCCTGCACACTGTTCTCCACCAGCTGACTTCACACCTGAATGGGAATGGAGGGCAAAGGCCTCTGTTTTAGCCTGCCTTTTGCATGGATCCACAAAATATTTGGAGCAGTCCTTTTTCAGATTAGTTTTAGGTTTTTGTTCAGCCAAGCTTTTGATTCACTTGATAAAGAAAAATAAATGGGCCAGATTTGATTTTCTTTGATTGAAAAGATTTATTTTCTATTCTTCCTGCCTCAGCAGACACTAGCCTGCAGGTATTCACAGTCTAGTTACCCAATTCTGGGCTGTCTGAGTTTCTTGAATCTGCCTCTTCCTCTTCTCAGGCCTAATTTTTGGTAGAGCATTTACTTTTTAAGAAACCCACCTGAGGATGAATGAGGTCAAGGTCAGGATATGGGCCTCAAACCTCAAACCACTTCTTGTCAGCTTTTCTTATTTGATAGGGTTCTGCTAATGGAATTTTTCCCATGCCAGAGTTGAATTTTTGTGGTCTCACCACATCAACTCTGCCCTCCACCACTTTGCTCCATCCTTCCAGTTGCATGTGTTAGAAATTTGCAAGTCATCTTTGCTTCTTTCCTTTCCCTTACCCTTTAATCTAATCACTTTTCTTTTTTTTTTTAAGATTTTATTTATTTATTTGACAGAGAGAGACACAGTAAGAGAGGGAACACATGCAGAGGGAGTGGGAGAGGGAGAAGCAGGCTTCCCACTGAGCAGGGAGTCTGATGCAGGGCTCGATCCCAGGACCCTGGGATCATGACCTGAGCCGAAGGCAGACGCTTAATGACTGAGCCACCGAGGTGACCTAATCTAATCAATTTTGTAATCTTACTGGTTCTATGGTAAAATATATTTCAGATTTCCCCCATTTCCCCTAAAGTCCTAGTTAAATCTCTCTCTCTCTCTCTCTCTCTCTCTCTCTCTCTCTCTCTCTCTCTCTCACACACACACACACACACACAATTTTTTAATGTTTGTGTCTTCCTCAGACTAGACTATTAGCTCCATGTTGGCAGCAGTGCATTGGTCTTTCACACCATTGCATTTTAATGCTTGGCACTTTAATTGGCTCAGAGCAGATACTCATTAAATATTTGTTGAATGAGCAAATTCACTTAAGCTAATTGTAAAATTAAGCTTTGGATTATCTATAGACTTGGTTTCCTTTGGGCCTTTGGATTATCTAGTTAAGACTTTATTTCAGGTTCTATTCTTAGATTACTTATATTTTCAGCAAATAGTGCAGCACCTACTCTGTGCACAGATCTGTAGTCAGTGTGAAGGACAACAAAAAAGAAAAGACATGTTATGATTCTTTCCAGATTTTAAATTTAGTTGAAGCAAAGGCTGCATACACAGAAATGTTGAGTAAAAGTACGAGACAGAATATGACAGAATGGGTCAAATATACAGTACAGTTAATACGTTATAGTCAAGGAATGTTGTCTATGTAGGCTGAAGTTGCAGCCTTGAAACATCGTGGAGGATTTGGAGGCAGTGGAACTTGACTTAGTCTGAGGAATGTGGAGTGCAGAGGTCCAAGCAAGGTGACATTTCTCTAGTTGGGAATGATAGCATGAACAGAGTTTGGACTTGACACTTGACACTGAATGGTCATGTGAGGGTTATGTTGGGATCAACTTAACCTGCATGGAATTATAGACAAGTAACAGGAAACAAATGTGGGGTAAGCAGTGGGACAGAGTTGGTTTTTTGAAAGACAACATGCTGTAGTAGGAAAAAAGTACCATATTGGGAGTTGGCATCTCATTATGTGACCTTAATCAAGTCATTTACTCTGTCTGAATCAACTCCATTTAAAAAAAAAAAGAAAAATAATATGATAAAGAGCATGCATCAGTAAAAGGTAGGATTATATCAACTTTTAGTTATTCTATGTTATACTTTTGTAAAGGATTTGAATTAGACATCACTGGTATGTCTGTCTGCTTTAGAATCTTCTATGAAACAACATATTCAGTTCTTGAATCCCTGGCTTGGGCTGAATGAGTGTCACTACTAACTGGTAAATCATGGAAAACCCTGAAAGTTAGTTTTAATGTCATTTAACCTTATACTGGGAGGTAACCATAGGAAAGACTTGATTATGCAGTTATTTTAAGATTAATCTTGTATGACTATATGAGAGAATGGGAAAAGTGACCCAAAGGTAGGGAGACCTAATCCAAATGCAAGATGGAAGGGCCAGAATGTTGTTGGTCTCAGGGATTGCAAAGGAATTTTGAAGTTCACTTCTTTGAGATCTGGTAGTATCCCATATAGAGATAATACAAGAGAAACAATATCAAAGCTGGCTTTTCAGTTTTGAGATTGAAAGGATGGTGACAGATCAATGGAAATGGAGCAGTTGAAGTGGGAACCTGTTTTTCGCAGATGTGTTAAATTCTGGGCTGAGGGCTGGGCATGTTAGTGGGGATATCTTGAAGTGCCTACAGCTATATAGTCTGGAATGTGAAGTTTCAGATTTGAAATTCATCAGTGTAGTGCAGATACAGCCGTCAATGGCCAGCTGAGAAAAGATCAGTTCTCTCAGGAGAGGAGTATATAAAGGAAGTGGATTGAGATTCCTACTGAGCCACCCAGAACAGTTGGAGGGAAGCAGGAGGCAGAAAATTCAGCAAAGGTCATAGGCCTGGTGGAGGTGGAGGGAGGATTGTGGTCGGCTCTGTAAGGGGCAGGTTATTGAAGTCCAAAGAAATGACTTTTAAGAAAATAAAAGGGGTCAGTAGTGTCAAATGTGCAGGGAGGGCAGACATTTGTGGACTATACATGTCTTTTATTTCCTCTTTGTTACCATTAACTACTACTAATTGGCGATTGATTTGTTTTTTTTTTTTACTTTCAGGTCCATTACCTAATTTTTTTTATCATTTTATTATTTTTTAAACAGTGCAGGGAAAGAATTAAAGGGAAGGGAAGGATTTAAGTATTCTCCTCTATTACGAGGTATAGGAAAATGTTGGTGAGGAAGGCGCTTAATACTCACAGTTGGTAAAATAAAACTGGAGCCCTTTGCATGATATCAGAAGCCAGATGGGTTTCTTGGTATCCTGGACCCTATACCTGTTTGCTTAATGGATTTGGCCAAGTTACCTAAACCCTCTGAGCCTCTTCAGCTGTATAAACAGAGGTAACACTAAAGGCTACCTGTTATTTTCATGTTGGTCAAATGAGAATGAATGCAAGGTTTTTAGCAGAGACCTGATACAAAGAAAGTGCTCATTGTTAGTTATCTTGTTTGTTTGTTTGTTTGTTTGTTTGTTTTGGACTATTCCTGCTCATACTGACGTTAACAACAGAGAATTAAATGGAAAACTGCATTTATTGAGTGTACACATTAAAGATTGTATTTTCCTTCCTTATTTTTTCCCAAGAGGGACAGATTTCTTCCACTCACATTTTGTAAGACCAAAATCTCTATGAAATCTGGGCAGCTCCTTGCTCCTGAATCTTCCTTGCCTGGGCTCCCGGCATTGATCAGTCTAAAGCATGGAGGTAGCACATGTGTGAGGAATGCTGAGGAACAGGCCTGGAAATGCTACTTGATGGGAGGAATGAAGTGATCTAAGTCTCTCAGTGTGAAGTGTTCTACTGATGTCGGGACAGGGAATCATCCTGAAAGAAAGAAAAAAAAAAGTGTATATTTCTGAGAGCAAGGATGCATGTGCTGACAATTTAGAGTTTTGCCCAGAGATGCTGGCATTTTCTTTCTGGGGGCGGTTCTTATGTTTCCAACAGTGTTCCCACTGCATACCATGTTCTCTCCTCCTCCCACCCCCCTACCCATATGTCTTCCTCTTTGTCTCGCCCACCCTACTCCTGGTTTCTTTCTGTCTCTCTCTTCTTATAGGTTATTTCCCTTCAGTAACAAAATGAATCCTGTCATAGAAGATAGGGTTACTTTCCCCAAACCCATTCTCCCCGTCTTCAGCTATTTCTTTTCTGAAAGTTCTGGAATGGACAAGAGATCTGGGGAAAAGAGTCCTTTCTACATATTCTGTTGTACTTTTCCCATGTTTCTTCTTCCTCCAATAATTCATTTGGCATCGTTCTCTCTCCCTGGCTTCCCCAAGTGTCTTCCCTAATAGCTCTTCCTTTCCTCCTCCTCCAAGACTGTCTCCCCATGAACTGGCTAGTCTCAGCCCAAGAATGATCTGGCCTTGGGCATCTTCATCATTCAGAAGTGAAGGCAGACAGAGAACCACACAGAAATGGGAGGGACAGAAGGAAGGAAGGTTTCTGAGAATGAGTTTGGACATAGGTAGCCTGATGCTGCTGTAGGGATGGCAGTGAATTATTTGGAACGGAGTTACGATAGATGACATGACTCACTGGGAATAGTTTACGTTACCCCTCACTCCCATGCAGGGAGTGAATGTTAGGTTATTGTTAGCATGTTTTGGTGTCTTGTTTTGAAGCACAGGGTAGCTAGTGCCAAATAAATGATAGCAAAAACCAGAACATCAGTCTTAGACTTTAACCTCATTGCTGACTTCACCTCTTACTCAAACGGAGACACGGTACCCCAATGAAAATACCATTGTATTACGTTGTTTGATTTGTTTGATAAGACACTTATGCATGTAGAGGGGTTACTGTTGGACGATGAGGGAGACAGGTTTTTGTTTTGTTTTGTTTCTGAATGCTTGAATAAAGAACTGAAAATAGATATCAGTTCAATGCAAAGAAAAGTCTAGAAAAAGAATTGATGGGTAAGAAAGTGGTAGGTTATTTGGATATACTCATAAGAGGTATGCCAGTTTATAGGTGACTGTTGGTAGTGGTAGCAATAGAGAATTATATTCTGTCCATCTAGCCATCCATCTATTCAATATTTATTAAATAAATAAGCATTGAGCATTGGCTGTATGCATAGCCAGCTCTAAGTGCTGTGGGACATCTACCAAGTTTACACTCGATTCCTGCCATTAAAGAATTCTCCATATTCTCAACGTTGAAGCATCCACACAAAGAACATATGAATTGACATCCACCCTCTCTGGGCCTTTTCTCCACATTTCCTTTCTTAAAATTATTTCTGAACCCAAAAAATGCAGCTCTAAGTGTCTCCTTAGGGATTAAAGTGCTAACAAGACAAAATGCTGGCTTGAGATCTTTTTTTAATTTGCTGTTGTTTTTATTTTTTAATGTGTATGGGAAACATTCTGATGCATGGGGAGTTACGGGCACCCTTTGGTGGTTGGTTGATGAACTATTGAAGAACTAGCAGACAGTGATTCTCAAAAATTAGATCTAAAAATGTTTCCAGCCCTCAATATGTCTTCGCACTCTTCCTGAAAACTGCACTTACTCTCTTGTTCCAATATTAGTCCTCCCCAACATACAGGCCTGGGGCAGGGTGGGGTGGGGTGGTGGGAAGAGGGAGGACTACTTAGAATGGTGCTCTTAGGGAACATCCTGAATCCCAGGATGTCGAATGGAAGCAAAATGATTGCATTTAAATCAGGTGGAGGAGTCATTTATTCATTCACTATTCAGTCGCTGTTTACTGAATTCCGACCATGCTACTAGCTTTGTAGATAGAGATAAAATACAAGGGTTTCTGTCCTTGAAGGGCTCACAGTTTCTAGTGACAGACGTGACTAAGAAAATAGCAGAAATGCCAACACAGTCAGTTTAACAGGAGGTTTGCCTGTGATGTGACAGTGGGGGCTGACACATAAGAGCAGGTGAAGCCTTGCTACCCCCTTGCCCAGGGGAAGGGGAACGTGCGGAGGTATGTTTCTATGGACCCCTGGTTTTTCCCTTACGAACCGCTTTACATGTTGCCCCACGACGCTGTAATTCAGAGCTGTTAATAGGAACATGGTTTGCCTTTCCTAGCTTTTACCCACAACTTCCCCTATCCCCAGGAGTAATCTCAGCACCAGATCCTTCCTCCTTGAGGAACAAGGACCATCTGAGTCTGTATCCTTCTCACCATTTCACACACTGCAGAAATAATGGCTAAAACCTTATGCTTTTAGCAGGGCTGATCACCATTATCGTTGCAATAACAGCAGTTAATCGCTTCTTACGGTTTTTAGCATACCCTCCCATATACCAGCTAGACTTTCCGGAAAGGTGAAGGAACATGCTGTGGTCTCACAGCTAGCAAGGACGCTCTAGAACCTGTATCACTGATTCTAAAGCCCCAAGGGACTAGGTGCAAATCCTCACAATTCCAAATGGTTTTCTGCATGGCCTTGGTAACATGAAGCTCCACCGCCATATTATAAATCTACAGATCAGTTGAAGAGCTCCTGGGGAGCCCCCAGTGAAATGTTGGCTAGAGGTGAATACTGCTGGAACCTTGGCCATGGGATATAGCAAACAAAACCATTGATCTGGAAATCAGAAGACCTACATGCCAGCCCACACTCTGCCTTCTCCTGGCACAAGTCACTTAGCTGCTTTGTGTCTCAGTTTCCTTTTCTATAAAATGAAGAGAATGAGTTAAGTGATCCCCAAGGTTAAGAGCACAGACTTTGGAGCCAGGTTGCCTGTGAAGAGAATGAGTTAAGTGATCCCCAAGGTTAAGAGCACAGACTTTGGAGCCAGGTTGCCTGGTTCAAATCCTGGTTCTGCCACTTTCTAGTTGTGTGACCTGAATCAAGTTACTGCATTTTTTTCGAGCCTCAGTTTTGTCTTCCCAGAAAATGGGGATATTAACTATACGTCTAGAATATCTAACTTATAGAATTGTTAGGAATATTAAAGAAATTCATTATTTTTTAAAATTTTTTAAAAGATTTTATTTATTTATTTATTTGACAGGGGGAGCTGCAGGCAGAGAGATTGGGAGAAGCAGGCACCCCACTGAGCAAGGAGCCCGATACAGGGCTTGATCCCAGGACATAACCTGAGCTGAAGGCAGATGCTTAACCAACTGAGCCACCCAGGTGCCCCAAGAAGTTCATAATTTTAACTGGTTAAACAGTGTGTGGCTTAGGGTAAATGCTATATAATTGTTTCTTGAATTAAAAACTTGGTCCTTTCAGTTCCAAGGTATAATAGGTCTTTCAAGCTTAGTTATACTGGGAGTAGAGAAAGAAAGTACAGTTTACAAAGGACTCGTTTAGAAGCGGAATGCTGAGATGGCAAAGCGTTACAATGACTTCAGCAGGAAACTCGAGAAAGGGATAAGAGTATAATTAAGAAAATTCGCTATTTCATTGGCATAGGTGGATATTCATGGCAAAGATCTTAGGGAAGCAGAGGGAGGTAGTGTCATGCTTCGGGCCTTCCAGACACAAAGCAGAACAACTGAAGATCTACAAGGAACTCAGTCTGGGTCCTGTGGTTTCGGATGTCATTATTAAGTTCATTTTGTAGTTAATGCAACTGGCCTGCTAATCTACCCACTCCCATTCTTGAAGGCCACCCCAGTTCGGGACTCCCTCCTCCTGGTACTGTCAGAACTAAGGGTCCAGTGAAGGTGGAGTTTCTCCTCCAGCCTTTGGGTCCTCTTCCCTGGACATTGCCTCACATACAATTGCTTAGTACCATTACTTGTTAAATAGAGGGAAAATGAAAATATTCTAGCTGCCTGCATTCCAGTTCTGACGTTTCCCTATAGACTGATCTATCGAATAAATCCCAGCAATAAGAAGGCGGAAGCCTGCAGGCGTCTGTCTATCTGATCTGACCAGTTTCCCTCATTCTTGATCAAGTCCTGTCTCTTGCTCACACTGGGGCCCAACCTGTCGCTCCTAGCTGTCCGTTCAGCTTAAGAAACAGTTGTTTCAAACAGGGACCCTAAGCCTTGGCCCCCTCATCTGTGTGACAGGAGAACACTTGCAAATGTAGTGTGATGATGAAATGAAATGAAAAGTCAGAACTCCTCAACTACGGCACTGCCTTCCTACCTCCTTCCCTTCCCTGTCACCTGCCCACCCTCCTCTCCCCTCCCCTGCCAGCTCCTTTCCTCTCCTTCCTTTCTTCCTTGTATTTAAAGTGACACTGTTTGGTGACTAATTCCTGATCTGCTCTTTGATTTCCCCAGAAGGGGATCCGATCCCTCCAGGGGACACTGTTGTCCCGAGGCTAGACAGTGACAGTGAAGGAGAACAGTATACTAGGAAAGGAGGAGCAGAGTCACGCCCAGGGAAGGGTGTGCTCAGAGGGGCTTCTGGTAGGCCCAGAGTCAAAGAGATGGCAGTGGTTGAATTTGCATTAGTGTTCCGTCTCAAGGAGTTGTTTGCCCTCAACTGCCATATGCATTTACTGATTCAGGTGAAGGGAGAAGATGAAGGAGAAACTTACTCTCTCTTGAGAACCCACTTAGACACTATACTAGAATGCATTAATTTGGGCAGTGATTTCTGGAATCCATGGTAGGGCCAGGAGCAGTCTCAGGATTCTTTAGCTTGCTTATAATTTCTGTTCCTCAGAAATAGCTTGTCTTAGCCTCGTCACAAGAAATTTCTGTGGGACACAACCTTTGGGAGAAGAAAATGGGGACGAGGAGACTGAGGCAGGGGAAGAGGGAAGGCCAAGGCAAGGTGCTTTATTGAGCTGGGAGCCCTGTGGGTGGCTGGTGTTTGAGCCCCCCAGGCCTTTCTAGGAGGGCAGGTTAGTCAGGTAACCAGTTCTCAGTCTCAGTAGTCCTTCCGGTCTAACACTGCCATCTCCCTAATCTTGGGACCCCTTTCCCAATATTTTGCCAAAGTCGTTCCATCATCCACTGCGTCACTCACTAGGCCACCAAACCATTAGCATATTAGAAGTGCCTCTAGGAGTCCTTGCCAGACCTTTGACCCTTAATTCACAAGAAAGTGCTCCCCTGCCAATAAATTCCGTATCCCGCTCTCACTCCCTCAAAATCCACTTCCACGCATGCTCACTGCTTTCTGTAGATCTATCTAGGCCAGGTCTTTTTCCTTACAATTCCTTTGGTACGTAAGCTATTTCTTCCTAGCTATTTGCGTCCTGCTAGGAGCTGTGTTTTCCCCGCTGTACTTGTGCATGACCTGACTAGTGATTGGCCTGAAGGGAATGAAGGGAGATGGATGTATACCTGGAAGGGCAGGAGTCCTGTGGGAAGGCACCTGCTTCAGATAAGGTCTTTGCACCCTCTCTAAGGTCAGGTTTGTTTCCTCTGAGAAGGGGGGAGGAACTTCTCTTGCCACCTTGGAGGTTTTAGGAAAAATCTTCCCTCGCTGGGCACCCACACATCCCCCTGTGGGGCTCAGGGTCCCATTCTTTTCGTATTAGGATTTTCACGTAGGAGACCTTCCAGTATCGTGCCTTGAGTCTCTTTTGTGGTATTGTCACTGTTCCAGTTAGTTCCTGGGTTTGGTTTTCCGCAGTCTGTCCTGTGGCCACAGGCAAGGCAGATCTCCTTAAACATTGGCCTCGGAGACTTTCGGGATGTCACAGAATACCTCGAGTTGATAGTTGGCTGCCCTGACCCTTCCAGTTCCTTCTTTCAAGATGCAGGTATTTGACAGCATACAACCTGATCCATCACCCTCTGCCTCCACGACACCCCAGGCCACCACAGGGGACAGTCTCGGGGTTTGTGGTGCTGGTCCACACCAAGAGTTACTCATCCCTAGCAGCGGGGACTTTGTTGAACGCCACAATCCCAGCTGTAGCCACTCCTGTAACGAATGATCTTCCCTGAGTCCTCTTGAAGCCAGAACCTTAGGTAAAGACTTCTAGGTTGGTAGGTTTCTCTTTTTGTTTTGTTTTGTTTTGGTTTGGTTTTTTTGAAGATGATTCAAAAGGCAACAGGAGTTGGGGGCCAGAAGAATGCATCAGGGCAGGAGAGAAAATTGATACAAGGTTACATTATTAGGTTGAGCATTGCTGAGGGCAAGTGATCCTTCATCCTGCCAGAATCCTCCAAGGAGTCTTTAAAAATGTGTCTGAGAACTGTGTACTGAAAAACGACAGGGGGAAGCGTTGGTTCTTCTGCTCCCATTTACTCCCCCACACTTCTGGGTTGGGTCTAGTTCGGATATAGTATGGCCTTATGGCAGCAGGGAAGCCGCAGGGCAAGAAGCCAGCGCTGGACAGCCTGTGCCTGGGAGGAGGCACCACGCGAAGCTGACTGAAGCCTGAGCACCCGCGGTCCCCTGGTCCGTGACTGGCAGAGTGGGGGAGGGGAAGGGACTGAAGGGGGCACCCAGCGGTGCTGATGCTCAGCCTCCGTGAGACCAGCCTTCTCCTTCATGCCTGCCTCCACGCGGTCCGGCAACTTGGCTTCCTGTCCAGCTGGTGGGAGCACAACAGTGAGGACGACACCGTGGATCTCCAGTTGGTCCCGCCCCGCTCCTGCTACATTTCCTACTATGTTCACGTTCTCCCACTCCAAAATGACTTCACACTCTCTCTTCTCACTTCAGACCTAAGGCTCTTCCTCTCTTCTAACTAGCACTCTCCTCTGGTAAATCTGCCTTCTAATTCATTGAGAAAATGGAATTATTTTTTTTTGAAGAACGTCTTCATTTTTTTACTGCCAAATCTACCAGCCTGCCTGCATCAGTAGCCTTCAGATAATGACCAGAAAGGCCGGCGTGGCTTTGGCTTTGCCAGAAACCTTGAACTTGGTAATGTGATGGTCTCCTATTCAAGCGCCACTGCCTCCCTTTTCTTTTTCCGCTGTTTTGTTTTTTTCATCATGACGAGTGTAGTCTTTAATCCCTATTCCCTATTTCCGCCTCACGTCTTCCCTCTGATAGCCATGAGGTTGTTCTCTGTATCTTGGTGTGTCTCTCTTTTTTCTTCTTTGCTCACTTGTTTTGTCTCTTAAATTCCACATATGAGTGAGATCATATGATATTTCTCTTACTCTGTGTCGCTTCTTATAGTAACATGGTGGCAAACCAGAGTGTTACTGTCATTTGGTTGTTAGGAAGGTTTTCTCTTGGCTAAAGTGCCGTATAAAACAAATATTTTTTAAAATTTTTTGGAGAATTTAGATTCTTTTCCTGAAAAGAAGCTATGTCCGAGCTTTGGAATTTACAGCAAAGTACCAAGGTGATTTATTGATGCTTGTCCCCTTTTTTTAAAAAAGATTTTATTTATTTGAGAGAGAGAGAGACAGATAGTGAGAGAGGGAACACAAGCAGGGGCAGAGGAAGAAGCAGGCTTTCTGCTGAGCAGGGAGCCCGATGAAGGGTTCAATCCCAGGACTCTGGGATCATGACCTGAGCTGAAGGCAGACACTTACCCAACTGAGCCACTCAGGTGCCCCTTGATGCTTGTCTGGTTAGCATGGACAAGTGGACTAAGGAGTAGGTCTGCATCTGAGTCTTCATTCGAGTGGGAAAAAGCAAACACGAATAACATGTATGAGTGACAAGATGCGCTGTGCGCGCTACTCCTACAGGGGATTGATTCAGGAAGCGAGCAGATCAGTGTGCAGAGGAGAGCTGGGAGTGGGGGGTTGTACGCAGGGGCGACAGTCTCCTCTGTTGGATGGCAGGTGTAGGTCACCTTCTGGCTCTGGAAGTGGAAGAAGGTGAGTGATGATGGATGAGAGTGCGGCTGGAAGCGATTTCAGTGTGTGAGGGACTCGTTGGGGAGGATTCTCGCATGTGAGAGCAGGTGTGTGGGTGGATGGTGGCCTCTAACACCCTGAGTGGCTGAGCCTGGGGAACGTGTCTGAGCCAAGTAGGCAGGGCAGGACTCCCGTCTATGTTAGAGTGGGAGGTTTGGTAGATAAAGTCTTCTTTAGTCATTTTGCATGTGTCTGAGTTGGAGAGCAGTGGGCACACACTGAAGCCTGTTTTCTCCTCTGTTGCCACTTACAGCATGAAGGGAACCAGGGAGTGTACCCCCTTTTGACATTAAATACGCCAAAGCCACATGGTCAGTGATAGCCCTGTGTTCCATTCACTTTCTCCTCTCTACCCCACTTAAGCTCATGCGACAGGGTGTGACTACCCAGGGGTGTCATGTGGTTGACTAAAGGGACTTCTGGATCTTCTTTAGAAGCTGCCATGCAAGGTAGCATTGTAGATTCTCTTCTTTACATTTTTTTTTATTTTACTGTCTCTAGTCCCATAGGAGATTCCTAGAGAAACTTCCCAACTCCATAAAATGCTGTAGGGCAAAGCAAGCAGTTTACACTTGGGTATAAGCCAGCAACAGCTCCTGCTTCTCCCCCCTCGCCTCTCTTTAGAAGCTTCCATGCAAGGTAGCATTGTAGATTCTCTTCTTTACATTTTTTTTTATTGTCTCTAGTCCCATAGGAGATTCCTAGAGAAACTTCCCAACTCCATAAAATGCTGTAGGCCAAAGCAAGCAGTTTACACTTGGGTATAAGCCAGCAACAGCTCCTGCTTCTCCCCCCTCGCCTCACCCTTCTTCTGTGAAACTGCCTTGGTCCAGGTGTTTGCCCTTTTTCCTGGGGACTTCCTGCTTAGCACTTGAAGGCTTGTGTGGACTTTCACAGCTGAGGTTCTCTCCTTAAAATACTCTTCGTTGAGGGACGCCTGGATGGCTCAGTCTGTTAAGTAGNGTGGCTCAGTCTGTTAAGCAGCTGTCTTCAGCCCAGGTCAGGATCCCAGGGTCCTGGAATCGAGTCCCATATTGGGCTTCTTGCTTAGTGAGGAGCCTGCTTCTCTCTCTCTGCCTACGGCTTCCCCTGCTTGTGCTCGTGCTCGTGCTCTCTCTCTCTGTCTCTGACAAATTTAAAAAAAATAAAATAAAACTTGAGTTTCTTGAATGATCAGTCTGAGAGGCTTTGTTTCCTCACCTTAAGAGTGAAAAGGAGGAAGAAGAGCAACCTACATGGCCTGCGTGACAGAGGTGTTGTTGTGGGAACTGAAGTCCCCCCGCCCCCAACTCATCTATAGGGCAGTACACAGGAAGAGCCACAGCTGAACCCCCACTGGAGGGAGACAGAGGAGTGTGTGTATGTGTGTAGTAGATGCAGGGGGACCATGTCAAGCATAAAGAGAAAATGGTTGCCTATGAGAGCCAAGACTTCCTTCCATAAGGAGAAGCATGAAATCATCGTTGTAGATTCAAGAGACAAAGCAGGTCATGGAGGAGAGAGAAGAGGAAAGATGTGACAGAAAACATGGAAAGGAAGGGCCCCAAAGAATGTCCTTCCTGGTTAAGGACTGTGCCTCAGTGTCTGCCCCTGTGCTCCCTCTGGGATTTGCCAACCTGGTTTTTACTCTGAGGGGAAACTGTGGCCATCAGGGAAGCTACCTCCAGGGACAAAGAGATTTGTGATTTGTAGAAAAAGGACAAGTTTGTTTTCTACTTTGGACCCCCACCCACTGCCGGGCTGTGCTTTCAGCTCACCTCCTGTGTTTTTTGTGTTTTTCACTTTTGGTTTAGGACAGTGAAGGCATAGGTAGAGTGGTTTCTGAGAGATCGGAAATCCTGAAGAAGAAATTGACCATCTGTCATAGTTTTGAAAAAAAAAAAGGAGTGGTTCTTGTGGGTTTTCTCACTTCCACTTCATTATCATCCAACACATATTTATAGAATGCCTGCTGGGTTCAGACAATGTGCCAGGAGCACTACTGTACCAGCTACAGTCTCGGGCACATTTATAATGATAACCAGATTTATTTTTTGGTGCTATATTGTCGGGCAGTTGTTCTACCATTTTCCAGATGAGAAAAGTGAAGCTGACTCAGAGTCACTTGCCCAAGGACTGGCGATGGCAATAGCACCCCAAGCAAGGCTCTCCAGGTTTAATTCTAGTGAGCTTTTCTGCTTTGCTTTTATTTTAAATCACAATTTTATTTTAAATCAGAATTGCCATGCTCTGCCTGTTTTCCGAGCTGCAGTGTATGTTAGAGTCAGCCAGACCTCGTTATGAATCCCAGAACTACCTACTACCTATTTAACTTGTATAAAATTGTCTGCACCTCAGATTTAGCAGATGTAAAAGAGAGATATTAATTCCTTATTTCGGGGATATCTATGATGTTTGAGTTATTATACACATACACGTATATACAGACACATCTATTATCTTTATGTGTATATGTATTCTATGTAGCCTAACATAATGCATAATACACTTCTTAGATAAGAAATGCTAGCCCTGTTTCCCTCATTCCCCCTTCCAATGAGAATTTACTCTCCTTTTCTGTGGTTGCACAAAATTTAGAAGTTTTCTGTAGTTTCTCATTCTTGTGATTAAAGAACCAAGCCCTTGCGTATTTAGTGCCATTAGGGGAGGCACAGTACTCCAAGGTGATGAATAGGAAGGGCTGTCTCAGTCATAAAGACCAAAGATGGAAAAACTAACACCACCGCGTGTAGACAGAGCAGGAATAGAATGATAGGGAGGCTCGACAGTTCTAAATCCCGCCTCTATTTTGTGTTGTTTTGAAGAATGTCATACAGCATTCATTCCCACAGGACGGATTAATCCTTCACCTGAAACTGGGGGAACAGTGAGTTTCTTTCACTGAAGACATTTCTTTCTCTTTACCTTCCTTTTTCACCCTCATTCCACCCCCTTGTCTTTCATCCTTGAGCTTTCCGCATTGATCTCTTATGTGGTGTTGCTTCTCACTGCATTGTCTTCCAAAGCATGTCCTGTTTCATCTGCCTTCGTCCACTGTGACAATAAAGCGTGCCTGTTCAGCCATGGTCCCTCTGAAAGAGGAAGATACTGAACGTTAGAAAAACCTTGGGTTAGATGCTGCTGTGTGATTGCTGTGGACCCTGAGAGCTTAGGACATTTTCATATTAGTATTGGCTCATGGCATGACCATTTCTTTCAATATGTTATTATTTTTTTAATTCCAGTGTAGTTAACATACAGTGCTCTATTAGTTTCAGTGTAGTGAGTCAACGATTCCATATAACAGTGTGTGTCAAGATAATCATACTCATGATCCCCATCACCTGTATTACCCTTCCTCCTGCCCACCCCCTGCCTTTCTGGTAACCATCACTTTGTTCTCTATAGTTAAGTGTCTTTCTTTATTTTTTTTCCCCCCTTGGTTTGTCTCCTCCCCCCCCCTTTGTTCATTTGTTTTATTTCTTAAATTCCACATATGAGGGGAGTTATTTTTTATTTAATTTTTTATTTTTTATTTTATTAGCATATAATATATTATTTGTTTCAGGGGTACAGATCTGTGAATCGTCAGTCTTACACAATTCACAGCACTCACTATAGCACATGCGCCCCAGCCAATGTCCATATTATTTAAGTCCCGTGTCCTCCGTGAAGTCTACTCTGACTTCACCTCCCCACACTGTGCTCTCTTGTCTCTAAACTTATGCAGTATTTATTGCCTGTTTCATCACCCTAGTCCCATGTCTTCATTTAATCAAGGGATGTTTATTGAGAGGTTGTTCCATTCAAAACTTTATCTTCACTTTGCTGTGGATACAGCGGTACATTCCTCATATTCTCAGGAGTTGTCAAACAGACCGTGGCTTAGGTTACCTGCTGTTCATTGCTAGTCTAGTTGTCATTTTTGTTTTTATAAACCCTACAGAGAGGATTTTGTGGCTATTGTCTTCATCGTCTACAGGTTAATGATTTGGGAATAGATGTTTTAGGGGAAGTAAGTGAACCCTGGAAGAAACACACTTCCAATACTGCTTCACATAGGGATCAAATTCTTCTACTTCCACAAATCTTCTGGCTAAAATAGACACAACAAAATTATAATGTCTTAAAAAAAATTTGCACTTATGTTACCATTATGACCAATTCGTTATTGCTTTGTCATCAAGGGGTCATTTTTGCAATATGCTTCTGAAGCTCAGATAATCTTGTATTGCTCACTTGAACGATCAGTGTTCACTTTTCCCTGAGACCATTCTTTTAGGACATAAACCACTAGACTTCTTAAAATGCGACTTTCCCTGTATAAGAAGTATTCTAATAATCAGAGAAGTACAGTTCGAGGAGCCATTCATTCATTCTCTCACTTATTCATATATTCATTCATTTTACAGTCATGCATGCATTCGTTCAAAACCTTTACTAAGTGCTGATGGCATGTTTCTTGTCTTAGAGGATGAGGAACAAAGACAATTCTTTAACGTTCTATGCACGACTATTTCTGAACAGTCCGACAGTATTAAGAAATTTGGTAGCCATTTGATTAATTCTAACCAGAAAGAAAAATATTTCTCAGTAGAATAATGTAAGTTTAAGTTGAATGTTATTAGCTAGGCTTTTTGGAATTCACTTTCTGCTACATCTGTATTATTCTAGGAGAAGTGGGTATTACCTGAAGATAGTTGAGAGGCTTCAGAAAAGTGAATGAATGAATATATGCATAGTAATTATTCTCAGAACTCTCAGTTCACTCTGGTCATTTAAAATTTTGTTTGACTTAGTTTTGCAGTGAGCATGAGTGTGCTCATTACTTTCACCATCATAAACTCCGCCACCATCCAGTATTGAGCACTGTAAGGCCTGCAGTACACCAGCAATGCTCCAGGCACTATGAATGAGAATGTTTACCAAAATGATTACTCCACCATCTTCAGGAGCTTGGCACCTAATTTAACTGTAATAATGTGGCTATAATGCATAGAAACATATTTCTTAGAACTTTGAAATCTCTTGGAGAAAACTCCTTAATTTGCTTCTCCAAAGAATTAGGTGCTTTATGTCATAAAATATATTCCCAGAACATTTGATCTTCTAGGCTTTCTTATCCATTTGGGGGTAGACAGAAGGCTAGGCACCCTCCCAGAGTTTCCTGCTGGGCTTGAGATTAAGGGGGAGCGTCAATACTGTTCATCAAAGTTCAAAACCCACATGATGCTTAGGACTCAGCAGGACTCTGTGGAGTGGGGGCATTTTATGGAGAAGATATGACCTCCTTTTCGAAGAGCTTCAAGTCTAGGTGACCTTAAATCATAAGCATAGAAACAATATTTCTTAGAATTCCCAGGTCCCTAGAGAAACTATTTCTTTCCAGTGTCTCTAAAGAAAGAATTGTTCTTTGTTTAAAATCTTCTCCATATCAAGCCTCTGTCATGGACTATTTTTTCCCCACTGTATCAGCGGAAGCATCTTACTGAATAGATCTGCTTTTCTCCTGTTTGCTGGAAGTTATTAAAAGAGCTGACTGCAAACAGATTTTTACTGCCTGAGTGTGGACTTAAATCAGGTAGCACCCAATAAGACTTGACAAGCTGACATCTCTTATCCATCAGCAGTGATGGGTGGGGGAGGGACGACAGGAAGGAGAGAATCTTATTCCCACCTACTTTCTGAGAGACAGACTTGGGTTGAGTGATATAGGTTTTTAGAAATCTATTTAATTTCTGAGTTGGAGTTTTAGAGATTTTGTTTATGGACTACAGGGCTAGAAACAATACCCACCTTGTCAGTGCTGAACAGAAGCTGAAAATTACATACCCTTTAGGTCACAAAGGAGCAGTAAGATGAGTCTTTTGGAGGAAGGGAAAAATCCTTACAAAACTCCAGTGACAGAGCATCTTAAATGCTGCATTGTTCTCTAGCCAGGCAGCCTAACAGCTCTGTGTGATTGGTAATGATGTCAAGCTTTTGTTCAGAAGGAGGAAAGGTCTTGTAAACCCAGATTTCTAAACATGTAAGTTTTATAGCACCAACTTTTGTCCCATCCTCTGCATATTTTTCTTTCTTAAACATTGGTGACACTGATTTTTTTTTTAAGAAGAAGTAGCAGAAACTACAGGCAGATTCTGAGTTGTTCACTTACAGTGTTCATTTTACACGTGGAATGAGAGATGGGTACATGTGACTTCTTGTTCTATTAAGAGTATGTTACAAACACTGATGGCTCATTCCTAGGAAAGAAGTAATTCTTGGCTGCCTTTTCATTGGAAGAATATGAATATTGAATTCTGCTTAGATAATTTTCAGGATAATTAGATTCTTTGATTCTTTTGGAAAGAAGCTGGTGCCACTTTAGTGGGGGAGATCATACTGGTTGCCTTGTGTAAGCTGGGGATCTCTTAAATATGTGAGGTCTAAACCATTAAGGTCAATGCTCTTTGAAGATCACTTGCTAAAACTATTAGAACTAATAGGAATGGAGATTTGGTGGGATGAAATCATCAATGTCTGCTAATTATGTTTGCTACAAGCATAAAAGTAGCACATCAAAAGGACTGGGAGTGGGAGTGAAAAAATCATGTTATAAATGTAGAATGCCTTTCGACCAAGGATGTTAAAAAAAGTACCTAACATTTCTCAAATTTATTGTGAATGTTTTCTGTCCTGTTGATTCCCTGTTATACTTTTAAAAATTATATTCTACCTTACTCTAGGAGGTAAGCCTCTTGAAGAGAGGACTGTATGCTATTTTGGATTTCTTACATTGTTTAAAACCTTGCCTTGCACACAGATATGGTCAATAAATACTTATTGAAGTGAAATACATTGAAACGAAGAAATATTTCTAGTATAACATATTCTGAATATAAATTAAGCACCAAGAGAGGTTATGTCCAAGAACAGTTTGAAGATGTAAAGGTGGCTAGAACCTTGGGAGATAATGATCATATTAACTTAACATAAAATTTTGGAAAATGAATCATTGAACACTGTATGTAAAACCAATGATGTACTATACATTGGGTAATTGAATTTAAATGAATAAAAAATTTTTTTTGAAGTTAGAAAACATATGCCCTATACTTTATGGAAAGATATTTCAAAAGCTTCATCTAAAGATAAGAAAAAAAAGAATAAAATAGATAAAGATAAGATTCTAATGAAAACAAAGCTCACTAGATATTTCAACATATATTTTAGATGTGTATTCAGTGACTTCTGACAAATGCTTTCATAGGTGTGACCCATACCTCTATCAAAATATAGAGTGTTTTCATTGCAGATTGACCTCATGCCCCTTCCTAATTAATTTCCTACCTACCACTACCACCCACCCCCAACACACAAAGGTTACAGTTATCTGATTTCTTATACTATCAATTAATTTAGCCTGTCTCAAAACTTCATATAAATGCAGTCATGCGATATGTACTATTTTGTGTCTGGCATCCTTTCAACATAATGTTTGAGACTCAACCTTGTTGTTGCATTTATCAGTAGTTCTGTTTTTAGGCTAATATTCCATTGTATAAGTATATTAGAGTATGTTGTTTTCTGTTGATGAACATTTGAGTTGTTTCTAGTTTTGGCTGTCATGAATAAAAATGCTGTTAACATTTTTATTCCAGTCCTTCTGTGGACATATGTTTTCGTTTCTCTTGGGTAAATACTCAGGGGTAGAATTTTTGGGTTATAGGATAGGTATATGTTTAACTTTGTAAGATACAGTCAAGCCATCTTTCAAGGTGGTTATATAATTTTACATTCGCACCATAAATGTATGAGTGTTTTAGTCAACAGAGGGAATATAATACAGGAAATTGAAGGGCTGAGAACAAAAAAGAGAATAGCGGGAAGTAATACCTTAAAGAATAGCTATTATTCCTGGAGCTAGGGTTGTGGTTATCAGAACTTAGAAGCTTATAGGATGTATCCATATTCATGGTCCCACCTAAATCTGATATGGTACGTAGAGCTCCAAGGAGAAAGGACTGCCCAACTGTTCTTGTCACCTTTAAGTCACTGACTCTTTCTTCTGCCACTGACATTCTAGTTACTGCTTCCATTTGATGGGGATGTTTTATTTTGGCTATTCAGTTCTAAAATTTCCCTTTGACTTCTATTTTAACTTTTGTCTCAAGAGTTTTTGTGATTGCCTGTTTGAGAAATAACAGCTGCTCTAAAATCTTTCAACATCTGTGTCATCACATTGTTGGTGCCTGTTGATTGTCTGTTCCCTTACAAGTTGAGGTCTTCATGATTTTGTGTATTATGTATAACTTTAGATTGTATTTTAGGTATTTGGAATATCCTAAAATTCTGAACCTTGTTTAAAGCCATCAAGTTTGGTGTTACTTTGAATTCTGGTGTTCTTTCCAATATACATGTTGATATCAGATTTTCAGAAACCTCCAGTAGCTGTGTCATGCCTTCTGTCTAGGTTTTGTAGTTGTGTTCGGTGGGAGAGAAGAGTTGGCATTTGTTCCATTTTACCTGGAACCAGAATCAGTAAGCTTGATTTTTAAAAGTATACATTCATAAGATAAAGGAAAGCCCACTAATTCATATGTATCTAGGTTTATTATTTGTTGTCTGGTTACCACCATTAGAATTTAAGCTTCACAAGAATAAGGATCTTTGTTATGTTACCAGTGTATGCCAAGCACTCAAAACAGTGTCTGGAACTAAATACATATCAGAGGCACTCAATAAATATTTTGGAATGAATGAAAAATAAGCTGATAAACAAGAAATAATAGCAGTATTGCAAGAAGGTAATTTGAATGACCAGTACTTGTGACATTATGTAAGTTGATTAACCTTTCTGTTGTGTATCAGTGTCTTTTTTTATACAATGGGAAAATAATATTTATTTTATAGGGGAAAATGTAGGAAGTGTTTAGCACATTGTAGATGGTCAAAGGGATAGATTCAGTATTTCCTTTCCACTCCTATTCAGATGCAGAGACAATAAAGATAACTTAAGATTTGAAGAAAAAAGAATAACCACAAGAAGGGATCGTTTCACAGGACTGTTGGTTTTGTGTAAGTGGATGACAAATGAAAGCAGAAATACTCCATTCCTATTTTCCTTCCATCTTCCCTATTAAAGAAAATGATCTTCAAATGGAAAAGGATAATATCATAGACTTTGAAGTTAGATGGGCTTCACAGGTGACTTTTCTTAACCTCCCTCAGGTTAAGCCCAGTTCTCTCTGCAAAGTGGGAGTCATATGACTCCCACAGAGCTGTTTTAAGTGTGGAAGGATAAAATTCATGGGGAGTTGGGGTCATGGGAGGACATAGACTCTCCTCATTCCCCAACCTGTCAAAGAGAGTCTTATAACTGCTAGGTCAGTTTCAAAACAAATTCTGATGGGCAGTGGTAAATTGGCAACCTATTAGTTTTGTTGCTGTTGACCTTTCCATCTGGTGTGGCTGGGTTAAGTTTGACATGACTCTCTGTCTGCTGAATCTCCACCTACTCTTGCCTTATTCCTACTTCCTTGGTTCCTGCAGACCAAAACACCACATCCATTGGTCTTCCAGCTTTGCTTGGGGACTCAGCTTGGATCCACACCAGAGAAACTCTCTATCAGAGCTCTGTGGGAGCTCTAGAAGCCTGTTCCTCTTACCCAGTAACCTTGCTCAGTATTTTACTTGTTACTAATTCTCATTTCTCAGCCAAAGAGTTTTATCTTTTTCATTCCTTCTTTTTTTTCAGGCACTGAATAGAAATAACCCACCCCCAAATTTCCAAAAACCTAAATCAGATTTTTTCACTCTACTTCCCACCAAGCATCCATATTTTATGTATTTTCACCTAGCCCATGCCCTGCACCAAACAGCACCAAGTAGGTGCTAAATAAAAATTTCAGTCTTTGACTGCCACACACCCATGTAAGAAATCTGGTAAGTGTTCAAAAAAAATTCCTTGTTTTAATTATTCACTGATACGATGCTACTTAACTTTTCTTTAGATAATTGCAATGTTCTAAACACTGTGGGAAGATGCTGTTAATGTCCTGGAAACTATATAAATATATCACCAATGGACATCTTGGAATATCTTCAGTTCGTTTATTATTCTTTGGTGTCATAGCTATTGAATTCAGGGAGATATAGGGATTGAATATGGAAAGGGGGTCAGAAGCTTCTCCAGAGTCAGAGACCATCATTTAAAATATGTCCTTCAGAGAGTGTGAGGAGCCCTGCTTAACTGGCTGTTGTCTAGTCTGGAGATTTTCCAAGATGCCACCTGATGCTAGGGTAGATCTGCTGTTCTCCTTTGAATAAATGTCTTTAGGGTGTAAAAGGAACTAGAAGGTCTTCATTAATAGGGTGAGAGGTGACCAGCTTGATACTTGGTAGTTTCTTCAGGAATGAAAGCAAAATGAGACTTCCATTTACCATCTCAGGAGGGAACAAGCCAAGGAGCGGAACCAAAATCATAGGGACATCTTCATTTTTATTATAATTTGTCTTTTAAAAATTCATTCCCGCTTATCTACAAGCCCATTGTGATTAAGAAAAAAATATTTTTGAACAGAAAGGGACTTATGTATGCCTTTATGGGTAGCAAGAAGTGAAGGGTTGGAGAGACTGATTTCCATTCCATAGCCAGGCTCGACAAGAGGTTTGTTTGGCAAGGCATAGTGAATATGGTGCAAGTTCCTGAGTGGAAAGGAAAGGAGACTGTGACTAGAGAGCCTGTATCAAAGGGAGGGAAGACAGCCATGGGAGATACTATCTGGGTCTGGGATGAGGCAGGTCAACATTTCTCCTGCTGTAATTGACTCCCTGTTGTCTACATCTATAGCTATGCTGAGCCAAGGCAATCAGGGATTGCAGAGCTCTGATGGGTGCAGTAACAAGGTCCAAATACAGTGATATGGTGAAGGAGACGTGTACTCCAGCTTGGGGATTTTGGTAAATATCTCTACAGAGAAGGTGGCATCTGCATTGGGATTTTAAAGGCAGTTAGGACTTTGGTCAGACACAACTGGAGGAAGGAGGGGTGGATTTATAAGCTCAGGCTAGAGGAGGAAACATGTGAGACTTACCTGGGGAATGCTGTTGTCAGTTGAGTGGTACAGCATAAAGCTGAGACTTAGATCTGTAGGGGGCATGTTGATGTACTGGAAAATATGGTTAAATAATGAGTCTGCCTTGGCTTTTTTATGCTCTCTACTGATTGAGTTCTGCTTAGGTCACTGGAAGAAACTTCATTTCGTTTCTAACCATTTCGTCTCCCACTGGGAAAGTATGGGCTTATGCATTTTTCTTTTGATCTTGACAGGGCTAGAATATGATTGTATTGGAGGATGGCACTTCTGATGTCTAATCAGTACTTAATTCTACCACTAATCCCCGCTTTTCCTCAGCCTTATTGATCCTCAGCCTTTTGTCACTCTCAATATATTTCTGTGATCAGTAAACACTGTGAGAGTCATCAAACCAGATAATTGGAGAGGACCTCTAGAGGTCATTGTGCCTATAGGTAGATGGTTTCCAAAGCCTCCCAAGATGCAGATTTTTAATTGTCTCTTTGGAGCCCTCTGGAGATGGAGACTGATAGCCTCCCTCAAATGGTTCATTCTAGTAATTAATCAGCTGGAAGGTTCTTCCTTATGTCTAATTGAAATCTTTCCTGATGTAACTTAATTTATTTTCTCCTGTTTTATCCACTCTGGGCATGGATAGCAAATGATTACTACAGTGCTAGTAACAACCCTTCATGAACTTGAAGACAAAATTTCATCACCTTTCTACCCCTCTTCTCTATATTAAACAACTCCAGTTTCTTACACTGTTCATCAAAGGGTTTATTTCCATGTCTTTAGCTGTCTTTATTGAAGTTCTCTGAACTATTAAGTTTCTCTACATTATTTGAAAATAGTTTCTGTAATGAACATAAATTTGGACTGAGCACAAAATAACTATTTGGGAAATCTCATTGGTGACTTTCAATGTGAAGAAGTTCATGGGCCATTTTCAGTGGAAGTAAAAATGACTCATGCTAGGGCCAGGTTTTAGGTACCAGGTTTTAGGGACATTGGTAACACAATGCATTTTTTAAAGATTTTTTATTGTTTTTACAGACTTCATCTCACTGTGGTATAGTACGTTTCTTTGGAATCCTCGTGGACATAGTCATGTGCCTTACTGTCATGAAATTACTTCTAAATTATACACCTAGAGGAGACAAGGCACTATGCCTTATACTGCCCACTCCCTTTTTGTCTGATCAGGTTTGGGAGTGTTTTCTCTAATGTATTTTGGAATACCTTGTCCAAAGAATCTGAAATAATAGACATCATGATTATTACAAATAACTATAAAAATGTTTATTTATTTCTCGTGAAATGGCTTTGTGGTTTATGGAGAGGTTAAGGAGATAGTGGGTAATGGGGATTAGCCAATGTCGGAGAGCAGGGGGATATAATTCAACAATCATTAGATACTTCCTATGTGTAAAGCTCTGTGCGAGGTACTGTGGATATACAAAGATGTGCAGAGATGGCATATTACCTTCAGAGGAAAAGGAAAAAAAGAGTAGATAGGATGGTCCAGTCAAGGTATGCCGGTGTGACGACATGTGGACGTCGGAGAAGGAGAATCTAAGGAAGTTTCCATTGTGGGAATGTTCCACTGAGATCATTCATTTGGCACTGATTTGTCAGATAAAAGGAAACTGGCTCCTCAAAAGTTGGAGCTAAGTAAAAGATGAGGAATGTCAAGTATCAGTGACATGCATTTTATTTATACACAGGGAAATAATTATAATGATAGTTCAATTCTTTGAGCTTTTACAATACCCCAGGCAAAGTTCTCAGTTTTTCTACACGTAATAACTCATTTAGCCCTCACAGCAGAGCTATGACGTGCATATTGTTTTATCTTCATTTGACAGAGAAGGGCATGGAAATGAATAGGGAGAAGAAATCTCATGGGAATAGATGGAGTTGGGGGGTCTGAGTGTGAGGCAAGGAGTTTACTTAGAGACGGTGCCAATAGGATTTAGGGATAGGGGGCCCCAAATTAGGTGGGTATGTGGGTTCTTCTCCAGTTGGCATGGTGACCAAGGGATGGTGTGGTGACCAAGAAGGACTGTAATGCCGCATGTGTTATTTTAGCATATTTCTGAACACAGGTGAAAGCAGAATAAGAGGTTGTCTGTGGATTGTGTCAGGATTTGGTTTGAGTCCTCGAGAGATGCTGGGTAACTGCACGTGTAAGATTTGGCCAGTTGAACAGTGTGTTTCACGGGGATGACATCCTTCCTCTTTTTATTCTTTTTGTTCTCTTCTCCATTCTTTGTCTTTTCTCACTTATGGCTCTGTTCTCCTCTGAGACCCCTCGGGGGGTGAGTTCTACGCTCCAAGGGCACAAACGTTTTCCCTTGGCCCTGCATGGCTGCCAAGTGGCTACTTATCTGGTAAGGTCTTCCTCACTCCATTGTGCCCTTGGAGCGTAGACCTCACTGTTGGCCTCTCAGTGTCTGCCATCACACCTTTCCCAGCTGGGACCCATGATGCTGTCTTCTCTTCACGTAACTGGAGATGCCACTGGCATGACCCCATTATTTCTTATGTCTCTGACAAATCCCTGTCTGACTTCATTTCTCCCACACCTTCAGAACTCCTGTCCCAGCCTGTCTCCATTCTTGCTCACCCCTAGTCCTGCCACAACCTATCTCTCACTTTGGATGACAGAGGTAAGTAAATGCCTGAATCTGTACTCCATTTGGGCTTCTGCGTGTGTTTTAGTGTGAACCTGAATGTGATTGAGAATAGGAGTGACCGTATAGAGGTATGTACACAGTTAAGGGTGTAATTGCACCCCTTCGTGTATGTGTGTATATGTTCTTTGGGTGGAAAGAGGCAGCTGGGAGTAAACTGATTGAGGTTGTGATCAACCTTACTTAAAGAAAAGGTTAACTGCACAAAGGCATGCAGAGGAGGGCGATTATCTAGCTTTTATAAATTGAAAACATGTTGAATTTCCATTATGAAATTGATCAAATTTTGGTTAATCATTCAATGAAATATTATGAGTCTTAAAAAATACTACATATTCTTATGTGTGTGTGTGTGTGAAGGGGAGATGAAAGTATTAAGTGAAAACACAAGGTTAGAGCAGTTGTGTATAATGTGATCTGTATTACTATTGCATTTACGTATTCTTGGGAAATGTCTGAGAAAATTGCCAACATAATAATATAGTTACCTCTGGAAGGTGACATTATTCCTCTTAACTGCATTTCTGATTTGTTACAGTGAAAAATAAAAAATTACAAGGTTGTGAGACAACAATAATATCTTAGGGGCAAAGAAACATGAAGAGTTGGAGCACAGGGAGAGGTCCACTGTTACAGCCAAATAAGGCCCATTAACCTTTCTTTTTTTTTTTAATTTTATTTATTTGACACAGAGAGAGAGATCAGATCACAAGTAGGCAGAGAGGCAGGCAGAGAGAGAGGAGGAAGCAGGCTCCCCCGATGAGCAGGGAGCCCAATGCGGGCCTCGATCCCAGGACGCTGAGATCATGACCTGAGCCGAAGGCAGAGGCTTTAATCCACTGAGCCACCCAGGCGCCCGGCCCATTAACCTTTCTTTCCCTCCTCCAGCTCACCTGATATGAGTGGAATCACTTAAAGAGAAGCCCACCCACTGCACAAAATCTCTTCCTAAAGCTTCTGCCCAATTAGAAATTTGTTTGAGTACATCAATACCCCTGGGAGGGCAAGCATTTATCAGGGATTTGCAGAACCAAGTTTAGCCCACAAATCACATTGGTGCAAATTAGAAAAAGGTATTCATTCCTGAAAACACTTTCCTGACATGTGCTGGAAAACCATCATGATGAAAACACGAATTGACCATGTTCATGTCCTGGTGACCCTCCTGCGTCTGTGCAGGGGACCTTGCTGCACACTTGTAAGCAGATCCTTCCCTGTGCTGTGAATGTAATGTGTAGTTTGCTTTCCTCCTCATCTAACTGACACCTTAGCTCTAAGGCATGGGAGTTGAGCACATGGTATGAAGGGAAGAGAGGAACAAACCTTGCTCAAGATGCCCAAGAGAGCTCTGAATCTGGAAACTTTGGGCAGCCTGAAACAACATGGGGCATCAAACAAAGGAAAAAGAGGGACCTGGAAGGCCAGGGTCTAAGAGAATAGAGAGGGAAGAGATGGGAATCCAACACTGTACTTCCAATTCTCAGTGCTGGTCTATGCTCTCCCATGCTCATGAGTGCGTGGGAAGTGATCTGTTCATTCTCCTGGAGCCATTCCTCCTGGGACCTTGGAAGTGAGCTGAATCCCTGTTTTATAGCCAGAATTGCCTCCCAGGGATGGAGAGACTTGTGCTATTGGTGTGCATACCTCCATGGAGGGCAGATTCATGGGGTCTACGCCTGTGTTGAAATCCAGATGCTCATTTAATAGTTGTACTTCTTGGTTTAGCGCATAGCCTCTTAGGACAATTTTCATTCTAGGTGTTTTCACCATCCCTGATCCACCAAAGTCAGGAGCCTGAGAGTAGAGCAGGAAACGCATAGATCTCTGAGCAAACAGATGCCGTGTGTGCTCTGGCTGTGTTGTCATATGATGAAGTGCTCCTTGGATCGAAGCAGTTTTGATTGTTTGGTACATAAAGTAATCAACTAAAAAGTAAATACTTGAGATTCCCTCTTCAACGGAAAGATCCTGGCAAGCATATTTTTGAACTAGTCAATTAGACACTTTTGTGTTATTTATTTATTTATTTTATTTAGTTTTAGATTTTTAAAAATCTATTTATTTGATAGAGAGCAAGCAAGCACAAGCAGCGGGAGCAGTGGGCAGAATAAGAAGGAGAAGCAGGCTCTCTACTGAGCAGGGAGCCTGATGCGGGGCTCAGTCCCAGGACCCTGAGATTATGACCTGAGCCAAAGGTAGGCACTTAACCACTGAGCCACCCAAGCGCCCCTAAATTAGACATTTTTAACAGTTCTAATTCTCTTACTGTGGGAATGATGGTAGAAGCTGTGGAGGGTTTGTCTAAGGCTCCATGGAAAACAGTTCCTGGGAATGATAATGAAAGAACTGTGAGGTGAGGTACATGAAAGAGATCCGTGAGTCATAAGACATTCATTATACAAATCTTAATTAAAGTGATTATTAGTTGGAAAATTGCTAAGGTTCCATATTGCTGAAATTATTCAAATTAAAAAAAATCAGACAAAAAACCCGTAATATCTTCTTAGAGTTTGAATTGACCAATATTGATTTTATAGCAAAGATGCTACCCTTCTTTGGTAAAGGAGTTGCATGCGGATTTTTCAAGAGGGTTTCAAGGATTCTTCTCCTGGCAAATCTAAACCTCTGCCTTACTTTGCATTTGTCTTTTGTCCAGAGAACCCTGAACTGAGGTTGTGCTCAGGAGGGTGTGTACAGTTCTCCCCTGGATCTTTTTTTTTTTTTTAAGATTTTATTTATTTATATGAGAGAGAGAGAGAGAGAGCAGATCACAAGTAGGCAGAGAGGCAGGCAGAGAGAGAGGAGGANTAAGATTTTATTTATTTATATGAGAGAGAGAGAGAGAGCAGATCACAAGTAGGCAGAGAGGCAGGCAGAGAGAGAGGAGGAAGCAGGCTTCCTGCTGAGCAGAGAGCCCAATGTGGGCCTCAATCCCAGGACCCTGAGATCATGACCTGAGCTGAAGGTAGAGGCTTTAACCCACTGAGCTCCAGGCGCTCCTCCCCTGGATCTTTGAGTGTTGGTCTGGAGAAACCGTAGGAACTGGTAACAGCAGTTCAACATGCAGATTTCGGCTGAGCCATTCTGGGCTTCCTGTGGTCTAGGCCAGCCTTCACCAGCAGAACAGACCCTCCACTGTGATCTGGCCTGGATTGTGCAGTGGTAGTAAATTCACTTAGAGCAGATACTGCTGTTGCAGTTGGTGAGATAAACTTTGTTGTCTTCTAGAACAAGAACCCTATGAAGGGAGGGACCGTGTCTATGTTGTTTGCCACTGAATACCCAGAGCCTAACATGTAATAGTTGTTTGATATTAGTTAAGTCAATAATAAATGAATAAAGAAGTATTGCAGAAGGAGTAGTGGGGTACTTGAGCAGAAGCTAAAGTTTTTACTTAGATAGAATTATCCTGACTGAATTTCTAGTCTCCCAATCTTGATTTTATTCTCTGAGTCAGTAAGTGTCAGGGCAATAATCTGTCCTAACCAAAGCATAACAGACTAAGGTATTAACCAGATGCCAGTTAGTAATAATTTCCATTGTCAATTCTTCATAACCAGTCACCCTCAAACTTAATAGTTTAAAATAACAACAGTCATTTGGCTATCGGATTGGCAGTTTGGGTAGGACTAATGGGGAGACCTTGTTTTAGCTCCAAGTGGCATCAGTTAGAATGAGCAGAGCTGGTGGATCTAATTTCAAGATGGCGCACTCCGATAGTTAGCAAACCGGGGACGTCTGTTAATGGGACTCGAGTCTCCTCCACATAGACCTCTCCATTTGCCTACTTCAGCTTCCTAAAGGCATGGTGGCTAGTTCTACCTGGCACAGTGTTACTTCTGTATTGTCTTGGTCAAAGCAGGCTCCACCCAGTTTGGGGCAGGACGGGAGAAATAGACTACCGCTTGAAAGAGGAAGTGATAAAAGAATTTGTAACTATTTTTAATGAACTTCAGTATTCACTAAAAATACCTATTAGAAAGACTTTTCTGCTGGTTGATTGCTCATTATAGTCTCTTCCTTGTAGGGAAGTTCCACAGTTAGCTAAATTACATAGACCAAGAGGAGGGGGATAATACTTGGCTTTCTTAAATTCCTGCCAATTCTGCCTTCTAAACTCTGGCAAATAAATCGACTGGTTTTACTTAGGTTATATGTTTATTAAGCAGGTGACTTTTTAGGAGTCCCAGTGTACTAACATCTCCCACCCCATCCTCCCCAAACACAGACTGCATGTTGCTGCTCTTCATAGAACTCCTCTTCTCTTGAAATGCTGGAGTTGCCATGCTGAGTTAGAAGAAGATTCCCTGGTAGACCAGATTCGCTGGTCTAGACCACAGGAAAAGAAGCAAATTACCTGGTCTGAGGGGCTGGTGTCATTAAAGTTACAATGATATACCTATCTCAATCCCAGTCTTACCTGCCAAATGTATTTGGACAAGAAAGAAACATTTTTATGTCTTTCCAGGTAGAGTCCTCTATGGTGCTAGGAAAGTCACTGACATTCGTTCTTTTATAGGTTTCAAATGGCAAGCTTCCTTTGTCAATTCAATCTTTCTTCAGAGATTCCTGTTAAACAAATTGCATATGTTAATTCCTTTGATTCTTTTGCAGATTTCTTATACCTTTAGAATGACCTTGGTAAGAGATCCAGGCTCTGCTTAGTCTGCCTTGACTTAGGAGGCCCAAGTAGCAACCATTTATTAATTACCTATTAGTGTTAGGCAGTGTAGATGTGTTACTCTGTGTCCCCCCACCCCCCATAAACATCATTGCACCATGAGTATTTGGGGAGAGGGGGCCTCCAAGAGGCCAACTCACCCAAGGTCTGTGTCACAGTGCCATCACAGGTGGGACATAAGCTCAGGTCTTCCTAACTCCACAGCCTTCATGATGTTGTATGTTAAACCCATATCAGTCATGATGGGTTGAATTTTATTAGTTTACTCTCAGAGCCAGCTTATCTCCATTTCTTGAGGGACTTGGTCTTAACCCATAATAAAATGACTTAATAAGCTATGGTAGTGATTACATATTTTTTAATTCTTTATTTAAATTCAGTTTAGTAAGCATGTACTCTATTGTTAGTTTCAGGAGTAGAATTTAGTGAATCATCAGTTGCATATAATACCAAGTGCTCATTATATCACGTGCCCTCCTTAATGCCCATTGCCCAGTTACCATATCCTCTCACCCGCCTCCCCTCCAGCAATCTTCAGTTTGTTTCCTAGAGCCTCTCTTATGGTTTGCCTCCCTATTTTCATCTTATTTTATTTTTCCCTCCCTTCCCTTATGTTCGTCTGTTTTGTTTCTTAAATTCCATATAGAGGTGAAATTGTATATTATTTGTCTTTATCTAACTGACTTATTTCACTTAGCATAATACCCTCTGGTTCCATCCACACTGTTGCAAATGGCAAGATTTCATTCTTTTTGATGGCTGGGTAATATTCCATTGTATAATCCACATCTTTATTCAGTCATCTGTCGATGGACAATGATTGCATTATTTTTATGATGCATAGATTGAAAGATTGATAGAAGCAATAGAGAGATTGGAGGCAAGAGAAAACTCACCTATAGTCCCACCACTGTAATGTATTTTAATTTTATTCTAGCCTTTGACTTCATGAATATCTACTTTTATACAATTGCCATCACATTGTACATCCAGTTTTTCACTATGCTTTTCAGATGATGATGTGATGGATGGACTTTTCCCCAAGTTTCTACATATTACAGTAATAATTTTCATTTGCTGTGTAATATGCTGTGCAGATGACTGAAGTAGATCCTTTTTTTTGATTTATAAAATATAATTTATACACACACACATACATAGACACAGACTTGAAATTTTACATGAGAATAATGCAAAGATTTTTTTTATCACACACAGAGCTAATAATGTTATGTTTGGGGTGTTTTCTTTCAGGCTTTAAAAATGTTATAAATTTTTTTAAAAATGTTATAAATATATTTTGCTTATCCAGACATACATATGTCATTTTATTGTGTACAAAAGTGATATTACTCTATCAGAACAACTATACTTAATGTTTTCACATCTCCACAAAAAATATTTGTTTTCCTGATTCTTTGTTCTTGTATAGGGACTCTCCTTTGCATTGCTTTCACCAGGCAGGGATTTGTTGGAAATTGGAGACATTCCTAAATGTAAAATCATGTCCTCCCACATCAGGCTGTGTTCATACAGGACAGCACACACGTGCCTTCATTAACAGTGTGTGTTATGCATTCATTGCCTCATAAACCATGGAGCCAGGCTGATAATGATGTGGAGAGGTGACCTCTGGCTAAACGTGGAAACTGGAAGACATTGTCCTATTCTGGGCGATGGTGGTTACGTCTGAATAAGGTCCCAGCCTCTCACTTATAACGCTATCTACCTAATTGGGAGTGGTCTATTTATCATCCTACATGTTAGATGGAAAAGTGAACCTTATCTGTTACTCTGGTGTGTGTTTCAGAGCCACATGTTGAACTGGGTACAGAAGCCAGGTTTCCAACAGGAGTAAATACCATGTAAGAGCAAAATGCATTTCTTAGGATCAACATTCTCTGCTTTGATTAACTGTGGAACAGTAGAATGGGTACAGGTTTGCTATCTTTGTTCCATGCAGTGAGACATTTTTAAAATGGGAAATTCTTGAAATGCACGGGGAAGTACAGAAAATACTATCTCAGATACCGTGTTCTCACCACACAGACTTCATGTTCACGTAGGCCATATTTGCTTCAGATCTCTTTAAAAGGCGATGCTTCATTGGTGGGTATTTCCTCCCTAAGCACAGTCTTGGGGGAGCAACAACAAGAACAACAAAAAACTCTGGGGAGGAGGAACATGGAAGCTGGGCCATCATTCCAGCCTTTCCATTCTAGGCCCTGCTTTCAGAATGTCATTGCCAAAAAAAAAATGATGTTCCCCACTGCCAGTGACTACAGCACCCACAGAAGAGAAGACAAGGGCTAGAACAAAAGGGAAGATGAAATCAGGTGTTGCTCAAAGTTAGTACAGTGACAAGGGGGAAAGGGGTAGGATAGGAATACAGGCAGAGCTAGATGTTAATTGCACCATCTGTGAGTGTGTCAGGAGCCCTGATAGACTCAATAGACTTTTTTTTTTTTATCACATTCAGAGACAAGCTGCTTCCTGAATTGGATGAATTTTAAGGTTATGGTTACACATTTCAAAAGTGAAAATTGAGGCTTTTCCCATTCTTTGCCTCTCTCCTGAGTTGTGGGAGTAATTCATGGCAACTCAGAATTTACATCTTGGAGCAAACTTCCTTGATGATTTGTCTTCATTGCATGTAGGGGAAAAAAATAAGCCTCATCAACCAGGGCCTGATTTTCTAAGAGCCCATCATTCAGGCACTTATTATCCACTTTGTGAAGTTTTAGGTCTTTTGCTTTTCACCCTTCCCCCTCCTGCTGGGATTCGGTCATTTTGCTGCTTGTTAGGACATCCACCAGCAGATGTGGAGGAGCAAAAAGAACAGCGAGAGCACTGTTAAGTTTTGCTTCATGAGAGCAGCTCTGTAAAAGGCTCGGTGCTAGAGAATCTTGAATCCTTTGCCTACGATAAGGTTCGGAGTTATCTGTTGATTTGGGTTACGTATGCCCTCCCTGTCCTCCATTTAGTGCCAATAACGAAGAGTTAACTTTCAGAAAGACAGAATGGAAGGGGACTGCAAAATATAGCCAGAATATCAGTGAGCCATGACTTAAACATGGTCCGGTAATACAACGCTGTAATGAGAGGGATCCTGAGTCCATATGAGCTCATCGAAGTATCAAATTGGTGTGCGTTCTTTCTTCTCACTCAGCATAGGTCAGGCACACATTAAAGTAGAAGTTTTCAGTTGGGGGTGAGGCTGTGTGGTGGAGGCAGATTCTAGAATCACCTGGGGTAACTTTGGTAAATTGTTGGCGCTGGTGTCTCTTCATGCTAACATTTGAGAGGAGGTCAGGGTATAGACTTTGGAGAAATTACTGAGGTAATCATATAATCTTGTCTCTCACCGTGTAAAAGAGATGCTGGTGATTTTGAGAGGGCTTGAGCAAGAATAATAGTTAAATAGTTAAACTGTGTTAAAGGGTCTCCAAAAAGGTGAAAGAAGGCAGCATTTTCAAATCTGGAGGAGGGCTTCCGGAGTAGTTAAGTAACTTTTATCAGACCTATCAAAGATTACTTGGGGGGTGCTGGACCCTCAGGTCATTCTCCATACTTCTGCCTCATGATCTCCCAACCTGAAAATGCTTATACTGCCTCCTCTTCTAGGTCTTTTTTTAAGACCCCAAGCTCCCTTTCCCTCTTGACTCTCCAACCCTTCCTTCTTCCTCTTGCAATTTGAGTTAAGACCCAGTCAGTTCATCACTGACTTTGAAGTCCTAAGGAGGTGATAATAAATTATAATAAGAAAGGTCATAAATGCAAGATGTCATACCTTGAGAGTGGCTGGCAGAGCTCAGAGCTGTGCTTTTTCTCCCTGTAATGAGAAGGAACAATGGATGCAGTTAAATCCATTACATTTCACATTCCACATCCATCTACTTGGTTCACAATAGTCTCTTAGATTGTCTTTTGGCATTCAATCACCATTTCCACTACTATGTTTCAAATCCACATTGTTTCTCTTATCTAGACTCTGAGCCCCTTAACTTGTCTTATTGCCAAGCATATTTTCCTTAACAAAAAAATTAATTAGAAAAACTAATTGGATCTACTTATCTGCCTTGTTTGAAAACTTTTCTTGGATACTTATTTATATAGATACAGCATCATGTTCAAGACCTTCATAAATGACCTCAGTCTCTCTTTTTAGGCTTAAATCTTGTCACTGCTTTTCCTGACTTCAGTGACCTTATTCCCTTTCCTCCATCCTATCCTGAAGCCATAGTGTCATCCTTTCTGCAGACATTTGCCTTTGCACATGCTGCATTCTCTAGGCTTCCATCCTCTCTTCTCTTCCAGGTGAACTCATTCTTTAAGACCCAGCTAAACTAGCTCCCCCCTTGTCAAGGCATAAGCTCCTTCTCCATACAGCTTCTGTGTGTCCTCCCCTGTGCTCTCACTTCCTGGTGTTACTGTACTTGGCATGTTGTACTTGTGGGGTTCTTTCTTTCTTTCTTTCAAGTCATGGGGTTTTTAAAATTTTTTTTATTTAAAAAATTTTATTACTATATTCAATTATTCAGCATATAGTAAATCATTAGTTTTAGATGTAGTGTTCAATGATTCATTCGTTGTATATAACACCCAGAGGTCACTTATTTCTATGCTCTGTTCATGTAAGAGGGGACAGTGGCAGGCCAGTATTTGCAAGGCAAGGAGGAGGGAAAGGACAGGTGAGTGGAGGTGATGATGCACATTTCATGCAGTGGTTTCCCATTCTGAAATGTAAGTTTCATATGTGTGTGTGCGTGTGTGTGTGTGTGTAAACTCTTGGGACACACCCAAAATACAAATTATTTTATTTCTTTGATAAATGCTTCTTCTTGTCTGTTTTCTCTTTGGAGAATTGATTGGGGGCATCCCTTTAGGAATCTCATTGCAGTTTTTCATAAAACACCAAGCTCCTTGTTCCTTGTCTTTGACATCCCATCAAATCCTCATTATTCTTCAGAGTCCATCATCTCTCAAATAGAAGGAATGCAAAGCCTCAACCATGATCAAAGGGGAAAAATGAAGATAGGCCAAGAGAGGAATATATATATTCCTTACTTCACTCATGGAAAGGCTGTCTTCACTTTCCCTAGCCCTGGGCAAAGGGACAAAAGTTTCTCATGTCTTCTCAGAAGAGGTAATTCTTTTTTATTTTTCTTTTTAAGATTTATTTATTTATTTATTTGATAGAGAGAGAGAGTCTCTAGGAGACTCCCCACTGAGTGCAGAGCCTGAATTGGGGCTTGATCCCATGACCCTGAGATCATGACCTGAGCCAAAACCAAGAGTCAGATGCTTAACTGACTGAGCCACCCAGGTGCCCAGAAAAAGGCATTCTTTTTTTTCCCCCATGACAAATCCATGTGTCCTTGGTACCAGTTTGGGGATTGAAATAGAGGGGAAAAGTGGACTTGTGGTCAGCAGTGTTAATTTTTATATATGCATTTCTATTTGTACCCCCAATGGTAGGAAAGCTAGTGTGATAGGTTAAAAAAGTATAATTTGGGGATCAGACAAATGTCAATTTTAATTCCTTCTTGTCATTAAATAGCTATATGACTTTGACAAAATGATTCACCTTTCTGAGCCTTAGTTTCCTCATCTGTGATGTGGGATTTCATGGGTAACATATGCAAAATATCTGTAACAGAGTAAGTGCTTGGAAGATGTGATTAACATCTTTTACTTTTCTTTGTATTCACAGTGCCTGACATATATTAGGGTTCAGTGATCATTTGTTGCATAAACTTGACATTGCTCTTGTCAGATGCCTCACCTAGCAAATTTCACTTTTTTTGTAGGCATTAGTTTGGGAAGAGATTCCTCAAATGTTGGGCTGTGTAAATCTGAATCAGAAGGATGGTGTTAAGAGGTACAAGAACTAAGTTTTGAGATAAGTTATATCATGGGATCTTTTGAATTTCTTGGGATTTTTATGGCAAGGCTATATGATACAGGGAAGTACCTCTGTGGATTGATAGGAGAATAAAGAGTGCTTTCATTTCTCATTCAAAATTTAGCTATTCATTTTACTTTAAGACCTAACTATTCTTGCTTACTGTCTTAGCCCTTTGGTGTAAACCATATTCTCTTCCTCCCTAGTTCATGCCTTCCCCATCTCCCACCAACATTTATACAAGAGTGGTTCCAAGAGTAGTTGGAGATCTGCTGCTGGTCTGAGATTCATTTTTTAATGCTGAATTGTGTTTTTCTGGCCTGGTGAGTGCATGAGGGCAACTCTGCCAGGTTTGATGAATCTGCCACTCCTGGGGATGAGGAAAGGCTTGTTTCCCCAGTCTTTGCAAAGAGTAGGAGAGTTCCCAGGGGAGTGGGAGAGGAAGGAAGTGTGCTTCATTGGGTGGTTTCCATACCTGCCTATACAAGAGAACCACCAAGGAGCTTTAAAAATGCATGTTCTTGGGCTCTGTTCCAGGCATATTGAATCCCTGTCCCTGGGGTTGCCCCCCAAATGCATATATTTAATAGGCTTCCCAGGTAAGCCTCAGAGACCCAGCGTGGCCTCTGAGTATAGAGCTGTGCGGAGGAGCACCATGCTATCTTGGGGCTCTCCGTGAATGCTATGGGAAAGCACAAAAACCCTGGAAGTCTTGACGGTTCTTAAATTTGATGCCCTAAAATTCAAAAGGAAGGGGTATACAGTATTTGATAGGTAATTGTAAATGTCTCAGGAAAAACATCTTTCCAGGCACCTAATTTCCACAGGGTTGTCTTGACTGTATTTTTCCAATGGGCTTCTCCCTATGTTACAGGGGTAGATTGCACCAGTGGGCAAGCAGCCTAGCCCACTGACACAGGAACTTTGCACCTGTCTTTACATGCCCAATAATATTTTCATTAATGTTTCCCTTCCTTAAGCCACCTGAAAAATGAAAACAAATCTATTCTTCCTATGCAAGTGGCTGGGGAAAAAAAGTTGTGAAAGAAAGCTAATGGCTATAGGGAAATGATTTACCTCACTTTTGGCTTTATTGAGGACTTTTAAGCCTCTTTCCTACCATCCTGAGACGTTCCGGGATGAAATTTTGATTGGGCAGCAGCCACACTTCAGTTGCCTTTTCACTTAAACTGGAGCTATGGGGATGGTTAGAAAAAGAAATGGGAAGAAGAGTTCAACTCACAAAGATCATTTATCTCCTCTAGTGGTTTTGTCCATTGCTGAGTTCTAATCTCCTCTTTCCACCAACACCTACTTACTTGGATCTTGACTTATTTTGGCAGTTCTCTGTGGATGTGATGTGGTTGCCATGGAAATGTTATCCAGCATGCTGCATGCTGCTTCATCTTCTCTCCCTCTCTCCATTCCTCTCCAGCATGTGCTTGCGCCCTCACATTCTCTCCCTCTTGTACACCCACCCCTAACCCCCTTTGTAATTGAGCACATCAAACACTGCATTTCTTTAGGCTATTTTGCTTCTTTCCCCCAATCACATTGAATATGTTTTAATTTTATATAATCAAAGTGACCTGGTAGTGATAGGAAGAGACGGAAGGAAATTGACTCAAAATGCTAAATTCCTCTAGGTTATGCTAGGTTGCCCAAATATGAGGGAATTCAGGCAAGTGTTAATCAAATTAACTTCCCTTTGCTTTCACAGGGATTAAACCTTTGCTGAGGTTCAGAGAGACTTATTAATAATAACTTTCTGATTTCCACCTGGACTGCTACTCCATGTCCTCGTGTTATCTACAAAGGAGAAAGTCTGAACTATCCTCAGCTCTTAATTTCCCATCTGTGAAACATTCACTTTGCGTATTTTCTGCATTTCAGCAAGGCTTCAGCAAAGGTTCATATAGAGGATGAGCGCTCCAAACAGATAGATGGGGCCAACATGTAGAGAGTCTGAAGGTGGATTTTTGCTCTTGGTAATGGGGAACCATTGAAGAGTTTTGAGTAGATAGTGCCATAGCACTAAAAAGTCTAGCAAGATTAAGTTCAAGTGGTATTTGGGGGTGGGGGATTGATATCTCTGCAGATACTGACATCCTGGGTTATCAAGAAGTTGAGCCAAATATAGCGAAGATCTTAGTATTAATATTTGAAAATTCACCCTCACTTTCTCTTCTGCTTTTTAAAGAAGATTTTTACAATTTTTACAATTTATTTTAGAGAGAGAGAGAGAGTGAGCAGAGGGAGAGGGAGATAATCTCCAGTGGACTCCACACTGAGCACAGAGCCTGGCATGGGGCCCTATTTCATAAGATCCTCATGAACTGAGCCAAAACCAAGAGTCAGAAGCTTAACCAACTGCCACCCAGGCGTCTGCACTTCTGCTCTTATGTGATTTGAGTGAGGAGAGGGGAGGGAGGAATTTTGTAGTTTTTTGAACATTGAGAAGAAATTTAATCTCCTTCCCTCACTGAGGAGATTTTTTAAAAATACTAGAAAACAGTAACACATTTCCCTTTTGTTTTTCTGGTTTCCTTTTTAAAGACCTTCTCTTCTCAATGTTATAAGCAAAATGATTTGGGTTTTTTTCTGTGGGGGAGAGGAGGTCAGAGGGAGGGAAAGAGAGAGAGAGATTTTTAAGCGGGCTCCATGCCCAGCATGTGAGCCCAACATGGGGCTTGATCTCACAATCGTGAGGTCATGACCTGAGCCGAAATCAGGAGTCAGATGCATAACCAACTGAGCCACCCAGGTGCCTGAGTATTGTTTGTTCTCTGTCCCTAAACTAACAAAATGAATTTATGTTGGTAAAGAACTTGCAAATATTATTTTTTACATATGTTTCAGGTTTCCCCAATGGTTTTAGTTTCCAAACTAAAAGAAATCATTGCCAGTAGCCACAATAATAAAATACTTTTATTTCTTTTTCTTTCTTATGGAATAAGATTTGGGTGGGTTATATGATTCTCATGGGCAGAGAGATGTTTTCATGGACAGTATAATGGGGAGAACATTCAAAGGGGGGAAATTTTTAAAGGGCCCATGCAAGAATGAAATCAGCTCTGCTTTTTGTTTCATTGTTTTCAGAAAAGAAAGGTTATACAAATACCTTCTTTAGAACTTTTTTTAAAAATCAATAATTGGAGAGTAACTTTCCACATGAATTTGTACTAAATGGTGTGTGTGTGTGTATGTATGACATAGAAGGGGTGGATGTTGGGAAGTGAGAACGTAGCAGGGGAAATTTCCAAGACTAGTCTTCTGGAAGTTCAAAACAAATCAATAAGTACTTATTGAATACTTAGAACAAGCAAGGCACTAATTTGGATTCTGCAAAGGGTAATAAAAGGACAAGATTTGATTCTTACCTTCTAATAGTGTATTGTCTATCATGGGAAAGAAGATACAGACACATAAAAAGTAACAAAAAGGAACAAAACAGGTCAAGGTGGTAATGAATGAAATACTGAAATGTAAACTGGCAAATTGAAAGGCCAGGAGGAGAGAAGAGGAAAGAGGCACCTTGAATGTCAGGAAGGTATAGAGAGAGGGTAATATTGGACCTGAATCCATAAACATGAGCAAGATTTGGATCACTCAGTAGAGCAAAAGTGGAAGAGAGGTAGGAAAATGCATGTAATGTTCAGGGGACAGTGAAGGAGCCCCTGGACTTCAGCAAGGGTTCATACAGAGGATGAGAGAACCCCAAACAGATGGAGCCAGGATGGAGAGAGTCTTGACTGAAGGTGGATTTTTGCTCTTGGTAATGGGGAGCCATTGAAGAGTTTTGAGTAGGTAGTGCCATAGCACTAAAAAGTCTAGCAAGATTAAGTTCAAGTGGTATTTGGGGGTGAGGGATTGATATAAGGCAGAGGGCCCAGGAGGGGACTGGGTGTGATATGACAAAGGCCTGGTCTAGGATGAAAATTGTGCGGATAGAAAGGCAGGGAGAAATGCTAGAATTATTTTTGTAAAAACAGGAATGTTTGAGGTACTCATTGGGCATGGGAAACTAAGAAAAGGAAGCTATCAAAAATACCTGGGAGGTTTCAAGACTAAAGGAATATTTATATATTAATAGTTAATATTCACTGAGTGCCTACTATGTGTCAGGCACCATTCTACGTGCTTGGTAAATAGCAATGAGAGAAGGGAATTAGAAAGTCAGCTGTTTTTGAGGGGAAAGAGAAAACAGGTCCATCTCTATTACTAAGAATTTGTAACATCAGGAATCAAGTGGAAATGGCCAGCAAGAGATAGAAATGGGGGATGTGAAAGAGGTCAGGACCACAGGCAGAGAATCGGAACTCATCCGCTTAGAGGAAGAGTTCATGTCCTGAGAATGGCTGAAATGAATAGAGACCCTTACTGAATTTCCCCCCAGAAAAACCCCAATAGGGAAAAATATAAACGAAAACATAATGGAAAGAAGGTAAAGAAGGAGCAAGCGAACTAAGTACTGAGAATACTCTGTGAATTTGATTGTTCAGATCATAAGTAGAGTTCTTCCTCCCTTGCTGAAGATAATTGAGAGTTGATTATAGCTCCAAAGAAGTATTTTAATATTGTATTTTAAGTCCAGAGAGAGGTTGGATGTTCTGTGCCAAACCAGAATAAACTTTTTCCAATCTTAACAGAGCCAAATAAATATTCTAGCCCTTGTCATCATCTGTCTCTAACAAGAACTCCAAGAATATGGTCCTAAACTTTCATAACTGACTTGTTCCCAGAGTGTGATGAGAACTAATTCCTCCGTAAGTCCAGGCAAACTCACTGCTTTGTGGTTTGTCTCCTGTTTTCCTATAAGGCGAATTAATTCCATTTCTTCACTTTTTTTGGGTTAGTGCTTGTGAAATATGACAGATTGACAGCCCCTGGAGTCTGAAGCTCTCTTGTTATTCTATGAATGTATGTCCTGACCAGCATTGTGCCTCCAGTCTTTCTTAGGGCTGTAGAGAGGCAGTGTGTTTCACCCTCTTCCTTGTAGAACCTCTGTCACGAGGCTGGCACGAGGGAGAATTAAAGGCAACTGATGCTTGGTGGTAGTATAAATAAGGATTAAGAGCCCAGGCTGTAAAGCCATTCATGTCTGGGTTTGAATTTTAGTTCTACCATGTTAGAAGCTTAGAACTTTGTTGTTTTTCTTTCTCCTGGCCGTTGCTCTTCTTGACAACATTATTCTTAGTATGAGGCAGCAGAAAGAATATGGGTTTTAGAACCAGTCAGAATTAAGTGGGATCAAATGCCAGTGCCACCAACCTTGGACCTCCATTATAATGTGATCTATTATTTTACAGCATTACTGTGAGAATTTAAAATAATGCAAAGCCTCCAGAACAGAGCTTGGCATGTACTCAATAAATAGTAGCATTGTTAGAGGATTATTTTTTTAATTGAATGACCAGAACAAAAATACAACTTCTAAGCAATTTCACTTATAGGCTAGACAGCCGTGAGATTCATTTATTTACCTTGGGGAGACAAAATTCTGAGAAGGGGAAAAATAGCAATCAGCTTATTTTGCACATAATGCTAAACTACAGCTGACATCTTAACTGATTTGACTGGTTCTGAGAACACAGCTAGTAAGAGCAGCCAGCGTATTCTTTTCTTCATTCATGTTGTAAAGATGAAATTCTTTACATTCTGTGCCAGAATTTGAACACTGTAGAAGTAGGGGTCTCATTGCTAAAAGACTGAGAAACTTGGCTTGGACTTGGCTGTGACCGGGTATCAGAACATTCAGGGTAGAATGGTCCAATAAACTGTGGGTCAGGAAAGAGATGGGACCTCTGATGGAGATTTTGGATGCCTTGGTATAGAGGTGATTTGCTGATACGATGGCTATGAATGAGTCTCAGAGGGAGAGAGCAGAGGTGAAAAACAGTCTTGGGGTGCACCCAAGTTCAGGAATTTCAGGTGAAAATGGACAGAAAGAGAGAGAACCAGCCTGAGAAATATAAGGAGAGTCAAGAAATTATTTTTGTTTTAAACAACAAATAAACAAGGGAGAGTTGCTGAAAATTTGGGAGTGTCAACCGTTAAAAACTGTATAGTGTCAAGGAGAACGATGATGAAGCAAAGACCACTGATTTTATTTTTGTTGACCTTGCTTGGATTATTGATGACCTTGTAAGAATGGTTCCAGTAGGATGATAGAGGCAAAAGCCAAGATAACAAGGGTTAGGGAGTGAGGTCTGGTGGGGAAAAATGGACATCAGGTGTCAATTACTTTTTAAAACAGTTTGCAGTAAAAAGAGGTAGAAAATGGAATTACTTTTCAGAGGTTGGAAAATAAATCACTTTATGACCTGCCCTAGTCAACAAAGAGTTAATGGTATAAATGCACAGTAATTTCAGAAGCATTAAAGAGCATGTTTCCATGGAAACATCAACCTACAGAGGGAGAGAAAGAGCTAGGATCCCCTGACAAAGAAGGAACAGCAGAGTTCTAGCCCCCACACAGTACAGCAGGGAGAAATGATTACACGTTTCTTTTAGCTTCCCTGTGAAGGATGCATTTGGGGTTCATGGTGCTGTCCTTTTGAGGACAAGCAAAGAAGAAAATAGAGTTTGTTTTAAATAAACTCTTGCCCTCGCCTTGCTTCAAATTCTGACTCAAGGGTCAAGCTTATTTTAGAATATTGGAAAAGATCAACGGGCGTCTTTAAGTAATTAACTAAAACTAAATAAACAAGTAACTTTGATCTTTCCCTGACCTCTCTATCCTAACCTGATCTAGAAAAAGTGCCATAAAGTATTGTTATTTAGAGCAACACTTGAAAACACTCTGGAAACATAGGATATGTGTTTGGCTAGTAACCTTTGACCAGCACCTTTGTGTTGGGGTTTCCATGTTGGTATATTCTCCTTGATTATATATACATTTCATCTCACTGTTTTCAAGTCCATGAAATCCCTTTCACACTGCCTGGTATACATTTCTTGCACCTTCAAATTCAACCATACTTTTGGGGATGGGTCTTCCCACTCACCTGTAGTCCCAGAAAGCCATTCTTCCAGACTGTGCTATGGGAGCCACATTAACAAAGTTGCTAACCAAGTTTCCTGACAGTTCACTTTCTCCACTCCCATTTTATATTGAACTTTGAATCTATTTTGTCCCCCTAGTCTTTCCCTGGACCCTCGACTCAAAAACTCACTTTATTTTCTATGTGAAAGGGGCAGGTGTGGTCCCCAATTTGGTTTTCTGAGGACAGAGATGTGTTGTTGAAGTGTCAGTAGCCTCCACTACTGTTTCCATATCACATCTGTAGCATGACATGATTATGGAGCACCTATTTCCCCTAAAGACATAATCATCACCCAGGCATCTTGACTCCTCTGTCTGTTTGAAACTGTTGCCTGATCCTGGAATATCCTCTCTTTTGACACTCTTTCCCTCCCATTCAGTACAATTGCTTCTAGAAATCTCCATTTGACAACATCTGTCAATCATCACGGGAGACTAAATTACTTTCTCTTTTGTCCATGAGTGACAGCTCCTCATAACCTCCACTCCCAACTGTGACTGAAGCCATCTCGCTAATTCATTTGTTCACCCATTTTGCTACCCTTCAGTAGAGCTATTGGAGGGAGTTGTGAAATTAAGCATATGGCAGCTACAGAGCAGGTAGGAACTGTGTATATGGAGGTACTGCCAATGTGTAGATTTTGTTGAGCACCTCAAATGTAAGAGAGAATAGAGAAGGACTCTAGAATGGAGAAGGACAAATGGAGGAAATAGAGAAAGATAAAAAATCTTTTTGTTCGTTTCCTCCTTGTTCTTTTCCCTTGACATAATTCCCAGGTCACTCTGGATTCTTGACCAAGATTTTCTTGGGTATGTATGCCCAACTTTTCTTATGATAAGTCTGAAAGTTCACAAGAAGGAAAAGGCTCCCAGTCAAAATTGAAAGTCCTAGAGAAATCTTTGCCAGTCATTGTTTGGCTGGTCTTGGCATAGCCCCTGAGTAGTGTTGCCAGCTCATGAGCTAAAATGGATGTCAAAAAGGCAAGCCTTCACCTTAAAATTATTAGTAAACATAAAGAAGAAATATCAGTGTACTCAGGGATCAGCCAGCCTTTGACCTTTCTTGGTGTTTTCTCTGGGAAGGTCCTACCTCTTAGCTTTGTAGGTCTATATTCCAACAGATTGAGCACCTAATCTGTGGAAGAGGAAAGGGATTTTTTGTTCAGTGTTTTTTAAAATGAAAGTGAGTTTAATTTATGTACAACATGGCAGTATAAATTCAAAAGGAAAAAAAATCCAGTAGCAATAACATTATCTAGAAGTTCTCGATTCCTTCCTACTGGGGAGTTTTACCTTTCCTAACCGCCTCTAGTAACTCTGGATTTTCTGTAGCACCGTAGCATGTCTTACCTCTAGCAGAGGCGACTGAAGACTGTGGGCAGGAGGACAAGAAAGAGTTCCTTCTCCATCACTGAGTTCTTTCTTTTTTTTTTTTTTAAGATTTCATTTATTTATTTGATAGAGACGCAGCGAGAGGGCCCACAAGCAGGGGGAATGGGAGAGGGAGAAGCAGGCTCCCCGCTGAGCAGGGAGCCCGATGCAGGGCTTGATCCCAGAGCCAAAGGCAGACGCTTAACATCTGAACCACCCAGGCATCCCACCATTACTGAATTCTGTGCACAGTTCCCTAAATGAGAAACAACTTTACTGTTCAGCACACTTCATTGACATCAAAAGGGTGATTCACTATATTGTACACCTGATAGTATACTAATATTAGTACACCTAATAGTATACTGTATGTTAACTATACTGGAATTTAAATAAAAACTTAAAAAATATAGTGTAAACCTCAGTGTTGTGATTGGGTTTATCTGTATTCTCTATTAGGTATCCAATCTAAGCATTAAATGAAGTTGTGTAGCAATAAAAGTTTGTTGGTTTTTTTCTTTTAAAGGTGGCCTCACTAGTTCCTTAAGGAATACACAGTCAAGAGTGGGCCGCTTACAAGGGAATTTTAAAGAGTGTTACATAGCGTTCAAAGCAGGGCTCTGGGAAGTCAGGATGGGGGTCATTTTGAGGTGTCATTTATTCTAGACTAAAATTATGGGCATATGAGCTCATCTTTTGCCTTTCTCAGGAAGTGAACTTTATATTGAATTAAGTGATTCCCCACTACACAAAACCTCACAGGGGTCACCAATCCTAGTATGAAGACAAATGTTCCCAAGCCTTCAGAGTTTGGGATGTTGTGGGACTGAGAGGAAATGTCCTGGATTGGTGGTATAATGGAAAAGCAGAGATCCAGGAATTGGGAGACTCAGACTCTGAATTTAACATGCCAAAGAGTAGCAGCATTTCCCCACGCTCCAGGGTATTTGGTTCGAACTAGGAAAAGTTAGACTGATCCAAGACTCTCTGCAAACTAGCATTCTCAGAATCCAAGCAACCTAAAAAAAAAAAAAGGCAGTTATAACAGAAGCAGCTAACACATAAGGTTCACTAGGGTGATAGGTGCAGTTCTAAGTCCTGTATGTGTATTGAATTACTTAATCCTCACAACCATCCTATGAAGTGGGTACCATTTTTATGCACATGTTTATGGTGAAGAAACAGGGACAGAAATTAAATAATTTGTGAGATCATACAACTTCAGAACTGGCAGATCAGGGACTTGTGCAGAGCTCATCTGACTCCAGTGTCCTTGCTCTTACACACCACACTGCAGGCTCTGTTGGTGGTGGTGGTGGTGATGGTGGTGGTGGTGGTGGTGGTGGTGGTGGTGGTGTGTGTGTGTGTGTGTGTGTGTGTGTGTTCAGTACATATCACATTCCTTACCTTTTTTCTTAACCTCTTCTGTTTCTTCCTCTTATTTCCTTTCTATTCTTCACTACCAAGCATTGTCCAGGCTTTGTCATTCATTTGGGTGTAGGCTATTTTATGAATGAAGATCAGCTCCTGTGTTTGATCCAGGTGGACCCGTCAGTCCAGAGGAGAACTGTTCCTGGCTATGGCCTGCCACATTGACCCCATTTGGTGAAAGGGTACTGCAGACAGGCAGGCATGAGGTCATTCCAGCTCATGGCTGAGCCACTCCCAATGTTCATTGATTTAACATCTTTCTGGAAGAAAGTTAATGTTCTCTGCCCTTTTACATTCAAGCAGATATTGTTGGGCAACTTCCAACAGTGCTCTTCTATTTTCTTTCATTTCATATGAAAATAATTCATGGTATTCAGTCATGAAGCAGAATTTGTTTTTTTCTCTCTTAGGCTTAGGGGCCTGAGAAGCCTTTTCATTGGAGTAGATGGCACATTGATACATCACCATTTACCCCTCACACAAATGCAGCTCAACCCAGGCTGCTCAGGGCCCAAAGCATAGTTCTGACCACCAGCAGCAAGAGGAAGTATATTAAATTTATATCAGTCAGTCCTCAAGATACTTTACTATCTCATTAATTTAACACCATGGATTTAGAATTTAAATAAGTAAGATATGGACTAGCCTAAACTTGAAACTTTTATGAGTTGTGAAGAATGGTTTGCAAAATAAATTAATGATATAAACACCATTTCAGAGCAAATGTTTAATTTACTGGAAGACAAACTACTTTTAATCTTTTTCAAGTAATTATAAATTAATATTACAATGTGCTCTTTAAATTAGTTTTTCCTGAGGTTCTCTATTAAGTATCACTATACAAACATAAGGGAAAAGAACTGCATGCGACAGCTTAGGAAACTGGTATTTCTAATTCTTTCATTCAACAGCATGGTTTAATATTTTTGTATATGACATTATAGGTCGAAGGAAACCTTTAAAACTTCTTCAAATCCCTTTTCCTTGAAAAGAAAATCATGGTTGGCAAAAATAAAATAATTCATGTGTCTTGAAAAGATTGCCACTCAATGTAGGAACTGGTGGGTCCAGGATTTGAACAGAGGTTGTAACTGCAGCATCCTTGCTCTAAAATATCACGTTACGCTGCCTGGGTGGTGGTGATGGTAGTGGAATGTGTGTGTGTGGGGGGGGGCACACGGTGCAGTCCTTTCCTCTTCAGTTATTTTTCTGTTTCTCTTTATGTCTTTTCTACCAACTTTTTTGGGCATCGTCTAGATCACCACTTGTGTGTAGGGTATCTTACCAATGAGTTACCTCTTCTGGGTTACTCCCACAGGAGCCCATCGGTAAGTCCAGTGGAGAATCGTTCCCTAGCCATGGCCTGCCGTGTTGACAGTGTTCCATTGGGTGGGTCATTGTGGATTCCCTTTGATAAGCATGAATTTCTAACTTGGGCAAAAGTCAGAAATTTCTGCTTTGTTCACCAAACCGTAACACCAGTTGCCTAATTTTTACACAACTTTGCCTCTTCCCCCCAATACTGGTCTCTAATTAGGTAGCTTTTAAATGTTTTCAAGTTCACTGTTTCTAATCCTGTAAGAAATTGTTTCCACTATTTCAAGAGAAAATGTGTATATGAGGTAGTGCTAAGTGAAATAGTAAAATGGTTAAGAGAGACAAGAGTAAGACTGAAAGGTGTGTGGTTTTCCCATCTGGCCGACGGAGTGTTATAACGTAACAATCACAGATGAACTAGAAAGCGTGTCAGAGAAACATCCCTGTGCTTCCCTTGTCAGGTGAGTTAAGTGGGTCAGGTAGTATGACCCAGCCCATTTCATGGGTGAGGGACGTGAAGGCCTTAGCAGGTGAGTGACACCCCAAAGACTCAGTTACAGAGTTACAAAATTTTGAAGTTAGAAATTGCAAACAAGGTGTCAATGATTCCAGTCTCCTGTCTGGAATTGATTTTCCTTTATTGCTTTGCTCTTAATAGCTAGAGAATGGAAACTGAGAGTAGGAAAAAAGCCACTGTTTTTGAGGCGTGGCGGTGTGAGCGGTAAGTATGCTGGGCCCGGGATGAGGATTCCTGCGTCCTATTTCCAGCCCTGTCATCTGGTCTTGATAAAGCCACAAGTCCTTCTGGACTTCATCTGCTTCATCTAGCAATGAAAGGATTGGATTAAATGAGACTTATCTTTATTACCATGTTAACAGATATTAATTAAAAAATCCAATGCCTTATAAAAACATGGAGGGCAAAATGAGTATTGTAGTGCTGAGGCTCTTGGTTTGCTGGAAGATTCTGGCAGAACTCTTCGGGATGCCTCCCACACAGGACATACTGCTAAATCATTGCTTTAGGTACCACCCTGGTGCAGTGGATGAGCTCTGAGTGGCATGGTCAAAGTCAAAGAGGCACAAGGGCTTTTTTACTTCAGCTTGACCTCATTAAACCCACTGGAGTATGACTTTGGCCATACAAAGCAAATGTATTGGCTCTGAGCCCATCGGGGTTCTGAGGCTCTTTCTCAACGAGGAGTCAAGCAGGAAATGAGATGCATTTTATTTTATGCCATCTGTATTAAGGATCTGTGGGGTCCGGGGCATGTCACGTGACATGAGAATGCTAAAATGCACACCTGGGGCTTGCATAACTGCTTTCACTTCCCTTGGTGATATCATGAAAAGAAGGCCTAACTGAAAACCAGAAGACTTGAACTCCAGGCCTGAATAAGCAGGTCACCTTGGAAAAGAGGGTAGCATCTTGGAGCCTGTTTGCCCCTTTCTAAAATGAGAATTCTGAATGGGTAGCTTCTAAATTTTCTTCTGGTTCTAACAATTTGAGATTCTGTGTAATATTAGAACTTGGTGAGACACAGTAAGGTTTCTTATAGGTCTACATCCTAGAGACAAATTAAGCGATTATATTTATATTTATATTTATATTTATATACCAAGCCTTGCTGGGGCTTCCAGGAGACTCAAGTCTTCTAGGAAGAGCTTCTGAATTTGGCTGCCACTTGAGCTAGGCTTTCTGACTATATACTTGAGGATGGCATGTTTAGAGAAAAATAGAATAGCTGTGGCATCTCCTAATTATAGTTTAATCCTTTACCAAGGATTTACACATGGAAGCTTTGAGGTTTTAATTAATGTTCAGAATTGGCAAAATGCAGCCAGATCCAGAGGTAGTTGGATATTTTGAGGCCTGTGGAAAGTTAAATGGACTAATATGACCATTTGACCTGGTTTATCCTCCCCGTGTGGAATGCAATAGCCACTCCTCCAATGTATTCCTTTGGTAATTGGGTCTCGTTAAAATGTAGTTATCATACTTTCACTTGGTGAGGTCCAAAATGAGGCAAGTTTCTTGCTTTAGATATTCGAATCATGCTAATATATTCTTTTTCTGAATTTTTCCTCTTATGTAACCTTATATTTGTATCCTATTTTCTGCGTTCTTCCTATCCATTATTTCATTTGATCAGCACATCAGGCTTACCTGATAAGCTGGAGGTAGAGTGGTGTTTCCATTTTAAAGAGGAAAAACAGGTTCAAGTGCCAAAGTCCCATCCCTAGAAGTGACCACGTTCCCAGTTATTTTTTCACTTTTTTGTTACTAGTGAATGGATTGCTTTGTTCTGCTATTCAAAGGGCATTCTTGTTCAGGGCGGGTGAATGTTTGCAAGCTCCTCACTGACAGCTAAATATTGGCTCCTCAGAGGGAATTACTCAGAAAAACACAATGTGAATGATTAATCTATACTCTGCTGAAGGATATGAGTGATTAAAGGATACTTTGGAAAAGAATATTTTGTTTATTGTCATAAAATTTATCAATATTTTTGATAAGTGTAAACTGTATGAGAAGGGCCTACGTAGAAGAAAATGATCTGATAGAGCTGGAAGAGAGAGAATATCCCAGAAAGAGTCAGAAAGACGCAGAGCAGGAATAACTAGAAAAATTTAACCGTAGAGCAACTACCTTGCTCATAAGTGTGGTTTATTTTCTGAAAGTTTCCATTTTAAAACTTGTACACCCAATTCAATGCTGTCCCCTTCAAAGAAGTCATCTTGAGAAGCCATTTCTGCCACTTATTACTTAAATTATTTTCGGAACTTCTCTTCTAATTGCTTTTGAAATGGACACTTAAAAAACCATATCTTAATTTAGATAAAGTCAGAATTATTCTGAACCGTATCCGGTAAGAAGGAAGGTACTTAAGCCAGGTGACTTATTTCTCCCTCTTTCCCTTCCTCCCTTCCCCTTCCTTCCTTTCTCCTCTTCCCTTTCTTCCAAAAAAAGAGAGAAAACTAAAATTTGTTTGCATGTCTCATTAACCTTCTCTCTGAAGTGTTCCAGAAAGTATTCGAAGCAATGCAGTATTATTGTAATAAGAACATACGTTCCAAGTTAATTATATTGGGTGCTTAAATTCTGGTTTGTTAGTTTAAAATATTTTGTTTTGTGGTTTTGTTAATCTGTTCCTTGGAACAAATTATATACGGCTTTGGCTGGAGTGTTGAAACTGTAAACTACAGGAGACCTGAATATTATTTTCTGTCTGGTGATGGGCTTGAGCAAGCAGCATGGAGATGAGAGATGAGGGGCAGTGCAAGGAATGGGGAAGATGCTACACGGAGCATCAAGTTGAATTAGGGCTGCTACCCTTTTACCAATTGGAGGTGTCCAGAAAGAGCAGCCAGGGGATAAGGGGAAGGGACTTGAAGTCATGGCATGTGATAACTACGTGAAGGAACTAGAGACATTAAACCTGATGTGACATATGACTGTCAGGGTGGGATGGTGAAGAGATCATGGGACTGGGAATGTAGATAAACATTTTATCTCTGCTCCCAATTAGCTGTGGGACATTGGGAAAATAATTTGACTTCTCTGTGCTTTGGTTTCTTTCACCTACCAAGTTAAAATTCTAGAACTAAATGAGCTTAAGTCTTCTTCAAAGATTAAAATTTATAAGATATGCACGATAAATGTCTTTGAATACTTGAAGAGCTTTCATGTAGAAGAAGGAGTAGACTAAAACGGTATAATATCTAAGGAGGAGACCAGAATCTAGGGATGTCAGGGGAGCAGATTTCAACTTGAAGTAAAAACAAAGCCAAAAACCTCTGCCCAACAGTGAGATGGCTATGTTGAGGGTGGGGTGGGCCGTGATAGTAAGAAGAGCTGAGAGAGCCGATCTTATGTTGTAGAGGGAAAGTATAAACTGTAACAGGTGGTGGACTCTTTGATCATGAAGGTCTCTTTCAATTCTGAGAGTCTAAGTATTTCTCTTCTTTTGAGGTCCTCAGTGTTCTTGATTGCATTTGTGAAGATCGTAAGACCAGAGAACAATGGGCTGAGGAAGCCCAGGCAGCTCTAGAAGTAAGAAGTGGTCCATGAGGGTTTGGTTCATGATCTCTAGTCATCTTTAAAATTGCCTGAAAGATATGCATCTTAGCAACCTTGTTGCTTAACCTAAGGTTACCTGGACAAATGAAGAGTCTCACAGTTTCACTGAATGAGAAGACTTAAAAGGGGAACCTTTCAGCTGCCTCCTGATGCATTCTTCTTCCCTTCACTGTGTTAGGAAACTGTTGTTGGTCACAGTCACCATCAAATCCAAAGCCCCTCAGAAACCTTGAGGCAGTGACAAAATATCTCTTTTGCTTCTCAGCAGAGACATGTCTCATAGCAGTGTCAGGCCCAAGGTGCTAGAGTAGCATGTCATGGGAACACGGAGCTAATCATTATTGACTCCTTGGGCCATTATGGTAAAGGGACATTAATTACCATCCCCACAATTGCACTAATGTGGTTGTAATGAGCATGCCTGTGGGAATTCCCAGTGAGGGAACTGTTCCTCAGATCAGAGCAGCCAACAGGGGAACAGGGTGAGCTGGAGGTGCAGGTGTTGAGGAGGAAGACAATTTCATTGGTCTCACTCTAGTTACTTCCAGAGTTTCTGCTGATTTATGTGCCTGTGCCTGGAATACTTTCTGAAACACCTCTCCCTCCTTCCGTGTGACCCCCTGGTATTTCCTGTTCACTTTACACCGTGCAATAGCCTTGGTTTCCAGATGCATCTTGTGGAACCAGATCCCTGACTGCTGGACTCATCTCACAACTCTTAGAAGTATGTGCTGGGCCAGATCTTAACAAGAGTTCAAAAGCATGTACTTATCTGTGGGAGGCAGAGAGACCCAATGCTCAATATGCCACTTTTCTTAGCAGAACCTTGTCTTGGCACACTCCCACTTTCTTTTCTTCTATAACCTTCACCCTTTAATGCAGTCCTTCTGTGAATAATAATTGTTAACTCTTAAGGAGGGTTTACTATGGACCAGGCCTCCTGGTAAGTTATCTCATTCAAGCCTTACAGACCTAATCAAGTAGGTTTCTTTTTATCTTTTCCTATTATTTCTATTATGCAAAAGCTTGGAACTCTATGCATAACCAAATGGGAGCTGGAAGCATACCAAGTTTCACGGTGATATTTGTATATCTACGTGTCTGTCACCATTCACCTTTCTCTCTGTCTTCCTAACTATCTTGTTGTTGGCATATCTTCTTCATACTGTTAACCTTTTGTTTTATCTTTACAGGTATCTGATCAATGTCACCTTTGAGGGAAGAAATCTGTCCTTCAGTGAAGACGGCTATCAGATGCACCCGAAACTGGTGATAATCCTTCTGAACAAGGAGAGGAAGTGGGAGAGGGTAGGACATATCTTTTGGCAATTCTTGAGCAAAGTAGCTGGGGTAGGGATATAAGATTTTGCAACACGGTCAAGGAAAACTAAACCAAACCTTGGTTTTAGTCTCTGAGCTGGGAAGTAAGAGTGCAGTACTTTGAAGAACATAGGAGAAGCCATTCCTCAAACTTGCATCTTCATTTTCTTGTTCCTTTGGTTAATCAAGAGACTATTTTCTTTATGCATTACCATTTTTATTGGTTATGGTGCTGTCTGAATCATGGCTTTGTCCTAATGGAAGAGAGTATACATGTATAATATAACATAATTTGGTGGAGAAATCAAATCAGTGGTACAATTCAGAAGTTGTATCCTACACAGTGTACCGGGAAAGTCGATGAAACCTAATTTATAATCACTCAGGTTTGAATTTACTGTGATTAGAGGCTTGCCATGCAAGGCTCCTCTCAGGATCTCTGCCACTGCCAGCTGATCCCAGTGTCTGAAACTCTACCAATTGGAAATTAATTTCTGTTGGTGTCAAGCTACCTAGGCTCAATTTCTAGCTCCACTACTCACAAACTTGTCTACTTAGGACCTTGGACAAATCTCTTAACTATTCTGTGCCTCAAGTTTCCTCATCTATAAAATGGGATTAAAAAACAATAGTACCAAGATCACAGGGTTGTTATGAGGATTAAATATATTAATATACATAAAGGACTTGGAAAGGTGCCTGGTACATAGTAAGCACTTAATAGGTATTTGCTTTTATTGTTATCCCTGATTCCTACTTAAATACAGATGTTCCTGAGAGTAATGTCAGCATGGCATTTCTCTTGTATGTTCTTCAGGTTGATTGTTCCTTGAGGCACTTTTCTGAGAAATGGTTCTGTGGATAAATAATGGTTCTGTGGATACCTCCAGTTTCTCATTCTGGGATATTCCCAGAAAATGTTATCATTAGAAAGTTCAGAGGAGTCCTATCTATAGCAAAGAACCATCTTTAATTTTACTTAATCTGGTATTTCCCAAATTTATTTTACTCTGAGACCCCTTTGTTCATGAAACTCACGTTCTGTAAAACATGCTGGGAAACACTGATTTAAGACAATTTCTGTAGACTCTGTGGGTCAGTTGGCTGAGAACAAACATCAGGACATCAGCATGGCTCTGACTGGAATGGAAACCAGACTATATATATTTCTAGAAAGAATAGCCAGGAAAAGAGGCCAGAGATCAATTCTTGAAATTTACCATCTCGTCAGAGATCCCTGGACAGGTAGTGATGTGACTGCTCACCTGTGAAACAGCATGTGTGGCTCACAGAATGGAAACCCAGGGCCTTATTCTTAAAATTGAAAGACCTCCACCTGTGCTATAGTCCCTTACACCAGGGCACAGCTATAAGACTGAGAATGTCCCTTTCGTTCTTGATTAACATTGCACTCCCTCTACTGAGTTATTGTTTGTTCAAAAGTGCTTTTCCCCTGGGCTCCTGCTCTTCACCCCAATCAAGCTGCTTTCACTGGTGCTGTAGAGACATAATAATTTAAGAAGTGTTCTGGAACCTCATGTAAAACAGGCACTTTTGTGTATCTCCTGGAGAGGGGTTAATAATAACTGAGGCTTCATATGTGGGTCAGAGATGTCCAGCTAGGGTAGCTTTGATGCAGGAGACTCATGATTATTGCCTCAAGTATGGGGCATCTCACACCTGTCCTTCCGTAAGGGTACCCCACTTACTGTCACTCATGCTGACTCCTCTTGGCTGGAACCTGAGGCCTGTGACCAGCCCCCACTTTCCAAAACTAGACACCCTCCCTGGGATATGGATCCCTTCCCTTCTTAACAATTCTATGGTAGCCCTCGAATTTATTCCTCCTTATATGAACCAGGAACCATGTGATAATTTTTAAAATGGGCCACCCTGTTCTTGATGCCTACCTTTATCGGTTCAGATCGGTCCCGGACATGACTGCTAGAATGAGTTTCCTAAGGCACAACTCTGATTACGTTCTTTCTCTGCCCAAAACTTGCTCAGAGCTTCTGTGGTTTACGCATCGGGTCCAGACTTTATTCTTGCATTCAGGGCTCTGGTCTACTTTTCAAGGTCTGTCTTCTCTGCCTTGGTGTTTCTTGTCTCACCATCAGGCTACACTGAGCTCTCTCTGTACATCTTGCTTCCTGTACAGCATGTCATGACGTTTCCTTTTTCTGGAATGGATTGTCCAATTATATAAATCATAACCATCCTTTGAAACCCAATTAAAATGTTACTGTCTTCTTCTCTGATCTTTGACCGAATATAATCTCTCACATTCCCTTGTCCCTGTAGCTTTTTTCCCTACCTCTGTTGGAGCATTATCACATCTGTCAGTGTTAGAGGTGTTTGTATGTGTGCTTCCAGACAGCAGAGACTGTGTCTTTATATCTCTGTGTCCTCTCAGCAACCTGGACAGGAGTATTGCATAGAGCGATTCAATAAGTGTGTGTCAAATGAATGAGAACCATTACATAATATAAGCGTCTAAAATCTATCATTAAGAATCCAAGTTTATGCTATTGCCCTTGATGTAATACCTCTTTTTTAGGGCAGAGGGGAGATAAAATCTTTATGTAGATTGAGTTTTCATAGATCATACTTTAAATGTACTAGGGGAACTTGTTATTTAAAGAAACTCCATGGTTAATCTTTTTATAAGGCCTTTTGGGAGGCGGTGGGATCATAGAACATTTTCATACTGACTTGGTTAAATCAGGAAACATTGCTGAAGAGAGGGGGTTCATTGAGTTCACAGAGCCAGGAGGGTCCCCAATGTGGAACTCCTTGCTAGGGCTCATTTGTGGGCAGGGAGGGGTGGATGTGCTGAAATTATACTGTGGTTAGTTATACCTTTTTTATCCCCCATTACCCTGGCCCCCAGGACCCTCTATATTCTCAGGATTTTTAATGCCACTCTAGAAGGTTCCACGTGGTCCAGGGAATATTTAGTGTCTGTGGACTCCAGAGAGGTAGGCACCAGGGTAAAGTCTTCAGTAAGGAGATGGACACTGGGAAGATAAATGGGGAAGGAATCTGGATTTGTGGGGGAAATGAGGGCTACAAGACAGGACCCATAGCTTCTGGTCATGCCCCTAACTAGCTATGTGACCTGCTCTTTTCACTTCTCTGGATCTTTCTTTCCTCACGTCTAAAATCATGGCATGAGATTAGGAAGACTTCTAGGGTCCTCTCTGGCTCTAGCTTCTGGGATTGCAAATTTCACATTGTAAATAAGTAAGGGCTTGGAATAGAATTGGGGTGCAAGCTGAGGTGTACAAAAGGAACCTGAGTTTGTTTCTAAGGACAGCGGCTCCCAGGGAATATTTGTCATTTCTGTCATTTAGATAAATATCATCTCCTCAGAAGGCCTTCCTTGGTGACTCAAGCTAAAGTAGCCATCCAGTCGCTCTATCAGAACAGCTGATTTTAATTTTCATCAGTGTGTTTTCTACCTAAAGTTTTCCCTATTTGCCTGATTGTTTTATTTCCTGTCTCTTCACACCAGGACAGATGCTTCCTGGGAGCAAGGACCTTGTTCACCTCTGTAATCCTAACACTTATGAAAAGCACCTGGCTCAGAGTGTCCACTCAAAAGATAACTGTTAAATAAGTGAAGAGAATCCATATACTTGGGAGTTTGGTCACTTCTGCCTGAAACTCTCCCAGGTGGACAGACTGGTTTACTGAAGAGCGTGGGAGAGCAGGGGCAGGCCTCACCGTGGGTGTGAGCAGGCCATGAGCAGTGCCGCTCCGGGGTACAGAGTGGGGGCCTCTTCAGTGAGGCCCAACTTCCCAGTGGCGGCATGCCTCAGCAGTTTTCAACAAGGATCCTCAGGCTGAGGAAGACTCCCTTAGATGCTGGTGTAAACCAGGTGTTGGGCCATTGCTATATTCTTTCAGGTTTTAAAAAGTAGTCTCACAGCCATTGTCTTATAAACTTGGCTCCTTCTGAAAGACCAGGCAGCATAATCTGGGACTGAGCATGGTTTTGGAAATCAGAAAGAGCTGAGATGAAACTAATGAGGTACTACGTGTTGGCTAATTGAATTTAAATGATAAAAAAAAAAGAGCTGAGTTGAATTCCCCACATTGCCATTTATCAGCTGCATAAACCAGGCGACGATACCACCTGACTCTATTTCCCTTTTGTAACATAGGGTTTTACATAGGACTGTAAGATCAAAGGATATTTTATAGTAAAACATTGGTTAATAGTGACTGAAACACAGGCAGTATTCAACAAATGTCCGTTGGTGCCCTCCTCCTTTTCTGAGGTAACATTTGCACTCAGTACTAAGTCAAATGGTACAAAAGGGTATCCAGTGACAAGAACATCCTCTTATCTGTGATCCTTGGTTCCCCGCCGGCCCCTGCCCTGAGAAATCATTGTTTCCAGGGTCTTACGTATTTTCTCTGAGAACACTTCAAGCATATAAAATTTTATATATTTACTCAACCTCCTTTAAAAAAAATAAACAGTACTTAACTCTTGTGAACTCTTACTGGTATCCTATGTAAGTAGCTACTAAGGAGGAATGGGGGGAGGGTTAGAATAGAGAGAGAGAGATCTCTGATCAGAATCACGTTCACAGAAAGCTGAGTAATCTCTTTGGTATGTAGGGACACGGAAAAGAATGTTTCATAGGGAATGCACACATATGTGCAGGGATAATATAGGGAGTTGGAAAGGGCAGGGGATGGTGAAAAATATGTGCAGAGTGGGTTCATTTGTAAGTCTTCTCTCTAAGTGGGGGACAGCTGCATCGACTTGCATTAAAAATAGTCTGGCTCAGGGAAGCAGTTCCAACGAGCATTCAGGCTTCTGTCTTTATCAGAGCCTCTCATGATTTGCTTCATTGCTACTGCTCTCTGCTTCCATTTAATCGTTCCTAAAATGGGGATAATAAAAATGAAATGCAGTGGGGGTGTGTTCTGAGTAATGACTTCAAGAAATGATGATGGTGCATTTTCAGGCTGTAAGAGGTAAACAGGCTTTAGAGGGACTGTCTGGGTCCGAATCGCAGGTGGGTGTGTATGGGTTGCCTCTCCGCCTGCCTTCGCCCCGGGATAAGAGGTGTATTTTATAAGCCCACTTCCTCTTCTCTGCCTCCACCTATCAGAAAATGCCCTTCTTTATGTAGATTAAAACAGTCTCGGTTCGTCTGGGTCATTCTTTGGCTCCCCAAATCCCAGTTATCATGTCAGGCTTGCACTGCAGAGATATTCCAGCTACCTCCACCCCTGGAAGAAGCGTTTAGAAATAAAAGTACTTAGCACACACTGCTGGGCCATGATAGTATTTATGACTTAATGGATAGATCAGGGGGAGAGAGGAAGGGTACTAAATTGGTAGAAAGAAGGTCCCCAGGAGTGACAACGGCAACAACATAAGAAGATCAAATGCTGTCCCAGCATCTGGAGCCTGGGATGAAGGAGACAGGCAACAAGATGCCATATGCCTCCAACAGCCTCGTAGCCAGGAGACCGCGGCAGCTCCAGGCTGTGGGCGCTCTGTGATATGAGCACCTGAGGATGCCAAGGATCATATTCCAGAATGATCCGACTGGTGATGATACAACAGAGGTTGATTGCTGCTGCAGCAGGTGCCACTTGAAAGCTGTTGACTGACAAAATAAACAGCCACTCCATCTCCTCCTGGGCATGCGTGCGCACACACATATACACACACACGTAAACACACAGACACAGACACGTACACATACATAGATAGAAACACACACAGACACAAACACACATATATACATACACACACATACACAGACACATACACACACACACACCAGACACATATACAAAGACATATATACACATAGACACACACACATACACAAATACACACACATACACAGACACAAACACACATATACACACACAGACACACATACACAAACACACATACGCACACACACACACACACACACACACACACAGACGCACACACACTCACTCAATCACTCTTGTCCAAACTGACATACTACTCATAAACAGGAACCACGTCTGTTTGGTTACCATGGTATGTCCAGCCCAGTGTGAGACATTACTGAGTAAATGTGACAGCCTGAACACACCTGTACAAACTGTGTCCCACCTCCCATCCTTGGAGGAGAGGCCAGGGAATAGCCCATGCTTTCTTCAGCCTCCACAGAGGTTGTCTGAGGAGGTGAAACAGAAGCTTCTCATGTTGGGGGTGTTTGTTCTGGATCTCCTGATACTGTCGCCGGACAACATGCTATTTTTGCCGACTTGGAACTGAGTACTAATATGCACCATTGGATTAAGGGATTAGAAAACAGGATCCATGGAGGAAGGCTATGGGAATTGGGTTTGTTAAGGGGAAGAAGAAAAGGCAATGAAGTGATGACTTACTCTCTTTAAATGTATGAAGACTTACTGTACCAAGTGTTGAGATCAGCTGTTCACTTTCTCCTCTGAGACAGAACTAGATAAGTGGGCTTAAGATCAAGCAGAGAGGATTTATATTAGCTAGAGGGAGGACTTCTTAACAGAGAGAAGTTTCGAGTGGAACTGTTAACAGCACCAGGGGATGACTTTGGAAGTCCTGAAAATCGGATGTGTCCTCTCTCTGCAATGTATAGCCCAGCCCAAGCAACAATGCACGAAATATGTGGTTTTAATTTTTCCTTCCATTCTCCCTCCCTCCCTCCCCACCTTCTTCCCTGTCCTTTCCTGCCCTTCCCTTCCACACGGAATTTATTGAGCACCGACCATGAACCAAGCATTCCACCCACCAAATTAGTATTGTTGCTTTCCTAGTGGCTTGGGGAAAAAAGTCGAAACAACATTTATGATTTTCTTATAAAGATAATTTATTAAAAGACTCATTATAGATAGATGGCTGACTAAAGACATTGGGGGGGATAAGGTAAAATTTACTGTTATACATACCTACAAAAGTATTGGAAGGAGAGGGCTGCCTAGGCAGCTCAGTTGGTGAAGCGTCTGCCTTCAGCTCAGGTCATGATCCCAGGGTCCTGGGATCGAGCCCCACATCGGGCTCCCTGCTCAGTGAGGAATTTGCTTCTCCCTTTCCCCCTCCCCTTCCTCATGTTCTTTCTGTCTCTCTCTCAAATAAATAAAATCTTTAAAAAAAAAAAGGTATTGCAAGGGGAAAGGTGCTTATCATGACACTTAAAATTTCTGTAACTTAAGGTGGTGTTTCAATCTTACTATTTGATACAGTCCAATAGTTGGGTGCTTTATTAGTGAAGACTCTGCTGATACTTCCATGGCTTACAAATAGAGGGGCTGGATAACATGGTTTTGGGTGCCTTTCTGAACTGTGATTATCACAGACTCTCCTATCCAAGTGTTCCCTTCTTATTCCCTGAGCTCCCAGAGCCATGAAGCACGCTGTTCATTAACCCCTTTCCTGGGGTTCCAGAGAGATTCCACTGGGGACCAGGCCCTGGGAGGAGAAAGTACACCCTTAGCCCCCAGTGTTAACCCTCAACACCGCTGTTATTACACTCAGTCCACAACATCGAATTGCAACCTAATACATGTTTCTAAAATAAATATGAAGAGAAGAGCAGGATGTATTGAGGGAAGAGACTTCAGAAATGCCATTTCGAAAGGCTACTTGTCTTTATGTGTTGGTCGTCAGCTGCTGAATGGAAGGGATAACCATAAGAGACTTCTAATCTCATAAAACAAACTGAGGGTTACTGGGGGGTGGGAGGGTAGGGATAGGGTGGATGGATTATGGACATTGGGGAGGGTTTGTGCTTTGNAGCCCCCAGTGTTAACCCTCAACACCGCTGTTATTACACTCAGTCCACAACATCGAATTGCAACCTAATACATGTTTCTAAAATAAATATGAAGAGAAGAGCAGGATGTATTGAGGGAAGAGACTTCAGAAATGCCATTTCGAAAGGCTACTTGTCTTTATGTGTTGGTCGTCAGCTGCTGAATGGAAGGGATAAAAGAACAGGATAACCTTGGTTGACTTTACTTTTGAAACCTATACATGCCGATGGAGGAGGAAAAGCAGACTTGAACTTGGAGACGGAAGTTTTGGCTTAACAAAGCACAGTAAAGAGGAGAGCATCCCCCAAACTAAAAGATGGCTATCATCCATCTTGTTTAAGTTTTCTTGAGATTTTTGTTTTATGACAGTTATCAATGGTTGGCTCCTGAATCCTCTGAACTATCTTTCTAATTTCCAGGTTATAATACCTCTTCCAATAGTGATATTGAAGAAGAAACAGTGGTGTACAGGTTAGAAGACTCTTGTGGTTTATATGCAGGTTAAAAACCTGTAGGATTTTCTTGTTGTAAAGGTCATTGATGTCTATTAAAGACATTTGGGGAGATAAGATAAAATTTCCCTATATACATACAAAGACCTAGTATTTACATTTCTTATATTTCTTACTGATTTTTTTCTGTGTATGTTGTGTGTATAACACAGGGAAATACAGTAGAATTGAGAATACAACTTATGAACAGTTTATAATCTACTTTCTTCTCTTAATATGATATTGTGGATGTTTTTCTGTTTCGTTGATACTATCCAAAGCATAAAACTTGATGACTGTCTAATATCCCATTGTGAGGATGCATCCTACTTATTTAAACTGGTCCCTCACGACTAGACATTTGTGTATTAAATAAAGACTGATACTCATGAAAGTAATTGCAGAGTTGTTGATGGTCCAACTTTGATGCCATAAGACTGTTTTTCAGAGTAACAAGTTTGACCACTTTTCCTGTTATCTAATGTCCCTAAATGCTAAAAATGAGAGTCCTTAAACTGAGAATTGTTTGGGTAATATTAATTCACTAACAGCCAATGGACATATATGTAGCTGGAACGGAAGGTTCTCCTTTGTGATTCCTGGTCTGCCAGGTCTCCTGGAGGTTTTTTTTTTTTTTTCCTTTTGATCTTCTGGTTGAGTGTGTTGCCCTCTAACTTTGCTGATAAGAATATTTCTTACGTTTGATAGATGGAACAAACAGAGAATGGGATTGGCCATGTGGTTACCTGTCTGCAGTTTTCATCATTGGGGTCATTTTCCCAAGAGTTGAAGGCTTGGAAAATTCAGACTCATTTTCCCAGGGAACTCGTAGGCCTCATGCTTGGTGTGTCAACCCTTCTCTTGCTATTTTTGTTCTCCACGGCACAAGAGACAAGGAGGAAGGGAGATCAGTCCCCTTCTTGCACCAGTGGGGGCAGCACTTGGCTAACTCATGTGATCTGCAGGCTGATGAGCCCTCTAGACTATCCAGGCCTCTGTAACAGGGTACTATTCTTTTTATACTTTTACGTATGTTCCACCAAAGAAGATACTTTGTGTATACATTCATGGCATGTCGACTTGAGCTGAGATCTGAAGTTTGACATTAAAACTATAATATCTGGATGTCCTTCATATATAAACAAGCTCTATTGACCTAGCATGACAGGATCATCTGCTTTGAGTTTTTCCTGCAGTGATGATGGATTTGTACTAGTCCGTACACAACCTCGCTCTCTGTAATACTTATTTATGAGAGCTGGCCTGGAGCAGGGTAAACAGAATCCATGTACACAGGAAGAAAAGCTCTGACCTTGGCATGTTAACTCTGCTAATCGGCCTGCAATACAAAGCTTTGAAAGGAAGTATAGGCCAATGAAGAAAATAAATGGTCTTTAATAATGAAAGCTATTAACAAAAAACCTGGATATGAATCTCTCACAATAGCCATCGAACTCCAATTATTTGGACTTATTTAATTATTTTCTCTCTTAGAATTATCTCTGTTCATAATTTGGCAAACATTTTAGTTCATTGTATATGGAACATCTGCTTTTATGTGCATGTATGCATATCTATCTATATGTATACATTTATCTATTCTATATCTATGTAGAGACAGAGAGGTGGGAGAAGAGAGGGAGGATTTAAGATGGCTTGGAAGCTCTCATCTGGTGTAATCCAGGTGTTCTCTGCTGTCATAATGGCTACCCACTGCTGATTCAACAGGTATTCTAGAACTTAGCTCTGTCAGTTACATGTTCTAAAGATTTAAACCTAAAGCAAATCTGTGCTAGGGGAAATGTGAGAGGAAAACTGCCGTCTTGGGGAGGCAAATAAAGAGACTGATGGGCATCTAGTGGAAGAAAACCATTCCCCTTTGTTATATTTTCCAGGGGACACAACATTCTGTGTTTACACCAAACTCCACTAGATATCCTTTCAACATTTTTCTATTTCAAGGGTTTGGTGTAGGATATCTTCTAAAATCATTGTCTTTGGCTATTCCTGTAAAATGTAGCATTTTTCCTCATTCATCCCCTAGGGAAAGGAACTTGATGGCAAAGGAACAGAATAGTACCTCACAAGTAGAATTTCTGGTGGGTAGTTAAGCCACTTCACCATTCTCTTTATAGAATAGTAAAACAAACAAGACCTTTATTTTCCCTCGAGGAGAAGGAAAGATGTGCAATTCTAGAACAGTCTAGCCTAGAATTAAGGTTTGGCCACTGACATAGCTGACATTTATAGAGCACTTTATTAATAATGTGTTTTATCAAAAACTTTAGCATATATGATCTCATTTTGATTCCTACTAAACCTTTGGCAAATACTTGTACAGAAAAGTAAACTGAGACTCAGGTCACGTGATTTGCCCAAAGGCACACAGAAGCAGGGCAGAGCTGGGTGTAGACATTTACATCCAGCTCCACTTACGTCCCATAAACGTTGTGCCTTAACACGCAGAAGACTAGAAGAATGTAACCGGACTGATAGGACCAAAGCGTAGCAACATCAGTGGGAACAGTTGTGTAGACCACAGGACAAATCACACCATGGAAAAGCTTGAGACAGGGGAGTAGTTAGTTGTTAGCCCAGACTGTAACTGGCTCTTTCAGAGTAACATTTTTCTGAGATTAACAAAAATGAAGAAGGAAGAGAGGGAGGGGAGGACAGAGGCAAGAAAGAAAAGAACGATAACATAAAAAAGCTTTTCTGCATTTCTATATCCCTATACCTCCTCACTGTCTGTTATTACACACACACGCACACACACACACACGTGCGTGTGCCCATATCCTCTTTTCAGTGGAGAGCAAGAACCTATCTCCTCAAAACCATGAGGAAGAACATGTATCTTTCACTAAAAAAGGCATAGCCACCTACAGAAACAGCTGTCCGGGGCCTGATCACGTCGAGGGGATTTTCTAGGCATGCCAGGCTCTTCTGAAATGCCGCCGCCATTGCGGTGCTGCTCGGGCCAGGCAGCCCCCTTGATCAGACAGCTGCTGGAGGTGTAGGGAAATGGTGAAACACCAAGGGGAATTTAAAATCGCTGACCTACAAAACAGCCCTTAAATCTTAGGAGAGTGACATGAAATTTTAACTTAGCTTTACATAAAACACAATCAACCAAATATTTTATGAACTCAACTTGCTAAGAGAGAAGAGTTTGGGGATCTCATGTAAAACAAGATGAAGGTTCATTAAGATTACATATATCTTATATTAAATATATATATCTTTCATATATATAGATGAAAGACAAAGAGCCAAATTCAATGAATAAGAACACGGATCTTCTGTGATTCATCACCGCTGCTTAAATATTTCCCCAAATGTAATTGCGGGTCTCACTGCGGTACATGAGTTAATTTAAGAGGGGGAAGTATTTTTTGCATTTAAATAATCATCTATTTATGTTTATAGTTCTCTGTCTTTGGTGAGTGACACTTGTCTCACATTTACAGTAATGTGAAATTTTTAAATACATTTTTAAAAGGAAGGCTATTGCATATATTAAATTAAAAATAGCCAAGGTGATACACAGATATGGACAAAATTGCTACAGTCATGCTTGAATGAGTGAAACTTGGGAAATGATTCACAGAACAAAATATGCTCCCTACCCCAGCCCCCAAGTCACAGGATTCAAGACTGATCCACCTTTCCATCTTCTTCACCCTTCACCTCCCTGCATTTAGTCTCCACGCCAACATAATTGCCACTAACCCTTCTCCAACACCTCTTGTACTTTTATGCCTATGTGCCTTTGCTTATGCTCTCCCCTTAACCTTGGATCATTAAACGTGTCCTTTCAGGCATAGTTTAAAAGCCAAGAGGCATCATATCTTACCTCTGCACAGCACAGTGGTTTATCCACAGAAGCGTAAACAAATGTTGTTCCACCTTTCTGTTCCTCAATTTCATCTATAAAATGGGAAGAATAGCCATGAAGATCAAATAAGTTTTAATTCTTGTCCAATTCTTAGTACAATATCTGGTGTGTAGCAAGTGCTTTGCAAATGTTCAGTTGCTTTGCCAAAAGTATTGTAAACCAATGATAACACAATTGAAATTAGGTTCTAGAAAATGAGAAAGTGAAGAGAAACGACAATGGCATACACAGAGAAGGAAGTTGGATTTTGGGCTTAGTCACTGAAAGAAAGGCACTGGGACATAACAGAATTCTTGACACGCTCAGTGATAAATTCGTAATGAGCAAGTTTCCTTCTTTGTTGTTAAACTTTTTGCACAAGGATTTTTTTTTAAGGATTTTATTTTTTTGAGAGAGAAAGCGAGTGAGCACAAGTTGGGGGGAGGGGCAGAAGGAGAGGCAGGCTCTCCGCCAAGCATGGGACTCGATCCCAGGACCCTGGGATCATGACCCAAGCCGAAGGCAGACGCTTAACCAACTGAGCCACCCAGGCACCCTGCACAAGGATTTTTAAAAAATTGAATCTTAAAATAATGGCAAAGTCTATGACTTAGCATGGCAGTCCATGCTGGGCCCCTCACCCAGACATCAGGGAGCTAAAAACCTCCTTCACTTAGGTTCATCATATTTGTGAGTTGTCGGCAACCTTTGAATAACAACCAAAACACATTAAACAATAATGACAGTTTCTGAAACCTTGTAGTGTGTCCTTGTGCCATTTGATCTCCTTGGCGTTTTGTTTCATTGTAATAAACTGCCACTTTGTGGTTGGTAATAAAGAACCGCCAGACTCCCCTTTGTGGCCTCCCTATTGTGTGGTGAGTAGATTGGCCACAACCATTAAAAGAATTCCTTCCATAAAGGAAAGTGGTTTATTCCGAAAGACAGTCCTAGTCAGGGTCGAATATAAAGGGGATGATAGTTAACAATTGACATCTGAATAGTGTTTCACGGTTTGCACCACCGGTCCTCAGTGTGGTGCCTGGACCAATAGCTTTGGCAAGCCTAGGACCTTATCTGAAATTCACATTCTCAGGTCCTACCCCAGAAGCTCCAAAAGTGAGGCCCAACGATCTGGATTTTGACCTAGAAAACGCAGGGATGGTTTATCACAGACATTTCCTTTTCACAAGGACAAGAGAAGTATTTGTTTAATGGATATTTAAGATGGTCACTCTGTCATTGTCCTCTGTTCTCATTTTATTTTCCAGCCATTAACTGTGAAATAAAACTGAATCTCTATCCCTCCATAAAGTGGAGGACAGACCCAGAAGCCTGGCAAGAAGGAGTTAAGGCCTGTTGCACTCACTCCAGGAGATTCGGAATTGCCTCTCCTCTGGGGTTGGGGCTATAGAAACTCCCCAATGTTAGGCCAGTAGTCTGGGTTTATTCATTCAGCAAGTATCTCCAGAACCCCGACCAAATGCCAGGCATGCTTCTGGGTGCAGGGTAAACTGTAATAAGACCAGTGGGTCCCCTGTCCTCAGGGAGTTTATGTCTTGTTAAGGAAGGTCAGACAATGAGCACATTAACAAGTAAATAAATGGGATCATTTCAGAGGGCACTGGGGTGCCGTTAGGGTGGTGAGAGATGGGCTGCTTTGGCTCTCAGCCACATGACGTCACTCCCCCAGAGGACACTTTGGAAATGGCTTTATTATTTTAAATAAGTTGCCAGTTTCATTCCTAAGGAATATGTCTAGTGGCTGTTGTTTGAAATCAGGTGACAACTTAATGTAAAAATTTCTCACATTACACCTATAAGACCTATGCCTCACCTTCATATAGATACTGTTTTGAGACTATAGACCCACTTCTGAGCTGCAGAGGAATATGGGTAGTATTTGATCTTCCATCTTTTTCCTAGGTTTCAGAGATTTTTGGGACTTGACACAATAGGCTATAAACATTCCAGCATCGATTGATTTTTCCAAAGAATCAAGATGCATTAGGCTTCACTGTTTAGTAAGTTGCCTACCCCAACCAGAGGCAAGTGAGCAGGACACCATTTTTGCAGCTATTGTGGTAATGACTTTCTCCATTGTCTCCAGGTGAACCTGGAGGTCATGATGTGATACTACAGGAGGACCAATGAGGATGTTTAGGAAAGGTGATAAACTGCAGTCCAGACTGCTTTGGGATCATAAACATGTTCTATGCGGCTCAAGAGGGGTGTATTTAAGATTAAATTGTTCGGGGGCACTTAAGAATTTAGAGAGTTCCCATTAGAACTCCAGATTTCTGGATTTCCTGAAGAAATCTGGAGAGTGGCAACACCGGGCTCACATTCTGCTGGAGCCGAGGGGTGTAGCCTCCTTTGGATGGAATGCACGCTTTCTAGTTCAATGTAGTCACTACTCTCCCAACCACCCCCACCCCCGCCATGTCCTATCCCTTTTATTAATGATCTCCCTGGTTTTTATAGAAGTTTGAAACTCACGGAACTGAAGGGAATTCAGAAAAGATTCAGTTCCTGCTTAAGATCTGGAATGTCTTCTGTGAGAATGGGTACATTCAGGTTTAAGGAACTGGGTACTTATGAAGTCTTTTGATTGCTTGCTGCAATTCACCTCGGAGTCTCTAGGGGGCAGCTGAGAATTCCGAGTATAGTCTTTAAAACTGCATCCCTGTCCTGGGCAATTGCAGTTCTATATTGCACTGATTTTCCAAATTCACCTTAGGATTGTAGAAGGAAAAAGACATCACCTGTCTAAAGGGCTGTCTACTGATCAGTGAAATACAGAAATACAAACTGTTGATGCCTTAAAAAGTTTTAGGCATATAAAGGTTATGAATTTGTCTTTATTTCTTGGCAAAGTAACAGGTAATCCTAACTGGACAGAAGATATCCTGGAAAGGCTTCATAGGTATGAGATTTCAAGGGGAATTTGAGAAATCCAAGGGCATTTCTTGGTGGAGAAGCGAAGGCTTCAGGCAGAGGAAAGACTCAGCCAGAAGACCAGGAGCATGAAGGAACAGGGCGGGCAAATGAAAGAAATGTGGGGTAGGAAAAACTGAAATTAGAAATGAAGAGGGGGCACAATTATCGTATCTTAAAGTAGGAACAGAAAACTGATAGAGATGAAAGAGCGACAGAGTCTGAGTGTAGTGTGAGAGAAAGGGGGCTTCTGTGATGTTCTTCTGATGAGACGAAAGTGGGGAAACAGGAAAAAAAAAAGCAGAGTCAAGAAAAGAGGTTGAAATGGTCCCAGTGGGAGAAGGCCCCCACTTGGATGAGATTTTGAGCATTCAGAATAGAAGGGAAAAGGCGTCAATAACGAAAGTAATAACGTATATCTTTGCGAGCGTGTGCTGAATATGGATACAAAGGGGGTGCTTGGTCTCTTTCTATCTTGGTGACCCTGTAGATTTCCCCACCCCAGCCCTAAAGTTAGAGACCCTTTGTCTCCAAATGGGACTTTCTAGCATCCAAAGAACTACAGTGAGTGTATAGCATTTTCTCCTACCCTGTGAAGTTCAGATAAACCATTCTTTGATCTCCATGCGCATTTCTGCTCTCCTTGTGAAAGCAGAAGCTCAGAGTCCCCTGAAAGAAGGTATTGCTTTTCCTTCCTGTATTTGGAGTCCTCACTTCTTTTTTCAGGCAGATTCATTTCAACTCAACAAACATACTGAAGGGCTTCTCTATGAAGGACCCTGTGCTAGACACTGAAGGAGAGAAAGGTAAACAAGATGCCCTGTTCTCCTGAAATGTACCGTCTTAAGAATTGTACATGGGTATAATACGGAGAAGAATATGATTTGGTAGGCAGCCACGAAGGTAACCCCCAAAGAGCCCCACCCATATTTTTATTCTCCGGATCATTGGCCAGTGAAGGACTAAAGGAGAAAATGCCCCAAACCGTGGCTATAAACCAACTGTACACAAAGCTAGGATTTCTTTTTCAGAACTGAGGAATCCTGTTCCATCTTGAGGAATAGCCTCTCTTTTATGCAACAGTATTTATTTGTGTCTGATTCCAAAAGTATAGTAATTGTTCATTAAGGAAAAGCTAATAACAATAGAGAAAAGCCTGGAAAAGAAAGGCAAGTTCACCTCAAATTCTACCACCCAAAGATAACTTCTGTTTACATTTTGGTTTCGATCAGCCCAGTCTTTTTTCCTCAATGTTTTTATATATTATAAGTGTGCTTTAGAGATATAAGTGTATACGGGGCACCTGGGTGGCTCCGTCAGTTAAATGTCCAACTCTAGATTTCAGCTCAGCTCATGATCCCAGGGTCGTGAGATCGAGCTCTGCATCAGACTCTGCACTGGGTGTGGAGCCTGCTTAAGATTCCTACTCTCCCTCTCCCACTGCCCCTTCCCCCCTTAAAAAAAAAAAAGAAATATAATCGCATATTTTTATAAAATTGGGATAACATTATATATCCTACTATAATCTACTTTGTTAATGATGTTTTGTTAACAGTATCTCAAATATATATTATTAAAATATAAAAATATGATAATATGAAATATGATAGAAACTATCATTAAGTATTTGCCAATTTATCTGTTATCTATTTATGTTCACCTACTTATCATGTAATTTTTAGTGCTGTATATTATTCCATTCTTTAGAAACTCCGTACACATGTTACAAAATCCCTGCACCTCTTTGTGCCCCCCACACACACACAAGGGGCAAAATCTTGGCCACGGCTCATTGGTCCGAGTGTGTTGGCAGTAACGAGATCTCTGCATTGTTGGTGTTTGCCCCAAATCACTCACTTCCTGGCAAACTGCTGGAGGAGAGAACACCAACAGGTGTTTCTGGGAATGCCAGGACACCTGCTTGTGTTGGCTCTTCTCTTATTGCTGAACATGAACCCTGCTCCTTCTCTAAGCAAGCACAGTCCTCCTGGGACTGATGTTGGAGTTGCAAATCTGTCTCTTGGTGCTTTTCCCTAAATGCCTTTTTAAACATACTCAATAATGGATGAGCACCTGGGCCCTTCTTCACAAAGGAGAGCTCAGGCAGTTTTTAGAACATGAAAAAGCTATTTGGCCCTTCCGAGCAGATTCTTGGAACATCCCCAATTCCCCAGGGCACCATTTAATAACCACTCGCTCCAGGACAGCAAGAGGGTTGCCTGGTGGGTTTTGTTGCTCTATTTGTTCTAAGAATTAGTTTTTTAATCCTGGACTCAACTTTCACTGAATCTTTGTAACCAGTCATTTGGCATGGATGGTCCCAATCCCCATCCCTGATTTCTTTCTCTGCTCTCTCTCTCCCCACCGCTGCATGACTCAAGCAAGTGTCTGCTACTTGACTTGGTCCTAGTATCCCAGAAACAGGTGCGTCCATTCCCTTTGGCTTATCAAGTCTTGGCTCTGCCACCAATTAGTAGGTGACTAAGTGACTTGGGCAAGTCACTTAGTGTTTCTAGCTTCTCTTTCCACATCTGTGAAACAAGAGGGTCGTGTTAAATCCCTAAAGTCCCTTTTAGTTCAGACAATCTGTGGTTTTNGAATCATCAGGCTTACATCTTTCACAGCATTCACCAAAGCACAAACCCTCCCCAATGTCCATAACCCATCCACCCTATCCCTACCCTCCCACCCCCCAGTAACCCTCAGTTTGTTTTATGAGATTAGAAGTCTCTTATGGTTTGTCTCCTTCCCCATCCCATCTTGTTTCATTTTTTCCCTCCCTACCCCCACGGCCCCCCACCCTGCCCCTCAAGTTCCTCATATCAGAGAGATCATATGATAATTGTCTTTCTCTGATTGACTTATTTCGCTCAGCATAATACCCTCCAGTTCCATCCATGTCGTTGCAAATGGCAAGATTTCGTTTCTTTTGATAGCTGCATAGTATTCCATTGTATATATATACCGGGAGGAGTGGCGCGGAAGCAAGGGCAATCTGTGGTTTCAAGCACATATTTAGATTTCCTACAGTTCTCTGACTCTGACATATGTTTAATGACAACTGTTTGTTCATTGATTAGAAGAATTGTTTATTTTTAAACTTCATTTCCCACCTTGGGCAGCCCAGTCCTTCAGCTTCATGAGCTTTGTTAACAGCTACCTTCCAGGAAGAGGGCTAAGAAGGGAGGCTGAGTCTTTCCATCATCCTGCTTCTCTTGCCTTTAGAGCAATCTGCAACAGTAATAATCTAGAGCAGCCTTCTTTGGAACCTTGCTGGCAAGCAATCAGGGAATAGCCTTTGACCGTCTTTGCCTTACGCAAACTGTCTGTGTCTCTTTCACGAAAGAGACATTGGTGCTAAGAGTTAAGCAGAGCTACCTACATGTCCTGTGTCCCAGTTGCACACACAGACCGCTGGAGTTCCCGACCCCCTTGGAAAGCAGGCTCTGCCTCTTTTCTTTTTTTATTCTGTGTTTCTCGATATTGTCTTGTAAGTGACTACCTCTCTCTCTCTCTCTGTGATCCCTTTCTTCAAAATTTGAAATAATTTATAGGGGAGAGTAGTACCTTTTTTTTCCTTTTGATATTTTAAAGTCATTATTCTATTCTGGGACCAAATTACATGTTCATGCTTTGAGTTACTGTTCATTCAACAGATTTTTAATCCATGCCTGCAATATGCCAAATGCTGTCCTCCAAGAAAAGAGTGTGAGGAAGATGAGAAGATTGACATGTAGGTGGAAAAAGCCAGAGACAGTAAGAAAAAGGGAAGGCATCGCAAGAGAAGCTAAAAAACGAGGAACAGTGTAGACTCCAGCCAAGGCGAGAAGCCAGGGAAATGAAGGGAAAGGAGTCAAAAGATCGAGCAGGTCAAAATTCTAGTGTGTGCCATCCCTTCTAAAGAAGATTCTCTACAGTGACAGGCACCCTGGCTGATGGACAGTAAACCATTAGTAATAGCTAACCCTTCTGTAGTAGATCAGTGTGCATAAAGTAGGCACGGTGCTAAGCAGGTTGCTTATTAACTTGTATTAATCCTCACATCATTCCTATGGAATCAGTATTTATGATGAAAAAAAATACCAAAAAGATCATGAGGACCCAGAGAGGTTCAGCAGCTTTTAAAGGTTACACAGGCAGTGGGTAGAGGCCCTAGGATTTGGACCATGCAGTTGGACTCCAGAGGCTATACCGAATACCACGTACCTCCTAAATGCAGCCTAGGAAAAGATATGGTCCCATTTGCTTTCTGTTGGGGGTGCAGTATGGGTCAATGCACACTAACTTCTAAGTGTCCTGATGCCTGTGTCCCTTCTCCATCAATTCTTGCTGCTCTAAAATTCAAGCCTTTTGCTCAGTAGTTGCCGAAGGTGTCCAGCATTTGGGCTCTTTAGTCTCAGGTGTGGCTTGAATATAATGACCACTGGTCGTGGTCGGGCAGCGTGGTTCTATTCTGGGCAGAGCCACGTTAGCAGAACAAGCCTGGGAAGAGACATGACGTTTTGGCCCACGGGTTGGCTGGTACACAGAACCATGTAAGTTACATGGCTTTTCACCACCGCGAATGTCTTGTGCTTGATGGTTTTTCTTGTTTGAATGGTGATTCCCTTGAGGTGATATGCAACTAACACCTCACTAATTTTTAGCCTTCCCGGGTTTCTCAGAAGCGTAGTTTATGCAAGTAAAACAACTGGCCCAATGTAGGTAATTGCTTATTTTTTGTTGTTGTTGTTGTTCTACTTAGAAGGAGAAGGCTGTGGAAGTCTGGCGTTTTCAGTTCTGTTTCTTCCATCGAAATGTTGTTTCTTGTTGTTCCTACCCTCTCGGACAGCTGGGAGCCTCTGTTTCTCTTATTTGTAGACCTCCAGGGTGGAGGGGTAGCCAGAAGTTGGGACAGAATGTAATCCTCAACCTAAGAGCTATTTTTTTTAAAGATTTTATTTATTTATTTCACACACACACACACACACACACACACACACACACACAGTGCACAGGAGGGGGGAATGGGAGAGGGAGAAGCAGGCTCTGTTTCGGGCAGGGACCCAATGCGAGACTCGATCCCAGGACCCTGGGATCATGACCTGGGCCCAAGGCAGACGCTTAATCCACTGAGCCACCCAGGTGCCCTCTAAGATCTATTCCAAAGCCTCAGACTATGCTCTGTAGACCTGAAGGCCAATCTGGCTTTACTTGCATTGTCAGTGCCATTATAATGGGTGGGCAGCTGGGCCTTCATTATCTGTCCAGTACCAGCCCAGAAGAGCAAAACACTCTGGCAGAATGGCCAGAATCAGACCCCAGAGCTCTCAGCACTCTCAGTTACAAGAGAGAACAGAGTGAGCACTTGGGCACCGCATCTTGGTGAAAACGATAGAGTGTCTGCAACAGAGCCAGTGGACTCCTTGGTGGCGAGTGGTTGGGAGAGTTGGTACCAAGAGTGCCTGGTGCACCCGTGTGCGGTGTGGACCCTGCAGTGCTCTTACTGATGGTTTATGCAGACACAGCAAGATACAGCACATCAGTTGCAGGTGTCTTAAGACGGGCTTCCTGTCCAGATTTTCTCTTTGGTCTTTCATACGCAAAAACATGCCAATGGGATGAGTTCACTGTGACTGAGAGCTCCCGTTCTCCAGTGTCCTGCTTTTCAACTTGCCCACATCTTCAGATCTTTCCCTACAGCTTCTTTGCAAGGACACCAGGGGAACTTTTCTTTTCCCTTGCCACCTCATCCCTTTTCCTTTCTAGCTAGCCCTGCAGTAGGCTTCTCATTACGTCCCTTATCATGATGATTCCAGAAATAACCTCTACCTCTCCTGTCATGCCTTTTAACCCAGGGTTCCCATTGAGCCACTCTAGTAGTGAGAGCTGTTTTGCAGCCCTCATTGGCGTTGCCATTCCTCTGCTTTTGGGTCACAGAGGGAAAGTAGTGGAAGCATAGATACAGCTTTTTTTTTTTTTTTTTTTTTTTT